>BPUM01000813.1:1200000-1660000 GCA_020521455.1 Prunus kanzakura | reverse complement strand
AAGAAGAAAGAAAGGAAGTGAAGAGGAAGAAACAAATAAAAATGAGAAAAAAGAAAAAAGAAAGGTGTCGGCTGCTTTTGATTTTTTTTTTATTTGTTAACTTAAATTGTACATTTTTTTATTTATTTTTTAAAACTTTTATCATCCTACCCTTTTTCGTCATTATACACTCTCACAGCACTTCCATATAAAAGTTTACCAAACACTTTGACACTATTTTTCATACTCAAAGCACTTTTACAAATACATATTACCAAACACTTAGCTGCTTCATTTTACAGCTGTTTATTTTCGCAGCACAGCAGAAGCAGTTTTTTTTAAAAGCACAGCAATACCAAACTAAGCCTTACAATCCCCTTTCTTATGAGAAGTTATTTTAACACTCATTTTTTAGCCACTTACACTTGTTTTGTGAGTGCCGACAATTGTAAAATATTCCAACCATTTGAGCTATAAAATTATACTATATTATTTTTATGAACTAAGGATAAATCAATGCTACAACAACCAGATTGGACGAACCATAAAAGCAAAAGAAAGTCCAGTTGATTGTTATTTTCCAGTCCTGGATGGAGAAAGCGTAAGGGATCATCTGCTATACTATTATTCACCTTTAAAATCCATCTGGTTGAATGGCAGGTTTTGACATCTTTTTGTTTGGTATGTGTTATTATCGTAATCATTTTTCTTTGAAAGATAATTTTCCATTAGCTAAGTTAATGAGGGTCATTAAAATGTTGATTTGATGTTTCTCAGAAATGTGAAATTATTGTATGATATTAAAATATGATCGATGCATTAAAAATATTTTCACTTTAGGATATAATATTAGTAAATATCTACTTACATTGTAACACGTAGACGAGTTATTCCATGTGACGACACTTCAGTTCCACACTGTGAATACTTTCAAGTGGAGAAGGAAAATTGAAAAGAAAATAATAGTAATATTTTAGAAATAAACAAATAATCATAAACACATTTGTTTGTACATGTAATTTGTAAATGGGCATATGCCATGGCTCTTGGAATAATTCCGATGTGCTTTGTTTGCTTCCAAATCCAAAAGCATCCCTCAGTCACGAATGGACCCACAAATTGGGCACCACCACGGGCCACATCCTGCAATTCTGGGTCCTACTTGCATCCTACGGCTCGCAGCAATCCAAGAACACTTGGGGGCGAGGTTGGGCACTCGCCCCACCAGGAAGCTTCCCCACCTGGTTTTTTTTTTTTTTTTTTTTTTTCATGGGATACAAGTTCCGTAGTGTACATCGACCCAGTCTGCTAGACCTAGAGTTTTTATTTTTTATTTTTGGTGAAAACACCTAACGTTTTGTCTGCAACGTTATCTGCTCTCTACAAAAAACCAACGTCATCTTAATTACCTAGGTCATACTTTTATTTTATTTTTGCTGGGAGATTAATTATTACTTTGGCGGTGGTCAATGGTTCGTCTTGAAAAGGCGACGCTAATTATATATTAGCTATTGATTTATTTAGGGGTATATTATACGTTGGTTTAAGATTTGTCACCGAAATCTCTTCATTCAGCTCATCTCTAAATTCTCACGATAAATTCAGACAATTTCTTTTTGGTACAAATGGGAGGGAGACGTGCTTTTTGGTAAAAGAGAAATGCCTCATATTGCACCTTTAGTTTTAAAGCCAATGTGGCATTACTATACTGTGAAAATAATTGCTGTCAAATTTGATGTGAGAGAAATTAATTTTGAGATAAAGCAGTTTGGTAAAATAATCAATTTCTAAATGTGAGATAAAGCAGTTTTGTTAAAAGTGTCATTGGTACAATAATCAATTTCTAAGTGTTAGGTAATTTTTTTTTGTGAAAGTGTTGTGAGCTGTGTATAATGACTAAAAAGAGCATTATGTTGAAATGACTTTTTTGTTAAAGTGTTTGATAAAAGGGAAAGCACTTTTACTTTCACTTTCACTTTTTTTTTTTGGGGTATTAAATATGTATCCATCACACCCTAAAAATTATTTTAATTATAAAATAAATAAAGTATTATATTGAAAATTAAATATTTGTATCCAAATGCTCTAAACTAATGTTTCAAGTTAAATCCAATATGTTTCCACATAATCAGAAAATGAAAGCACTTTATTAGCTGCTTTCCCATATAACTTTCTCTCACAACAATTTTTAACAATAAGTGATTTTCTCATAGTTTACCAAACGGGTTAGGCTTCCAATTTTTTTTAAAAGAATCATTCATCACCCCAAATAAGCAATGTCAAATGAGCACTTAGTGAAAACTTGTAGCTCTAGTCTATGCAAGAATTTAGTTTGACATCCAAACTTCAGACAAAGTAATTTGTATTTTTCTTTTCAAATGTTGAAAGATGTTTCGACTTTGAATTCTTCCTCTTTAATATTAATGGGAAATAGAAAGAAACTTCATGTTTAATTTTTTTTTTTTGTATTTGGCTCTCTATGGCTTTGAGTAAAGGTATGCTATATAAGTTTGATGTTGGCGATGGATCCTTCCATATTGGTTATAACTTGTAACTCCTTTATGGGTAGTTGTAGTGACCCTTGTGGCTATTGTATTTGTATTGCTCTCGTGGCATAATTTATGAATGCAATCTTCTTACCGTTCGACCAAAAAAAAAAAGAAGAAGGAAAAACTACCCTTGAATTGTGCATACCATCTTTTCAGAATTTTTTTTTCCTAGCCATGATCCTTTTAAATACTTTTTTATTTTATTTTCCTTATCATATCAATTGAGTCTTGAATAATCATCCACCATTTAATTTCCACATCTCTAAACAAGCCCCTAAAATGGGTAATGAGGAACTTAAATATGAGCATGACTCAGAAGAAATCATCACAAAAGACTTCTTATTCAAAACGCCACAATGGACTTATTCACTAACCCAAAAAAAAAAAAAAGGCAAGGAGAGAGAAGAGGGGAGGCCCTTCTATGATTCTATGAAGTTTTTCCTTTTTTTTTGCCGTGGGAGTAGGCCTTTGCCCTTCTATGCAAATCACTTTCGACAAAATAAAAAAAAAAGCCTAAACCTTTTCATGAATTGATAAATGTGGACATTTTATGAAAATGAAATATAATTTATGACATAAACGCTACATCAAACAAAAACACATGCCTGGCTACGAAAAGTCAGGTTTAAACTAATTTATGATATTAAGCACAATTAGTAACTACATCTTTTGAAAAATAAAAATAATAATAATAACTAATTAAGTTCCTTTGGATTGACGAATAGGTAACAATCTGAAAGCCAAAGCAGGTGAAATGCTTTACTCTGAAAGTTACGTCTTGATTAGTGATGGAACGTTGAAGCAAAGTTTTTAAGATTATGATCCAATCATTTGCCACCATGTAGATATGTGAGTGGTCAATTCCTTCCCGGGCCCTAGTGAGACTGAGACATTGACATATAGCGCATATTATAATAACTATTGTTCATGAGATTTAAACTTAATAGACCAAATTTTCATTCTATTATATAAAACAAATAATTAAGAAGTCATATGTATGTATCTGTTGTTTTATAAAATAAATAAGTTACATTGAAAGGGCCAATATTTTTCTTCTCTAACACATGAATGGACATAGTTGGTCCATACCCAAACTAACAAGAGGAACTTCCCAATCTCGGTGTCGTTGTCACTGTTTTCCTATCTCTCTTTTTACATGAAATGTAACATACGGAGATAGATTGGAAGAGGGATGTAATGGCATGAAGTAGAGGTGGCAATTATCAATATGACACATGAATGGACATAGTTGGTTCATACCCAAAAATAACGAGAGGAAATTCCCTGTCTTGGTGTCATTGTCACTGTTTTCCTATCTCTCTTTTTACATGACATATAACAGAAGGAGATAGATAGGAAGAGGCATACAATGACATGAAGTAGAGGTGGCAATTATCAACATAACACGATCATAATGCAAGTTAAATTCAGGTCAACCCGCTAAACACCATTAAAAAATTGGTGTTCGTAGATTTATGTTCAAAATGATTAGCTGCTATTGGTTATAGTCCACACGTTTTTTGTTTCAGATGTAGGTCCCTTGACTTTTATTATTCTTTTTATTGTGTCGATTTTACCCTTTGAGGTAAATAAGGAAAACATTGAAAATCTAAATTTAATGAATTATTTACTTGTAATTAAATTTCAGAATTTAAATTTGGAATTCTTTCATTGATAATATTTATCTAATTTATGGGTAAAATACAAATTAATCAATGAAAGTAAAGGCCCACATATTATACTAATCAATTAGGCAAGCACCCACAATAAATTATGTACCTAACATACAGTTAAATAGTGTTCTTATTAGCAACGAAAAAAACTTAGTGATAAATCGTGTTACCTATAAGTCATGAACATAAATTAGAATACTACCTATAAGTTAGAAACATAAATTAGAAGACTACCTATAGGCCATATACAAAAATAGACAAATAAAATTGTATGTTACCTATAAAAAAAAATGTACATAAAATACTATTATTTATTGTCTAAAATATGGAAAAAACACATATATACCTATGCAATAGGCAATATGACAATATACCTACACCACAGGATAATTTATCTACAACAGTATATACTATACCTCTACCATAGGGTGAACAAAAATAAAAATAATTACCTACAACTTTTCAAAGAAAACGAAATGGGAAAGGAATCTTGTAATATGGAATGTCATGATCTTGAGTCACATTCAAAATCATCAGCATGAGGAGGCTTTAGAATTATATGTGGCAATGTACAGATTGTCAAATGACCGTACAAGATCAACATTCTTTACCATAGGATATATATAAATGAAGAAAAGAAGAAGATGGAGATGAAGAACAAGAAAGAAAAACGTGCATCTGGTTAATAAGCTAAATTCAAGGAGAAATTGTATCTCCAAAAGAATAAATAATCCTAAAAGTATGTGCAATAATAAAATCCACATTAAATAGGAATTTGAGTCAAGGAAAAAAAAAATGAAGGTTCGATATTTACATTCAAAATGTAATTATTCCTTTAATTGTACATGATCAAATCTAATCATTAATGGCATATAAATTCCATTTTAGACAGTAGGGATATAATAGGAAGAAAAAATTTAAATATAAAAGTTTGAATCAACATGTCAAAAATGGAATGTAATCTACGTGACAAACTAGTCAAATGACTTGTATCAACAAACAATAATTCGAGAACTAGGCTCAACTATTGGTTAGATTTTTGGACCTCTATCAACTTTTCTATAAAAAATTGGGGAGGGGGGAGGGGGGAGGGGGGTGGTTCAGGTTAACCCACCAGCCTGTTTTATAAGTAGGTCACATTTAACATGTTTAATTTTGTTACATATTTTTAACATTAAATTTGACTTTTTGTATAATATATTATCATATGAGTTATTGGCTTATATGAATATTTAATCGCTTAATGAGTTTGTCAGAATAATTTAAGCGGGTTGAACAAATTATTATGTTTAACTTCAATAACAATTCAACTCAACTCATTTAATAAACAGAACCCCTTTAATAAATAAGTTGTATTCGAATTAGAGATTTTTGACCCGTTTAATACCTCAATATGACCCGAACCCGACGCCAACCAACCCACAACGACAGGTAAGTATTTGTCCAAAATAAGACCTCACCGCCCATTCAACATCTCTTATCTCGCGTGAAATACGTCACTCTCCAGTCTCAACGAAAACTGACCGGAAAGCGCCTCCATTTACCAACTTCACTTTATTACATTCTTTTAAATAAAAAGAAAAGAAAAAGAACAAAAAATTCCTTGTTTTGGTGCTACAGCTCTCTCTTTCTCTCTCTCTTTCCTGAAGCTGCTGCCAAATCCAAAGCTCCCAACAGATGTCTCAGTTGGACTTTAACAAAAGCATTTCCTAGTTGCCACCTCCAACCTCCCTCGTAGTCAGCGCCCTCCTCCACATCATTCTATCTCAATTCTCAGGCGCAGAGAGAAAAAGTGAAGAACGAGAAGGAAAAGCGCGACTGTTCAATCGCTGCGTGGAAGCCTGGAAGATAGAGTTTGGAGCAGACATGGGGACCGGACGGAGACAGTTGAAGATTATGCTTTGGAAGAATTGGCTTCTCAAAGTTCGTCACCCTTTCATCACCTGCGCTGAGGTTTCCTTCTTCTCCTCATTTCTTCAAATTTGGCTTCATTATAGTTTTTTTCTAGTCATAATTTGTTTGTATCGACTTCCGGTCTTGATTTTATTTTTCATTATTTTAAGCGATCATCATAAATTCAGAGTTTTTGTCGTTTGTTTTTGAGTTTACTGTGTAATTCGGTGTGGAATTTGTAAATTTTAGACTTAAGATGATCATCATGCTGCCGAGACTGCTATTTTGAGCAGCACTTTGTTTTTGTTTCTTTTGTTTTGGTAAACAGGGCCCAAAGGCCAAAAACAAACAACCAAGAGGGATAAGACTAGTTAGATGATCAGCAGCGATTTGCTTTGAATTGCTCCTTTATATAATCTTTCTATTTTAGGATAATTGCTGAATGAGAGTTATGGAGAAAAAGCTGTATAGTTATCTTAGGACTTTAAAATAAGTATACCGGATTAATGTCACTATAGAAAAAGAAGAGTAGGGAGGTGGTGAAAATCGAGGTTCAAGAGATTTTATAGAGTTAAATTTTTTGCTGTCTAGCTCAATCTTGCGGGTTGAAATATTCAAGATGATGTGATTCATAGAATCACCTCAAGATGGGTGAAATGGCGGAGTATGCATGATCATCGTATACCTTTTGGAATGGGAAGGAAGGTAAAGTTTATAGAAGAACTATTAGACATGGAGCAGAATGCTGGACAGTTATGAGGATGTTGATACGGTGGGAAGACAAGTTGAATTAGCACATATTGAGATAAAATGAGAAAACACCAACTATGTTTGGTTTGTATGTGTTCAACAAAGATCAATACGTGCACCATTTAGAAGAGTGACTTAATGAGCGGAGATAGTAGTGCTAGGGGAATAGGAAGACAATAATAACAAGGGTATAGGTAATTAGGATTGTATTATAGCATGTGACTATAACGAAAATTTGGGATCAAGCTATGGTGCTGCTGCTGCAGCTGTTGTTGTCGTTGTCTTTGTTATTGTAGCAAGTTGCTTCGTTGTCGTTGTTGTTTGTTTCCTTTGTTCTTCTATGCTGCCTTCATTTTAATTGTCAAAGTAAACAATGAAAACTTATTGTCTTCCTTTTGGATTTTGGTTTTAAAGTGGCAGTTTCTCGTTAGGTGTTATTCATAATGTTTCAAATTAAAATAATTTTCTTATTTATTTATTTTTCTTCGCTTTTGTGAAGAAAAAGTTGATGAAACCAATCTGAAACTTCTTTATGATTTTCTTGCAGATATTACTCCCCACAGTAGTAATGTTGTTGTTAATAGCTATAAGGATGCGTGTCGATACACAGATTCACCCGTCGCAGCCGTAAGTGGCGACAAAGTCTGGCTAATTTTTGTGTTTCATTTATGTTTTTTTATAGTGTGCGTGTGTGCATGGCAGGGTATGTGTGTTGCATGCGGTTATGTGCTTGTTACTTGATTTGGTACTACATATTTTAAGGATGTTTCACTTTGGGCAATATTCTCCCAATACTTAATAAATTTGAAGGAAATAAGGAAACAAATGAAATTAAAACCCTACATGGATTTGGGCAAGGTTTTTGTGTGTAGAATTTCTCATTTTGTGAGAAGTATTGGTGCTAAGTTTAATGAGACTTGACCAGGTATATCCGGAAAGGGATGTTTGTGGAAGTGGGCAAAGGAATATCACCTAACTTTGAACAAGTTTTGGAATTACTGTTGAATAAGGAAGAGTTTCTGGCTTTTGCACCCGACACCGAAGAAACAAGGTCAATGATTAACATAATATCGGTTAAATTTCCCCTCCTGAAGGTACCCATTCTTATCTATTGCCTGATTTGGTTACTTTTGGTATATAGTTGTGTGTTCATGCACATGCTAGGCGCATTCTTTTTCTTTAGCACATCTGAGCTTTGACACCTCTTCTCTATTTTGCAATTTATTTTTGAAAGTATTGAAGTCTTTGTCACATATGAGATTTGTTAACCACCCTACATAATGGATGATATTGGTGTGGGACTCTAGTTACCCTCAATTAGATATCAAGTCTTGTACTGTCTTCATTCTAGCAAACTATTGAAAAAGCAGATGTTTTGTTAACGTTATCATCCTGCTTTGATTTTCTTAAATGGTGTCTATTTGCATAGCGAGGCTTCATCCTTAGAGTATGATTTTTGGGCTAATTCATTAGTGCACTATTGTGAGTGAGACATGGTCAATTAGGCGCTTTTTTTTTTTTTTTTTTTTTTGTCTTTTTCCTAATAGAAAAATTTAGGGTTAAGTTCTTGGCTTTATCGCACTTTCTCGGCTTTTTGGTTAAGATCAAGCGTAGTATATGTTCTTATTAGTAGTTTCAGATGATTGACTCAATGGTCATTAATTATTAGGCATAGAATTTGTTGCTTTTTATTTATTAGAAAAATCTTATTTTCTGCCCCTTCTTGTTAACTGGATGTTTTAGATGCAAAGTTCTGATCTTTTTATTCCCATATGGTTCTCTTCATCACATTTAAGCATGGCTTTGTTAGTTGGAATTTGCTTGTATAAATTACAAAATGAAATAACGGGTTTCACAATGTGTCCTTTCATTTCCTTCACAAGGGTTTTCATGGCTCAAGCTAAATAAAGTGCATTTCATACTTACAGAATGTTTCTAGAGTTTACAAAGATGAACAGGAGCTGGAAACCTATATAGGCTCAGATCTCTATGGTACCTGCAATCAAATAATGTAAGTCGTACTTTTGTATCACATTATGGATCTGAGCGAAATTTCCTTGAAATGAATTTCGATTATAGTTGGGACTGGAGAAGTATGAAAGACTAGTGAAGAAATGCAAATTACCAAAATTGTTTCTTTTGATGGTTTTCTTGTGCTGGTCAAACGTTTCCTGCCTAATATCTTGCAGATTAGTGATCTCTTGGACTACATGACTGTAGCTATTCATGTGAATAAGAATTGATTCAGTGCATTATATTCATCTTTTTAAATGTAGCTTTGGCTTCCTGAAATTATCTGTATGATCCACATGTCTTCATGAATTGAATGTGTTGATTTTTGAAAAAAAAAAGGAGCCAACTATCATACCTGCACCAATTAAATGTTTATCATATTGTGGATAACTGTGCTGGAGATATTACATTGGCTATGGTATGTTCTAATATCTGCATACTCTAATTACTTTACAAATTAAAATGTGTTTTGCTTTTATTTTTTATTTTTTATTTTTTATTCTATAATTATTTAATTAATTTTTTTAAAGTAGTCATCTGACTTATGCTTATAGTTTAAAACTCTTACTATACTGTATTTCTTATGTGATGGTCATTGTGTGATCACTGGATGGCTATTTTTTGAACAACGCAAGTCTGTTTGATTCTATGAGAAGTCACATTATTAAATTTAGCTGTGTCACTGAATAAACTGCACTATTTGTTTAGGAATTGCTCGAATCCAAAAATCAAAGGAGCAGTAGTATTTCATGACCAAGGTCCCCAATCTTTTGATTATAGCATACGTCTCAATCACACATGGGCTTTCTCAGGATTTCCTAACGTTAAATCCATCATGGACACAAATGGTCCCTACCTTAATGACTTGGAACTGGGCATAACTACGGTACCGACAATGCAATACAGCTTCAGCGGTTTCTTAACTGTATGGTTGCTTCGTACCTTCGCCACTTATTGATTTTTGATATCTTACTTTCATTTGTTCCTTTAGTTGATGTATGGAGCTTTGTCATAACTATATTTATATTTTCTAAAAAACTTTTTGTTCTCCAGTTGTGTTCCCAAAATTTGTCTATACAAAAAGCTGGGTTTGGGTTATTAGTTCTTTTTATGCAATTCAGGGTCTAGTTAAAAGTAATTTAATAATCTTTTTTTAACATTCATTTAAGTAGATCGTTGGTGATGGTTTTCTGAATCTGAATGTTAAGGTGAAAATCCAACTGATTAGTGGCACAGACGTAGACAGTCTTTTTTCCTGGCTTCTTCCTTAACTCATTCATCTATATGCTGTGGGAAAAACAATATCCCTTTAAGAATATTGATTTTTTAAATTTTGGTATGTAAATCCCACTATCGAAATAATAGCACATGCTGTCTCTAGTAACATATAAATTGATAGTACGTGGTATATTTTTTACAGTGCAGTAAATTGCAGTCTTTCTCTATGTTGTTCCAAAAGAATCATAATGTTGAGCGAAGTGTAGTTTGTGTCATATTCAAAGTTTGGTGCGAAGTATGATATTTTTTTCCCAAACATAGGGCTTACTCATGTTGGTCGGATATGGTTTATTATACCAATACTGGCGTCTGATATTGTTGTTGCTTGTCTCTTCTCAGACACTCTCTCAGTGTTTCATAGTGTGACTCATAAATTTGTTATAATGGTGAATGATTCAAATGTTAATACAATATCCACTTGTAGCGGAGGAAGTGTGTTAGAGGTGTGGGAGAGAGTCAAATTCGGGGCAGCTCTGTGGGCGTCAGTTACGATAGAGTTCAAGAACTACTCTTACTCCTATATAGCTAGAGATCTAGTTGCCGCTGTGTTGTAACTTCTCTCCGTGTTTTTTTCTGTTCTCGTTTCGTTCTGTTCGTAAGCTTCTGTGTTCTGTCTTTTTTGGGGGGGGGGGGGGGGAAAGCCTTTAGGGTCCCTTCTTTTTGTTCCCTTTTGTAATTCTTTTGGTTCTAAGCTAATAAAAATGTTTATTCTCAAAAAAAAATAAAAATGATATCCATTTATAAACCTGTAACAAGTTTAATGATTGTTATTCAACAATAGTGCAACTTCTAACTTTCATCCTTGTTAAATATTGTCACTATTTTGTTTTTGTTTCACAAAATATTTTCTGATTCTGCCTTGATAAGCGCCTTATCTTCAATAAAATTGTGGGTGAAACTGCATGTATATTTGTGAAAACGTGTGTCCATTCTTCTTATGCCTTTATACTATTGCAGCTCCAGCAAGTTTTGGATTCCTTTATAATTTTTGCGGCCCAGCAATCTGACACCAAAAATATAGAACTTCCTTCATCTTTGCCCTCTGGCGAACCTTCCTCTCTTAAAGTGCCATGGACAAGTTATGGTCCATCAAACATTCGAATAGTCCCATTTCCAACTCGTGAATACACTGATGATGAGTTCCAGTCCATCATAAAAAGTGTCATGGGTGTATTGTATGTATCTCTTGAATTTTTTATATCTGTTTTTTTCTTTTTCTTTTGGATTTCTGTATTGTTCATGTTATAATCATCAGATCACAATCAATATTTCTTAGCATCAATATACTGACATTTTCTGTTTGGTTGTTCTGGAACTTGGATGAGCAGGTATCTTTTGGGATTTCTCTACCCAATTTCTCGGTTGATCAGCTATTCTGTGTTTGAGAAGGTTTGGTACCTGTTATTATATTTTACTTGAAATAAAGCTCAAGATTTACCTTATTCACGTCATGGTTTCTGTTTATTTCTCTCTCTGTTTTTTTTTTCTTGGTTAATGTTATGGATGAGAGTAATTTGTTTGTCATCCTTTATGTTCCTGACTGCAACTTGTTTTTTATTCATAATGTTTCAGGAACAGAAGATAAGAGAAGGTCTTTATATGATGGGGCTGGAAGATGGGATATTCCATCTCTCATGGTTTATTGCATATGCTTTGCAGGTTGGTTCTTTGTTCTTTTGTATTTTTGTTTAATTTATAAAGAAGTCTCAGCAAGAATTCAATCAATTTAACCCCATTTTTTATATTATAAATTTATTATTTAAATAATTATTGCCACCACTGCATGCTCTTGTTTTTTTGGAAGATTTTTGAAATATTAATCTAACTTCAAACTTTCAGTTCTTTGGCTTTGTAGGATAGAAGTCTAACTATTGTTGCATGGCTCTAGTATTTGCACTGTTGAACAATGATTGAATCTCAGCATTGATCAACTTGCAAGAAAGGAAGTGTCTCCTTTGATCAATAAAGCAACGTAGTGTTAATGTACCATAGGTATTGTGGGTCAGGTTAGATCATGAATATAATTAGGTACACTAGAAAAGAAGATGGAGAGGCTATGTTTAATTTGTTTTTCTGAAATTTGAGTCCATTTGGTTTGAAGGAGTGTGAAACTGCATAAGATGGTCTATTGATAGGTTATGTTGCGTTGGTGGTAATCTAGATCAAGTTCTATTTGAATAAGAGTAGAAAATATAACATTGGACTTTTCAGTGCTTGTCATCCCTAACAATTTTCTGTGGGTTTTTTTTTTTCCTGATGGTTTAATTTCTTCTGCAGTTTGCAGTTTCTTCTGCAATTATTACGGTTTGCACTATGGATAATCTTTTCAAGTACAGTGATAAGACAGTGGTGTTCATTTACTTCTTCTTCTTTGGACTAAGTGCAATTATGCTGTCATTTTTAATCTCTACATTCTTCACAAGAGCGAAGACAGCTGTTGCTGTTGGGACCCTTACTTTTCTTGGTGCTTTTTTTCCTTACTACTCTGTCAATGATGAGGGTGTGCCTATGTAAGTACTGAGCTTTGTATATATCTGTGGTGGATCTCTCTCTCTCTCTCTCTCTCTCTCTCTTCTTATTGAGTACAATGTTGAAAATTCTGTAGTGCAGATGGGTTTCATTCACATTTTCTCTTTCAGGACATTAAAAGTGGTTGCGTCTTTGCTTTCACCAACAGCCTTTGCTTTAGGATCAATTAACTTTGCTGATTATGAGCGTGCTCATGTTGGCCTTCGTTGGAGCAACATATGGCGCGTATGTTCTGTATTTGGTTCTTTTCCTGTCAAAAGTATTTTAGCCTGTATCATTGTTTTAATTTTGAGTACTATTATCTTTGTAGGCATCATCTGGCGTGAATTTTTTGGTCTGTCTATTGATGATGTTGCTCGATGCGTTGCTCTACTGTTTAATTGGTCTGTATCTGGACAAGGTATATCTTTCAGAATCTTATCTTTTTACCAGAGTTTCTAATTATGCCAACAGATAGACCTGACAACATGCCAATATTCCATGTTTAAGTGTGTTCGTGCCTAAGAGTGGCTTTTCTTATTTGATCAGGTCCTTCCCAGGGAGAATGGAGTTAGATATCCATGGAACTTCATTTTCCACAAGCGCTTTTGGAAAAATCCAAGTAGTAACAAACATCTCAATCACAATTCCGGTGTAGAAGTTAATAGCCATGACAGTGTTTCCAAGAAGGCAAGCTTTTCTGGGAAAGATAATGTTAAAGCGGCTGTTGAAGCGATAACATTTGATATGAAACAACAAGAGCTTGACCATAGGTATGTGTGCTAAAACTTGAATCCTTGAGTATTTCATTTGTACAAATTGATTTTTTCTTGCCTTCATGATTCAGTTGACTTGTAGGTGCATCAAGATAAGAAATCTGCACAAGGTTTATGGCAGTAAAAAAGGGAAATGTTGTGCTGTTAACTCATTACAGCTCACCATGTATGAAAATCAGATTCTTGCACTTCTAGGTGTGTTACTTTTTTTTTTTTTTTTTTTCTGATGAGAAACTCAAAGTTGCATTGAATAGAAAATGAAAAGACAAAATAGAGAATCACACTCTTTTATTGTCCTTGATCCATCATTGTTTTGTACTGAGTTCAAATTTTATTAATTTAAAGGACACAATGGAGCTGGTAAAAGCACAACGATATCGATGCTTGTTGGCCTTCTTCGCCCTACTTCAGGGGATGCTTTGGTGTTTGGGAAGAATATTATAACAGAAATGGTAATTCATCCTCTGCTTACATCACTCTAGAGCTAAACACTATTAAAATATAGGCTTAATGCATCATTCTCAAACAACTTGGCTGAAGAAGATTAATGTCCCTATTGTGAAGAAATGTCCCACATTGGAAAGTTGAGAAACTTTTCAAGGGCTTATAAGGAGTTGGGCTACTCCCTCCATTGCCAATTGGTTTTGGGGTGGAACCTCAACTTCCTTCATGGTATTAGAACGGGTTTGCCCACATGTGAAGTCAACAGCTACACATGCTCCACATGCTCCACATCACCTAATATGTGTTGTCCACATATTAGGCTTGAAATTTTGCCACACGTGTTGGGACATGTGAGAATGTGAAGAAATATCCCACATTGGAAAGTTGAGAAACTTTGCAAGAGCTTATAAGGAGTTGGGCTAGTCCCCCATTGCTAATTGGTTTTGTGGTGGAACCTTAAATTCCTTCATCTATGATAAATATATGACATGAGCGTTATAATTGGGCCAGTCATTAGCCATCAAAACTGTAGGGTTCAGGCCAGAAGGAGATTGTTGGGCTTCATAGCGTGGGCACACTAGACGTCCAATGGGGAGCATTATAATTGGGCCCATCATTAGCCATAAAAATTAAAGGGTTCAGGCCAGAAGGAGATTGTTGGCTTTCATGGTGTCGGCATGCTAGACGTCCAATTTAGAGGACTCCATTGGACGTCCATTTTTTAAGAAAAGAGTATACAACCTTATTAGAGCCCCACCTGCAATATGGTACAATAAAATGACCACCCCTTTTTAAAGTCCTTCAACAATCATCGAAAGATGAGCTAAATTGATAATTGTTCAACCATTTGATTATCATCATCAGCATTTCATCACTGATTGGAAATGTTATGTTCATTTATTTATTTGATCTCAGTCAATTGATTAAATAGTTTCCATTTTGGCTAAGCTTTTCGCAAGGATCCTTGAGGGTATAGATAGGGACTGTTCGGTCTACTTTGGAGAACCTTCCTGTATATATATATATATATATCTATATACTCTTCTTATAATTTGTCTAGTTTCTGAGCTATGCTATAACTTTCAAAGTTAATGATCTAAATCATATGCCAAAAGGCATTCTTTTAAATCTTCCTCATTAATTTACTTTCTGCTTACATTTGTTTAATATTTTGGGAACAGTTCAGTTTTTCTTGGATCTTTTCTGATGAGTTTGAATCTATAGGAGGAGATACGGAAGGAATTAGGGGTATGCCCTCAAAATGATATCCTTTTTCCAGAATTAACGGTAAGTGAGAAGAATTATTCCTTGTCGATTTTGAATGTAGTAAATCCTCGGAAGCTACTAGCAAGATTATTGCTTTGTCTTTTGAATACTAACAAAAGGTTATTGAAATATATTTTGTAGCATTTTCATTTATTGTACATGAAGTAGGTGGTGGAGCTCATAAAGTTATAGATGCTTAAGAAAATCTGCCCCTAACTCCATCTCCCAAGCTTTGTCATTTTGATTTTATAATGAAAGCAGCAACTAAAAATATACAGTTAGTTATAGACTTGAGCATTCTACTTGTCGGCTGCAATAGTGAAGAGAGCCGAAAATGCTTCAATTATCTTCTTGCACAACAAATATAACACCAAAATCAAGCCCTAATATAAATAAAAAATATGGAGAGGTGACGACCATTATCTTTTGTAAACTAGAACCATGCAGCACTCTGAAAATCATAGTTGTCTGACCGCCAAATGAAATTTTGTTGATACGTTCGCATACACACAGACATGCACATTGCTGAAGACTGGTACGACAGTAATTTCTAAGTTTGATGTGGTTAGATACTTTATCCAGGTGAGGGAGCATTTGGAAATATTTGCTATATTGAAAGGTGTGAAGGAAGATTTTGTAAACAGCGCTGTTGTTGATATGGGTGATCAAGTAAGTTCTTTTGGCAGAACTGGGTTCTTGCATGCTTTTGTTTGCTAGTTTGAGCTTTTGGTTGTTCTTGGCAGTTAAGTATGTCATATATTATGATCTGCTATCTTTATGCTTTTAGAGTCTGACGCTAGAATCTTAAGCATCAGGCCATCACTATAAAAGTGTTTGCAATATGCTCTAGCAATGTATTGGCATGTTCTTTCTTTGCCACAACGAAACTAATGTTTCTGGTCCTATGATTTTCAGAATATGTGATTTTATCAATTAGTGTGCTACCTGCTACCTTATTTGATTACCGTAGAACATTAGGCCTGGGACAATATTTATTATTTTCTCGTTTTGATTATGTATTCTTTGGTTCATGATCAAATGAGGAGGTTTGTTTTCTGTTTTGTCATTATGATCAGGTAGGTTTGGCTGATAAAATGAACACGGCTGTGAATGCTCTGTCTGGAGGCATGAAGAGGAAATTGTCTCTTGGAATTGCACTGATAGGAAATAGTAAGGTGGGGGCCAAATTTCAATGGCGCTATCTTGTTACTTTCCCGTGTTGGAATGTACTGAAATTTTTTAATTGTTTCCTTTTGCAGGTTATAATTTTGGATGAACCGACTAGTGGAATGGATCCGTACTCTATGCGCTTGACATGGCAATTAATAAAAAAGATTAGAAAGGGCAGGATAGTATTGCTGACCACACACTCAATGGATGAAGCAGAAGTACTTGGAGATCGTATAGCTATCATGGCCAATGGTTCTTTGAAATGCTGCGGAAGGTTTCACCTCTTCTAACCAAGCTTATTGTTTTTTTTTTACCTACTTTTAGTGTTATATTTTGACTTAGTTCATATGAGATTTCATAAAGTTATATATTCTCAATTAGTTAGGAAATGCGGAATAACTGACAAATTTTTTGTAGTATGGGGTGAAAATGATTTCATACATTTTTCATGTTTGGGACATTGCAGTTAGGAAATGCGGAATAACTGACAAATTTTTTGTAGTATGGGGTGAAAATGATTTCATACATTTTTCATGTTTGGGACATTGCCATATGTATTCTGTAGTAGATACTTATATGATATATGTACATAAAATATATTTAGATCTAATATCATCCTTATGTATTCTGTTCATATAAATAAAGATCTTTGTATTGTATGTTGCAATTATTATTAATAAGTTTTGTTTCTCATAAAAAAAGAGGGATCTTATTAGACTTTCCACACACACACACACACACACACACACACACACACACAAAGTATGTAGAAAAGTTATCTGTACCAGACGTTTAGATATTCTAAAGTCTGAATGAGAAGCCATTCGAATGCTCAAGAGGACCGTTCGAATGGCCTTACAACTTTATGAACCAATTTTGGCGACGGGATGACTTTAGGGTATAGTTTCTATACATATATAATTATAGGTATGCACGTATAGAATCCCCTATTTTTAATTTTTTAGAATGTACCTTTACTTCAAACCATGTTCTGAAAAATTAATGCATAATGCTGTCAACATGTTATATAATTTTCTCATATAGAATTCTCACTTTTGAACAGTTCCCTTTTCTTGAAGCATAAGTACGGGGTTGGTTATACTCTAACTTTAGTGAAGGTAATACCCCTATTTGTGTTCATCTTTTTCTGATATTGAATGGTCTATTATTATTGTGCAACACCAAAATGCTATGACTTACTGTTTTTCTCATGTCAGTCTGCACCCACTGCCTCTGTTGCTGCTGACATTGTTTTCCGCCATATCCCATCAGCAACATGTGTGAGCGAGGTATCCATCACATTTCTCGAGAATTCTTGCTAGTTAAACAAAAACCTTTCCTATACAATATATTTGGCATGATATTAAATCATTGATTATTTACAATAATATGTTTTTGTAGTTTTACTATTTTCTTTTGAACTTAGTTTTACTACTTTGATTTTAGGGAAAAATATTGATTCTTGCATCTTCCATGTATATGGTATAATTTTTCCCCTGCCCTTGGATGGGAAATGTGAGGGAGGGGCGGCTGATATAACTGTTTACTTCATAATAGTCCACTTGACATTGCTAGTGTATGACACTTTATGTTATATATATGTGGTTTTGTATGCTTGTACAGGTTGGAACTGAGATTTCGTTTAAGCTTCCTTTGGCATCCTCGTCGTCCTTTGAAAGTATGTTTAGGGAAATTGAGAGTTGCATGAAAAGACCCATGTCCAACTTAGAAACAAGTTCTGGTGAGGACTATTTGGGCATTGAAAGTTATGGTATTTCTGTTACAACTTTGGAGGAGGTATTCCTGAGGGTTGCGGGGTGTGACTATGTTGAAGCTGCTTGTTTTGACAAGAAGACTGATCTAGGGATTCCTGATTCTGTAATTTGTCAGACTACTCATGATCCTGTGCCCAAAAAGATCTTTCACTCAAAAAAATCTTTTGGATATTATAAGGAGATTCTTGGGGTCTTATTTACAATAGTGGGAAGAGCTTGTGGTTTGATTTTTGCTACAGTTTTAAGTTTCTTGAACTTCATCAGTGTGCAATGTTGTTGCTGTGGTATCATTTCAAGGTCAACATTTTGGCGACATTCTAAAGCATTGTTCAAAAAGAGGGCAATATCTGCTCGCAGAGACCAGAAAACAATTGTTTTCCAGCTTGTTATTCCTGCAGTTTTCTTATTTTTTGGTCTTCTATTTCTCAAGCTCAAGCCACATCCTGATCAACTGTCTGTTACATTTACAACTTCGCATTTTAATCCACTATTACGTGGTGGTGGTGGTGGTCCAATCCCTTTTGATTTATCCTGGCCTATTGCAAAGGAGGTTTGTCCACTTCGATTTTCCTTAATCTTATATTGGATATGCATGGTCATTTTTTAGCATTTAGAATCTGGGGTATCCCCTGGATGTGAAATTTATTCTGATTTCTTGCAACATCAACGGTTTCTTGCTCTTAAAAGCTACCGGTGCTGCAGGTTGCACAGTATGTTGAAGGGGGTTGGATACAAAACTTCAAACCTAGTGCATATAAATTCCCTAATGCAGAGAAGGCATTGGATGATGCAATGGAGGCAGCAGGGCCAACCCTGGGACCTGTTTTACTTTCAATGAGCGAATTTTTAATGTCTAGCTCTAATGAATCTTACCAGTCAAGGTGTGTTAAACCAAATTTTCTTGTTCTTTGCGAATTTCTTTCATCCATATGAATAGGGTGCCTCAAGGAAATGAAATTCATAGAAATTGATATGCTAGAAACCCCAACATAACTCCTGAAAATGAAGTTTCCACATGAGAAACCCTTGGAATTGTAGAAATTTACACATGCACATATGATAATTTGTTTTCAAACTCGTGGGTCTAATGTAAATGAGAGGGTTAAGCTAAAGTACTGTAGCTGTACACAGACAGTTTGCAGCTGAAAGAAGCATATTATTTGTACTGAAACTTTGTTTACCTGTGCTGGACTGGAAGGCAGTTAGTTTATAATCTCTTTTTGATGGTGTCACGTTTTCTTTTGTCTGTGCTTGTGGTGGCCCTCTTGGCCACGGTTTCCTTTTGATTCATTTTGTACTTGGCTTTTTTCGTAATAATATTGTGTTTCTCTTTAAATAAATTAAAAAAAAAAACTTTTTTTACCTGTGATGGTGGGACTGTGTATGCTGAACCATCCATTTGGTTAGCAATCCAAGCCGATTGAGGTAGAATATTTTTCCCAGGTAATGAGAGATAACTTGGTCATTTATAAAGCCCTGGACAAAAATTGTGAAATTAATAGAACAAGTGATGATGATTTCTTTCTGCAAAACCAGTACCTGAAGTTTTAGTTGACTATAATTAGCCTGCACATTTTTCTTTAGTGCTCTTTTTTTCACTGTAATGTGTGCGTGATGCAGGTATGGGGCAATTGTGATGGATGATCAGAATGATGATGGAAGTTTAGGGTACACTGTGCTACACAACAGTTCCTGTCAGCATGCGGCCCCAACATTTATCAATTTAATGAATGCTGCAATTCTTAGGCTTGCTGCTCATAATAAGAATATGACAATTCAAACACGTAATCACCCTCTGCCAATGACAAAAAGCCAACATCTGCAACACCATGTATGCCATTTCCATTCAATCCTTTTTAAGATTTCATTTCAAGTTCACTCTTTAAGCAGCATAAAAGTCAGTCTCATTTTAGAATTAAACTCTGTTGTGTTGGCTTATCATCTTCGATTTCCATGTAATAATAACTGTTTTCCTACCTATGAATTATTTTTAACCTCACAAGGAGATATCTGAAAGTATCTATGCCTATCATTTTATAACATTCTGGATCAGATGAGGCTTATTTTCTAATGAAGTTAAAAGTGTTGAAGCATTTCCTGCAGTCTCTCGTCTGATGGGATCCATTTATTAGCAGTGATACCAGAAGTACTGTCAAGTCATTTAGGATCTTATGACAAATAGAAAATGAGTTCTCTTTTCTACAATGGTGCCCTTTTTGCATGCATGTCAGTGCACTAAACTTTGAGAAAATCTTAAGTAGTGACCTTTTTCTTACAACTACATGAAGAAAAGTTTGTGAGAATGCGAAGGTAAAAAGTCCCACATTGGAAAGTTGAGACACCTAGGAAGGGCTTATAAGGAGTTGGGCTACTCCCCCCATTGCCAATTGGTTTTGGGGTGGAAGCTCAACTTCCTTAATGGTATCAGAGCCAGGTTTTAGGGTGTCTCTTTGCTACTTTTTTACAAACCCTATTTTTCTTCATGACCCTATGTTTCACTACCCCAGTTGCTAATCTTTGAAATCATCCACCAAATTGAGAGTCGTTGGCGCTTTTCATCCCTCACCCATATGGGTGTTTATATTGTATAGCCCTCTTGCTACTCCTCTCCTTCTATCGTTGATTATAAAAAAATAAAAAGGCTTTCGTTGTTGAAGACCACAGTTCTTCCCTTTTCTTTGTTACCATGTTTCTGTTACGGATCCTATCCTTGGGCAGCACGCCATGATGACTTGATCTTCTTTCCTACGTGAGCCTCGTCATCGCTCACCGCTCATCCTTAATTTTTCATCTTCTTTCAAATCTCAATCCTCTACGAGCCTCGGATTTGAGGGGGAGATAGAGGAGATAACAATGTACTTGCGACGTAGGTTTTCTTGTGACAAATGCTTGCGTTCTCCTTGCAATTTAAGTGCTCTCCTCCCCTCCTCTTCAAGGGGGGGAGGGGGAGTGAAAAAGATATGATTATTGACTTATCTCCATTACCTTGACGTATGAATATATTGCCTATTTCTTGGTTTCGACAACCCGATGCCATTTGTGATAAAACCCGTCACCTATTGGGCTTTGTAGGTGGTTAAGTTGGGGACAATATCAGTGTTGCTAGTAGTGGGCCGCCGGCCCGTCTCTCTGAAATTTGACATAGTATCAGAGTGGGTTAGCCCACGTGTGAAAGCCCAATGGCCACATGTGCTCCACGTCACCCAATATGTGTTGTCCACATGTTAGACTTGAAAATTCGCCACACGTGTGGGGGCATGTGAGAATGTGAAGGTAAAAAGTCCCACATTGGAAAGTTGTGAAACCTAGCAAGGGCTTATAAGGAGTTGGGCTACACCCCTCATTGCCAATTGGTTTTGGGGTGGAAGCTCAACTTCCTTCAAAGTTCTTTGAGTTTATTGATACAATCAAATGTCCAGGACAGAATCTCTTTAAAGATAGCATTTTCAAGTGATTCCACAGGCAGTAGAATATGAATAGGCTTTATATTGTTTGCGGCTAAAACGTTTTGTTTTGTTCTGTTTTTTTTTTCTGGTATGTTCTATTTTATCACTGAAGGAGTTAATAATAAATTTCTTTAAGTTTTATTAAATTGTATGCCATGAGCTGTCTGGAAAGTGTTTGATTTGCTTGATTGTTAGGTTGCCTGCATCAAGAAGCTGGCTATTTTAGAAATGGTTCTGTATCAAGTAAATGTTATAATTTTAAGTTGAAGTTATATGCTTATGTTAAATATTGTACAAATATCTTATGGTTGTTCTTTTAACCTCTCTGATTCATTTGATAGGGTTCTATTACAAATTAGAGGATTCGGGAATTTTCACTTCTAGTTATTTTGTTCATTTTGCAGGATTTGGATGCATTCTCTGCTGCAGTTATTGTTAGCATTGCCTTCTCCTTCATTCCTGCGTCATTTGCCGTTTCTATTGTGAAGGTACTGTGCCAAACATAATCGCAGCTGTCCAGTATGAGTGCTTTTGCTTCACAATGTACCGTACCATTCTGCGCTAGGATATGGTTACTTTGTAGTTACAATTTACAAAATAAGTGAAGCTGTCTTAATATTTACTGTACTGTTCTACAATTGGCAGGTAATGTTCTAGTCACAAGAAATAAAATTTTATTGAGAAGGAAGAAGCATTTTATTGAGAAAAAAAGAGAAGAAACATTTTATTGTGTCACATAAATAATTAAGCAATTGGGATAACGTGCACCACAATGACCTAAAGGCTATATTACGTCAACACCACAACCCATTCCTAGAACAACACCTAATTTACTTGTCGAAAATAACTGCTTTCCAATTTAACTGAAACAGATCCCCATATTGATGACAAAAATTAACTGTGCATCCGTCAAAATACCTACCTAGAAGATATTGTATGATGCTCTAAGTATCTCCTTTACCCTAGAAAATAATTGTTTTTTTTTTTGGTTGACTGATGCAGGAACGTGAAGTAAAAGCTAAACACCAACAACTGATTAGTGGGGTATGTTTGTTTGCTGGTAGAACAACCATCCTGTTGTAATTTTGTTACTCATACTCATAAGATTAACTGCATTGCAATATCTTAATCCTCAGGTTTCTATACTTTCATACTGGGCTTCTACTTACATATGGGACTTCATCAGCTTCCTATTTCCTTCATCTTTTGCAATAATTCTTTTTTACATCTTTGGTATGTCTTTAAACTTGTATTCTTCACTCGTTTTTTCTTATAGAAATTTGAGCTTTCAACTTCATTTCATTGTTGAAATTTTTGTAAAATAATTGATGGGAATGTTGTCATTCTTTTTTGGTCAAATCAGCAAACAGTAGCAATCAATATGTTTAATGAGATTTTCTTTGTTGGTGTCTGCTGGTATAGGGGAATATTTGATTGACTGCATATTGTACCATAGAGATTGATATTAATATGAGATATTGTACATGATCTCTTATATTCTCCGGTATTCTTTAGCCTATGCATAACTGACTTCAAAAGTTGTGCAATGCTTTTGTAAATGATTCTTTCTATATTTAGGAGCCTTTTTTGTGTAGATGTGTGGGTGCACAGAGACACTCCAAATTCAGGCTTTGCAGATGGTTTCCACATCTATCCAGAATTTTACTCACTAAATAGTTTTTCTTTTATTTTGATATTTTAATCCACATATTGACAAATATTTGTTTGTAAAAATCACAATAGACATGCAAGATGTGAAATTTGACTTTATTGTGTTCTCCAGTTGTTAGAAATTGATCTAATATATTGAATGCTATGGAGTTGACCAACTCTTTTTGAAATGGAGGAAGGATAGGAGGTGGAAAAAAAAGTATTTTGTAAGTGTGGAATTATTTGGTGATGACTTTCTAACCAACTCAAAAATATTTTGAACTTAACCTGGAATCAATGCTTCATCCCACATTATGGTCATGGCTAATGATTATTCTTCTTTCTAAGTTCCCTTGTATATTAATTGCCTCTGTACGTAAACTCATAAAAAAAAATGTATGTAGGTCTGGAGCAGTTTATTGGGAGCGGATGTTTATTGTCTACAGTAATCATGTTTTTAGCGTATGGATTAGCGATTGCATCAACAACATATTGCCTTACATTTTTCTTTTCTGACCACAGTATGGCTCAGGTGGTGTGTTTTTCATTGTCATTCTCTTATTCTCACGTCCAGGGCATTAAGCTTGCATGCCTATGTTTATGAATGTCATTCTCTTGTTTATTAAAGTTGTACTTATTATTATCCAGAATGTGGTTCTCTTGGTCCACTTTTTCACGGGACTGATTCTTATGGTTATCTCATTCATTATGGGGCTTATAAAGACAACATCAAGTGCAAATTCTTTTCTCAAGGTTGTATTCCTACATACACATCTCTTTTATTTTTTGTTTTAAAATCTTCATTTTGTTTTTACTGCTAGTATTACTAGTTTGTACAGTAAATTTACTAGTCCTTGTAGATTTTCTTTCTTTCTTCTCAATAGTAGTTTGGTTTTCCTTATTAAACATATATGTGTGTATATATATACACACACACACAATTATTCTCTCATCCGGATGTCCGCATGTTATTATCGTTCGGATGCCATTGTAAACAGAGAGGAAAACAAGGTGGGGTAGTAGAAAATGCATGGTGTCTGCACGATAATAACATCTGGTCCGCATAGGATATATATATCTGATGTAGATAGTTAGTGCTGTGAAATTAAATTCTACAATGATAGCAGGAGAGTATTAGTGTATACTTAGAGTTTCCTCTGGTTTAGTGGAGGCCGTGACTGGAAATTGCAATTAATAACTAGATGCTGTCTTTATTCTGAATGAATTCTAGTGTAGTTTCTTGAATTTACTTTGAGGATGTTGATTTATTTAGAAAAATAGGACTAATTGCAATTCTTTACTTTACCCTTAACTATTGCTTCTTAAATCTTATACAGAGTTTTTTTTTTTTTTTGTTTCTTTATTTTGAATTTATAGTTTTCAAGCATTGTTTTGGTCTGAGCTATCCGACAATGTTGAGAGCAACGAGTGTAAAGCTGTTTATCTTTTGATAAAGGGCTACTCTAGAAGTTCTAGTTTGCCTCTTACTAAATGTTGTGACTCAATCTAGAAAACTAGTGCTGGTGATAATAGGAATCTTATATTCCCTGACATATGGATCTATGCTTCCAGAACTTTTTCAGATTATCTCCGGGGTTTTGCTTTGCTGATGGACTCGCTTCACTGGCTCTTCTACGGCAAGATATGAAAGACAAATCTAGCAATGAGGCCTTTGATTGGAATGTTACTGGTGGCTCAATTTGCTATCTTGGTATTGAGGTTCGTGTCTTACCTCTGGCCTTGTGGGAAAAAACTCTTCTGCAACTCTCTGCTTAAAAAGTTAAATCTTTTTCTTGAGAAGTGGAATTACCAATGAATATATGTAATGCTAACGAGTAATACCCCTTCTCAGAGTGTTTTGCTTAAGTGCTCTTCTAAATTGAATAGTATTTAGATGTCAGAAAGGTGAGACCCTACAATTGAATTTGTGGAGTCACCTGTCTCTTTCATTCGTAAAAATGTAAGCTTACGTGCTTTGTTTATTTGACCTAACAAAGAATGTAAGAGAGGGAAAAGATGATCATAAAGAATGAACTATAAGTTTCAAATGCTGCATGGTGTGCAGGATAATCAGAGATATATGTGTTTGTATATTAAGTAATTGTTGCTTAAGCTATTGGGATATAATGGTAGTCTAGCCTAGAACCAGACTTCTGGGTTCGAGACGTCCTTGATTTGGAACCTCCCAATACAAGCTACATGAGAGTAGGAGATCCTAAGCTAAATTCCTGTAAATGCAGCCTCCACGAGAAATTGAATTCTAAATTTTAGGCTCTCCTGAGAACTATACATGATGGGACGTATTAGACCCCAACCTCACAACTTATCAAGATGACATTATACCCTAGTTGTAGCTACGCAGTCAAACGGCATAATACCCCAAATCTGCTAGATATTGTTTGCTTTTGGGTCCAATTGACCCTCACAACTTTAAATACCATGTTAGATACCACTAGACACAAAAATCTTAAGCTGTTAGAGATAAGGTGAAGAACCTTCAATAATTGAAATATACTTCCGAGTATCTTTTTTCTTCTCCCATAAGAGGTATCTATAGCTATACAAATTACACAAGAAAAGGAAAGCTAGTAATCCTACTCTATACAAGCATCAATAGACATCAATGTAATGGTGATGGGGTCGGGGTTGGCGAGTACCTTTTACATGTTTTGCACCTGCTCTGTAATCAATGGAAAATTTAAAGCAAGAGGTGTAGCATCTTGTGTCTTGGATTGCTATTTGTTACATATTTTACTATTAAGATTGAAAGTGAAACTTTAATTCATGTGGAAAATAGGGTTACTCTGATCTTATTCAAATTTCTCCTCTGTGCAGAGCATTTGCTACTTCCTTTTGACACTTGGGCTTGAACATTTGCCTTATAACAAATTGACACTAGCCACACTGAAGGAATGGTGGAAGAGTACTAAAAGTACCCGTCAAGGCAGTTCGAGTTATCTAGAACCCCTTCTGAAATCTTCCTCAGAAGTTATCACTCATGACCTTGATGAAGACATAGATGTGAAGACAGAAAGAACTAGGGTACTTTCAGGTTCCATTGACAATGCCATAATCTACTTGCGGAATCTTTGGAAGGTATTTCTATATGTGGTTCAAATGATATTAGTGGTTCTCTTAGTTTGATAATGTGATAATTTAAGACATATGATTGTATAATAGAAATATATGTCAACTTTCAGGTGTATCCTGGAGGAAAGCTTCATGGTCCAAAAATAGCAGTAAATTCATTGACTTTTTCAGTTCAAGAAGGAGAATGTTTTGGTTTCTTAGGAACAAATGGAGCTGGAAAGACCACAACTCTGTCAATGCTGACTGGTATGAACAGCTGGACACCAGAATATCAGATATACTTACTGTATTTTTGAAACATTTAAAATGGACAATCTGTTTTTTTCTTTTTTCTTTTTGAGTTCGTACTTATGCCTTCCATAACTAGTGTTTGGTATCTGAGGGAACCATCTCTTAAAAACCAATTGCATTTCATGATAATAAAATACGTCATTGAGTTCACTATTTCTTGGCATTTTAGTTTTTGCTAAGAAGAATTTAATAATTTATTTTGTTACATTAAAAATGATGGTCTCCATGAGAACTCGACAATGTTTGATTTCAGACAAATACTAGTAAAAAACTTGCATTGTGTAGTATTGAATTTGTGGCCTTGTGTGCTTTTGCATTGTTAATCAGCATATTCTCAAAATTGAATTATTATATCAGTTCCTTCTTTTTGATTGAACAATTTCCGTCCAGGAGAGGAATCTCCAACTGATGGGACTGCTTGTATATTTGGCAAGGATATATGCTCTAATCCCAAGGCTGCTCGTCGACATGTATGTCTTGATTTTCTTTATATATGTGTGTGTGTGTGCCTTGTCAATGATGATGTGGCAGAAGATCGATCCAGGCCATTAATCATGTTGATGATACAATGGAGTCAACAGGATCAAGAGGGCTTTCAGGCATCGGCATTACCATATAATATTTGTCTACATATTTTATATATATTTGCACATACAATCCTTATTTTCATTTCTTCCTTTGTGGAATGTTGATTATCCATCCAATATAGTGATAGATCCTAGCTAACTTTTTCAATGTGTCATTGAATTTCAGATTGGGTTTTGCCCACAGTTCGATGCTTTGTTAGAATTTTTAACTGTTCAAGAGCATCTTGAGCTTTATGCCACAATAAAGGGAGTACCAGATTACCAGAAAGATGATGTATGTATATCTGTTCAAAGCTCGTAGAACTTAATTTTCTTCTTTGCATCCTGATTTAAGTCAGAATTTTCATCCATTTGCATAGATGTAATGACTTAAATTGTCCATTTAAGCCATATCATGCCAAATTCTGAATCAAACATTTTGCATGTTTAAATACCTTGAATAACTTTGGCACTCTACATCTAATATATATTTTGATAAACACTCAAATGGTGGAGCCTCAATCCCTGACAGGTTGTAATGGAAAAGTTAGTGGAGTTTGACTTGTTAAAGCATGCCAACAAACCATCATTTTCCCTCAGTGGGGGAAACAAGCGTAAATTATCTGTTGCAATTGCGATGATCGGAGATCCTCCTATAGTCATTCTAGATGAGCCGTCAACAGGTATACTTGCTGGTTCTCATTCTGAATTCTTGAACAATTTCTATCTTAAGATTTCTTGTTTTTGTGTCCTTTTTATATGATGAAACTGCTTTTATATTTGTGGCATAAGATTTTAAGGAACTGCTGAAATTAACTAAAATGGTGATGAGCAAAATTTGCGGTATGGTTAATGTGATCTTAGTAAGGCTGTCCATCAGATGGTTACAGAATAAGGATATAGATCTCTACTTAACCAACTTTATTAAACAATAAAGCACCAGGAAGCAATTAATAAGCCATATAAGGAGGGGGTGAGAGAAGGTGCTGCAAACAACTAGTTAGGGATTTCAAGATAGATCAAAAATGGTTGTTTACAGTGGAGGTTGATGAGGGGTCTCAGGGTAGCTCTATTGCTGACAGAGGAATAGGTTGAAAAGCTTCTACATGAAAGTTGATTTGGGTTGTGCTGCGCAAGTGTCGGAAAATGACTCTTAAGATACCTAAGGCATTAGTTAAGCTTTATATTTGAGGAAATGTGGAGAAAACTCCTACTAGGCATGGATGGTGAGATACAACACTAAAGGCCCACATACTAAATTAGGATCAAGGTGATAACATTCACTGCTGGAGTAGACACAATTAAAAAGTTCTTATAAATGCCGTTGTGCTTATTTGAATATGGTTCTGACCGGACAATGGTCACACATTAAATCATGTCTATAAGTTGGCAAAGAGAACCTTTTACCTTGTTAGACTAGATCTAGAAGTTGCAGTCAAAGTGTTCTTTTGTTCAACCTTTATATGTTCTCAAGATATACAAGACTGCTCCTTGTTTGTTTATACTGAAAATGTTGCTACACCATAAAAAAGTATATTTAATTTGTGTTTTACTTGGAGATAGAGTCACACATCTTGCTCACTATTTGTATTAGGTATGGATCCAATTGCCAAAAGATTCATGTGGGAAGTGATATCTCGTCTCTCAACCAGACGAGGAAAGACAGCAGTAATACTTACTACTCATAGTATGAATGAAGCTCAAGCTCTTTGCACCCGTATGGGAATAATGGTACCAATTTACCTTGCTCACCAGTCTACTTGAAGCACTACTTAGTGCCACTGTTCATATCACTGTATAACCACTTTGATGTTTTATTTTAAGGTTGGAGGCCGATTAAGATGCATTGGTAGTCCCCAGCATTTGAAAACACGATTTGGAAATCATCTTGAGCTAGAGGTATTTCTTTCATTTTTCCTTGCTTCCCTTGCCTTTTAGAGTGGGGTGGTCTGAAAGAATTAATTTGTAGGATGATATTTTTGGGAATTTTTAATGACTTTTAACTCTGTTACCTACTCTTAGGTTAAACCTTTTGAAGTCAGCTCTGGGGACTTGGAAAATCTTTGCCGAGTTATTCAAGAAAGGCTTTCATATGTTCCTTCTCATCCTAGGAGCTTACTTGATGGCTTCGAAGTTTGCATTGGGGCCACTGACTCCATTGTGGCTGAAAATGCATCAGTGGCAGAGATTAGCTTGTCACGGGAAATGATAATCATTATTGGACGATGGCTTGGCAATGAAGAAAGAATAAAGTCGCTTATATCTTCAGTGCCACTTTCTGATGGCGTGATTGGTGAACAGTTAGCTGAGCAGTTGGTTCGAGATGGTATGAGTGATCCATGCATTGATTAATTTGTATTCTTTTATATTTAATTTTTAATTTTTGGGATTTTCTTTCTTGTTTGGAAAATTTGGATGGGTAACTTTAAATGTCTGTATGCGTACCACATCGTATGACTATACAAATTTTTTGCCCTATTTTCCTGACAGGTGATTACTTTAGGATGTAGGAACTGTTCTGGCTTAGGATTTATATTTCACTCTCAGGTTTTGAGTGTAACAGGATTGTGGAAAAGAATTGTGTCCGCTTCTGAACTGGAGACTCTCTCTCTCTCTCTCTCTCTTACACGCAGAAAACTTGGCTCTGATACTATCATGTAATTAGAGCATCCAAATCAAAATAACTATGGTTGGAGAGGCCCAAGAATGTATGCACATAGTGCAAGGCTTCACATTCTTGATGTGGGATTTACACTCTCAACAATTATCATATGTCTCCACAGTACTAGACTTTATGATCTTTTATCTCTTTGTTATATATAAGTTGAATCAAGGTCCTGAATTTTCTAAGTTATTCCCATGCATCTCTCTTCGTAAATGCTTGCTTTTCCTAATCTTTTTTCTAGAACTTTAATTTAAGTGACAGAGAAACTATCTACTCCGGGCAAAAATTGTTATGCATACGCAGACAAAATTCTTGTTAATGCTTTAGTTGGCAATCATTCTTTGTTTCATTAGTTTTCATATAGGTTTTAATGAAGTTTGTGTTACTATGGCAGTGCTTTAATCAATATGCAGCAAGGTTCAGTGTACCCAATGTCTACAAGATCCGGATATACATTGCGTTATTTTTCAATGTCTTCACTAGGACTTGCTAATACTATGGGATATTCTTATTTTAGGGTTTAGGGTCTTATTTAGACTCTTTGTCAGTGCTTTTGGTTATGATTCTTGCTCTTATAGAAAAATTAGAACTTTTGAAAGGGATCGATTGTGGACTTCAAACAATTTTTATACATATTTGATGCTCTAAATTCTATTTGGAATGTCATTATTGGTAACTCATTTATTTAATTATTGTTTCTTCTTTACCTTGCCACATTTTTTGTACTTAATATTGGAGTTTGTGCAGGCGGAATACCTTTGCCAATATTTTCTGAGTGGTGGTTGTCCAATGAAAAGTTTTCAGCAATTGATTCATTTGTCTTCTCATCATTTCCCGGTGCAATATTCCAAGGCTTCAATGGCCTGAGTGCTAAATATCAGGTAAAGTTTATCTTGAATTAAAGTTACAAATAGTAATTCTTGTGGAAGATTTATTTATATATTTTTTAATCTGTTTGGATTAAGTTATCCAAGTGCTATGCACTAAACTATAGAATGAAGGTTGGCCCACCTGCTAAAATGTAAGCTTTTGGGAGCAGTAGTAAGCCAATATATTTATAATGATAATGAAGTAGGAGATCCAGATTCAATTCAACTGAGTCTGTAACCAACCAATTAGTAGGCCTCATAGGAACAAGAATAGTGTGTGTGTGTGTGTGTGTGTGTGTTGCGCACATGTGTGCACGTGCCATTCATTTTGAAATAAAAAATAGCTTTGATGGTAGGTGGGTTGATGTGTATGCGAATTCGCTCAGATGCCCAAAAGTAGTCTGTTTATTGATGGAATGAATTTTTTTTTCCTGAACTTGCTGATGGAATGGTTGAATGGTTGAGAGAGGACGCGTTGTGAGATGGAAATGGGGAAACTCTTGGCTTTAGTTATGTTGTTGTAAAACCTTTATGATTTTAGAGTTAGCATCCTTACTTTGCATTGTTTTTACAATACTTGTGGCATAATGGGAGATTCCTGTTATTGCATCTTCTACTGGGTGTATAGTAGCATCAGCAGTTGAAATAGTTTTCCAAAATCTTGTTCACAGTTAAATATTTACTGTTTTTGTTATTTTCAGATACTATTACCAGACCTGTCTTTTACTTTCTTTTTTCCCCTTCACTGTTACCATCTCAGAAATGTTTTCAAATTACACTTCGGTGCATTCCCAAATTACACTTAGAAATGTTTTCTTTTTCCCGAATTGTTGATCTTTGGTTAGTGGGGGGCGAAAAGGTACATCTCTTTTAATTGTTGTAGATTACAGGGGTTTCTTATTTTCATGGTGGGCAATAAGCCTCAATAAGCCTCTCTACTTAAGAATGGTCAGTAGGGAAGATGTGGAAAATGGGTTTACCTGTGGCTCCAAATGCACGTACATGGAGTATGAGCACCATGTGTTATCATGTCTTTCATTGTATTACTGGAGCACAGAAAATTTTGTAATTTATCTCTACTTTTGGCTTTTGTTGCAGTTGCCATACGGACAGGGCCTCTCACTTGCAGATGTCTTTGGACACCTCGAACGGAACAGGTGAATTCGTCGTACCTTCTTTGTTCGTTTGCATTCCTTCTTGCCAAACCTGACCAGTGTTTATAATCTCTCTCCTTTTCAGATATAAACTTGGAATTGCAGAATACAGTATTAGCCAGTCCACTTTGGAAACCATATTCAACCATTTTGCCGCAAACTCATGAGAATCATCATCTACTGAGACAAATCTAATTTAAATAGTTTTACATGACTCATCAAATCATCACCCGGCACAAGCACCGGGCACAAGCGGCTCTCTTGTTTTAAAGTTGAGACCGCCATACGAGGCTCTATGTAGATATTAGAGACGGCATATTGTACATAAGTTAACTTTGGGGAAATGTAGTCTGTTAAAAAAATTATGAGTCTACAATCGTACCTGTCATCAATCATACGGGTCTAGGAGGGTCTTGCAGCCAGCATCCTGTCTAAGCTTGGCGAGATGACATTGTTCCAGAAGTGCATTTGAAAAATCATATTGTTGTGAACGTAGAAGATATAGAGTTCCCTTTATTTGAGTTTTTATTTGAGGTTTCATATACTTCACAATTGAGGAATCAGATGTTCAAGTTGCTCAGGCTCTTCCATAGTTCTCTTTTGTTCCGTCAATCACATTCTTGACACATTATAATTATGTGGTAGTTTTGTTTAGGACATTGCTTGGCTCCCCCATTACACGTCGATCACAGTCTGACACATTTAAAAGTAACTTATTAAAATTTCAAAAGTAAGTTTTCGCACGCGTGTAAGATTTTGATTTGTCTATAAAGAGAAATGACCCTTTACATCCAAGGAGCCAAGTTTTTTCCTTTTGTTTATTAACAATTGGGTATGACCATTGATTTAACAATTGAATCTGCATACACGTATATAATGCGGTCCATAAGTGCAAAAGGTGATTTCAAAATATTTGGTGCTTTTTCTAAACTAATATTTCTCATGTAATTGAGATCTATTAAAATCTCAATTTGAATACACCCCTAAAAGATAAACAAAATGGCTAAAATAGCATTTGAGGAAAGTTTGGTGGTGATCCGTCCGTCCATGAGCAACCCTAGTCATCCCCTGCTTATACCAAAAAATTAATGGCAAAATTCATAAACTAAGAAAGTAAAAGATTCAGCAGTCTATTTAAAATAAATTTTACCGAAGCTAGTTGACAGGCCATGGAGGCCGGGACTGAGGTTGAACGAGATCCATTTTTCGCTCCAATTCCTCTGTTAATTCCTTCAACTGGGCAGAGATCCGCTTAAGAAAAATAAGAAATTTAATGTAACTTATAAAACAAATAAATAATATAATATTAAAGGGGGAAAAACTTACATGTGTCAAGTTTAGTGTAACCCCGTGTAACGCAGACAAACTAGCATTGATTTCCTTCTGCTGCTGAGATATTCTCGACCGGTTGACACAGTCGAGAATTACTGCTCCAGCTCCCAAGGCTGTGACTACATGACTTACTACCATCCCCTTCGAATTCTGTGCATTACCGAAAAGCATTTTGATTTTTTCGCTCACAACAAGTTTCGACAGGGAGGAAAATCGCCAGATGGGTTCGGGTGTTTTGGCCATTGGGGCGGGAGAAGTTTGGGGTTCGGGTGTTTTGGCCGCGGGGGAAGTTTGGGGTTGGGGTGAGGACATTGGGGCGAGAGAATTTTGGCGCCGTGAGAAGAGACGAAGAAACTGGGAGGGGAGAAGACCTAATTTATTTTAAAATCTCAATTTGAATACACCCCTAAAAGATAAACAAAATGGCTAAAATAGCATTTGAGGAAAGTTTGGTGGTGATCCGTCCGTCCATGAGCAACCCTAGTCATCCCCTGCTGTACCAAAAAATTAATGGCAAAATCCATAAACTAAGAAAGTAAAAGATTCAGCAGTCTATTTAAAATAAATTTTACCGAAGCTAGCTGACAGGCCATGGAGGCCGGGACCGAGGTTGAACGAGATCCATTTTTCGCTCCAATTCCTCCGTTGATTCCTTCAGCTGGGCAGAGACCTGCTTAAGAAAAATAAGAAATTTAATGTAACTTATAAAACAAATAAAGAATATAATATTAAAGGGGGAAAAACTTACATGTGTCAAGTTTAGTGTAACCCCGCGTAACGCAGACAAACTAGCATCCATTTCCTTCTGCTGCTGAGATATTCTCGACCGGTTGACCCAGTCGAGAATTACTGCTCCAGCTCCCAAGGCTGTGACTACATGACTTACTACCATCCCCTTCGAATTCTTTGCATTACCGAAAAGCATTTTGATTTTTTCGCTTACAACAAGTTTCGGCAGGGAGGAAAATCGCCAGATGGGTTCGGGTGTTTTGGCCATTGGGGCGGGAGAAGTTTGGGGTTGGGGTGAGGACATTGGGGCGAGAGAATTTTAGCGCCGTGAGAAGAGACGAAGAAACTGGGAGGGGAGAATACCTAATTTATTTTAAAATCTCAATTTGAATACACCCCTAAAAGATAAACAAAATGGCTAAAATAGCCTTTGAGGAAAGTTTGGTGGTGATCCGTCCGTCCATGAGCAACCCTAGTCATCCCCTGCTTATACCAAAAAATTAATGGCAAAATCCATAAACTAAGAAAGTAAAAGATTCAGCAGTCTATTTAAAATAAATTTTACCGAAGCTAGCTGACAGGCCGTGGAGGCCGGGACCGAGGTTGAACGAGATCCATTTTTCGCTCCAATTCCTCCGTTGATTCCTTCAGCTGGGCAGAGACCTGCTTAAGAAAAATAAGAAATTTAATGTAACTTATAAAACAAATAAAGAATATAATATTAAAGGGTGAAAAACTTACATGTGTCAAGTTTAGTGTAACCCCGCGTAACGCAGACAAACTAGCATCCATTTCCTTCTGCTGCTGAGATATTATCGACCGGTTGACCCAGTCGAGAATTACTGCTCCAGCTCCCAAGGCTGTGACTACATGACTTACTACCATCCCCTTCGAATTCTTTGCATTACCGAAAAGCATTTTGATTTTTTCGCTTACAACAAGTTTCGGCAGGGAGGAAAATCGCCAGATGGGTTCGGGTGTTTTGGCCATTGGGGCGGGAGAAGTTTGGGGTTCGGGTATTTTGGCCGCGGGAGAAGTTTGGGGTTGGGGTGAGGACATTGGGGCGAGAGAATTTTGGCGCCGTGAGAAGAGACGAAGAAACTGGGAGGGGAGAAGACCTAATGTATTTTAAAATCTCAATTTGAATACACCTCTAAAAGATAAACAAAATGGCTAAAATAGCCTTTGAGGAAAGTTTGGTGGTGATCCGTCCGTCCATGAGCAACCCTAGTCATCCCCTGCTTATACCAAAAAATTAATGGCAAAATCCATAAACTAAGAAAGTAAAAGATTCAGCAGTCTATTTAAAATAAATTTTACCGAAGCTAGCTGACAGGCCATGGAGGCCGGGACCGAGGTTGAACGAGATCCATTTTTCGCTCCAATTCCTCCGTTGATTCCTTCAGCTGGGCAGAGACCTGCTTAAGAAAAATAAGAAATTTAATGTAACTTATAAAACAAATAAAGAATATAATATTAAAGGGGGAAAAACTTACATGTGTCAAGTTTAGTGTAACCCCGCGTAACGCAGACAAACTAGCATCCATTTCCTTCTGCTGCTGAGATATTATCGACCGGTTGACCCAGTCGAGAATTACTGCTCCAGCTCCCAAGGCTGTGACTACATGACTTACTACCATCCCCTTCGAATTCTTTGCATTACCGAAAAGCATTTTGATTTTTTCGCTTACAACAAGTTTCGGCAGGGAGGAAAATCGCCAGATGGGTTCGGGTGTTTTGGCCATTGGGGCGGGAGAAGTTTGGGGTTGGGGTGAGGACATTGGGGCGAGAGAATTTTAGCGCCGTGAGAAGAGACGAAGAAACTGGGAGGGGAGAATACCTAATTTATTTTAAAATCTCAATTTGAATACACCCCTAAAAGATAAACAAAATGGCTAAAATAGCCTTTGAGGAAAGTTTGGTGGTGATCCGTCCGTCCATGAGCAACCCTAGTCATCCCCTGCTTATACCAAAAAATTAATGGCAAAATCCATAAACTAAGAAAGTAAAAGATTCAGCAGTCTATTTAAAATAAATTTTACCGAAGCTAGCTGACAGGCCGTGGAGGCCGGGACCGAGGTTGAACGAGATCCATTTTTCGCTCCAATTCCTCCGTTGATTCCTTCAGCTGGGCAGAGACCTGCTTAAGAAAAATAAGAAATTTAATGTAACTTATAAAACAAATAAAGAATATAATATTAAAGGGTGAAAAACTTACATGTGTCAAGTTTAGTGTAACCCCGCGTAACGCAGACAAACTAGCATCCATTTCCTTCTGCTGCTGAGATATTATCGACCGGTTGACCCAGTCGAGAATTACTGCTCCAGCTCCCAAGGCTGTGACTACATGACTTACTACCATCCCCTTCGAATTCTTTGCATTACCGAAAAGCATTTTGATTTTTTCGCTTACAACAAGTTTCGGCAGGGAGGAAAATCGCCAGATGGGTTCGGGTGTTTTGGCCATTGGGGCGGGAGAAGTTTGGGGTTCGGGTATTTTGGCCGCGGGAGAAGTTTGGGGTTGGGGTGAGGACATTGGGGCGAGAGAATTTTGGCGCCGTGAGAAGAGACGAAGAAACTGGGAGGGGAGAAGACCTAATGTATTTTAAAATCTCAATTTGAATACACCTCTAAAAGATAAACAAAATGGCTAAAATAGCCTTTGAGGAAAGTTTGGTGGTGATCCGTCCGTCCATGAGCAACCCTAGTCATCCCCTGCTTATACCAAAAAATTAATGGCAAAATCCATAAACTAAGAAAGTAAAAGATTCAGCAGTCTATTTAAAATAAATTTTACCGAAGCTAGCTGACAGGCCATGGAGGCCGGGACCGAGGTTGAACGAGATCCATTTTTCGCTCCAATTCCTCCGTTGATTCCTTCAGCTGGGCAGAGACCTGCTTAAGAAAAATAAGAAATTTAATGTAACTTATAAAACAAATAAAGAATATAATATTAAAGGGGGAAAAACTTACATGTGTCAAGTTTAGTGTAACCCCGCGTAACGCAGACAAACTAGCATCCATTTCCTTCTGCTGCTGAGATATTATCGACCGGTTGACCCAGTCGAGAATTACTGCTCCAGCTCCCAAGGCTGTGACTACATGACTTACTACCATCCCCTTCGAATTCTTTGCATTACCGAAAAGCATTTTGATTTTTTCGCTTACAACAAGTTTCGGCAGGGAGGAAAATCGCCAGATGGGTTCGGGTGTTTTGGCCATTGGGGCGGGAGAAGTTTGGGGTTGGGGTGAGGACATTGGGGCGAGAAAATTTTAGCGCCGTGAGAAGAGACGAAGAAACTGGGAGGGGAGAATACCTAATTTATTTTAAAATCTCAATTTGAATACACCCCTAAAAGATAAACAAAATGGCTAAAATAGCCTTTGAGGAAAGTTTGGTGGTGATCCGTCCGTCCATGAGCAACCCTAGTCATCCCCTGCTTATACCAAAAAATTAATGGCAAAATCCATAAACTAAGAAAGTAAAAGATTCAGCAGTCTATTTAAAATAAATTTTACCGAAGCTAGCTGACAGGCCGTGGAGGCCGGGACCGAGGTTGAACGAGATCCATTTTTCGCTCCAATTCCTCCGTTGATTCCTTCAGCTGGGCAGAGACCTGCTTAAGAAAAATAAGAAATTTAATGTAACTTATAAAACAAATAAAGAATATAATATTAAAGGGTGAAAAACTTACATGTGTCAAGTTTAGTGTAACCCCGCGTAACGCAGACAAACTAGCATCCATTTCCTTCTGCTGCTGAGATATTATCGACCGGTTGACCCAGTCGAGAATTACTGCTCCAGCTCCCAAGGCTGTGACTACATGACTTACTACCATCCCCTTCGAATTCTTTGCATTACCGAAAAGCATTTTGATTTTTTCGCTTACAACAAGTTTCGGCAGGGAGGAAAATCGCCAGATGGGTTCGGGTGTTTTGGCCATTGGGGCGGGAGAAGTTTGGGGTTCGGGTATTTTGGCCGCGGGAGAAGTTTGGGGTTGGGGTGAGGACATTGGGGCGAGAGAATTTTGGCGCCGTGAGAAGAGACGAAGAAACTGGGAGGGGAGAAGACCTAATTTATTTTAAAATCTCAATTTGAATACACCTCTAAAAGATAAACAAAATGGCTAAAATAGCCTTTGAGGAAAGTTTGGTGGTGATCCGTCCGTCCATGAGCAACCCTAGTCATCCCCTGCTTATACCAAAAAATTAATGGCAAAATCCATAAACTAAGAAAGTAAAAGATTCAGCAGTCTATTTAAAATAAATTTTACCGAAGCTAGCTGACAGGCCATGGAGGCCGGGACCGAGGTTGAACGAGATCCATTTTTCGCTCCAATTCCTCCGTTGATTCCTTCAGCTGGGCAGAGACCTGCTTAAGAAAAATAAGAAATTTAATGTAACTTATAAAACAAATAAAGAATATAATATTAAAGGGGGAAAAACTTACATGTGTCAAGTTTAGTGTAACCCCGCGTAACGCAGACAAACTAGCATCCATTTCCTTCTGCTGCTGAGATATTATCGACCGGTTGACCCAGTCGAGAATTACTGCTCCAGCTCCCAAGGCTGTGACTACATGACTTACTACCATCCCCTTCGAATTCTTTGCATTACCGAAAAGCATTTTTATTTTTTCGCTTACAACAAGTTTCGGCAGGGAGGAAAATCGCCAGATGGGTTCGGGTGTTTTGGCCATTGGGGCGGGAGAAGTTTGGGGTTCGGATGTTTTGGCCATTGGGGCGGGAGAAGTTTGGGGTTCGGGTGTTTTGGCCGCGGGAGAAGTTTGGGGTTGGGGTGAGGACATTGGGGCGAGAGAATTTTGGCGCCGTGAGAAGAGACGAAGAAACTGGGAGGGGAGAAGACCTAATTTATTTTAAAATCTCAATTTGAATACACCCCTAAAAGATAAACAAAATGGCTAAAATAGCCTTTGAGGAAAGTTTGGTGGTGATCCGTCCGTCCTTGAGCAACCCTAGTCATCCCCTGCTTATACCAAAAAATTAATGGCAAAATACATAAACTAAGAAAGTAAAAGATTCAGCAGTCTATTTAAAATAAATTTTACCGAAACTAGCTGACAGGCCATGGAGGCCGGGACCGAGGTTAAACGAGATCCATTTTTCGCTCCAATTCCTCCGTTGATTCCTTCAGCTGGGCTGAGATCTGCTTAAGAAAAATAAGAAATTTAATGTAACTTATAAAACAAATAAAGAATATAATATTAAAGGGGGAAAAACTTACATGTGTCAAGTTTAGTGTAACCCCGCGTAACGCAAACAAACTAGCATTCATTTCCTTCTGCTGCTGAGATATTCTCGACCGGTTGACCCAGTCGAGAATTACTGTTCCAGCTCCCAAGGCTGTGACTACATGACTTACTACCATCCCCTTCGAATTCTTTGCATTACCGAAAAGCATTTTGATTTTTTCGCTTACAACAAGTTTCGACAGGGAGGAAAATCGCCAGATGGGTTCGGGTGTTTTGGCCATTGGGGCGGGAGAAGTTTGGGGTTCGGGTGTTTTGGCCGCGGGAGAAGTTTGGGGTTGGGGTGAGGACATTGGGGCGAGAGAATTTTGGCGCCGTGAGAAGAGACGAAGAAACGGGGAGGGGAGAAGACCTAATTTGGCTTTAGGGCTGTGAAACGACGACATTTTATAGTGAGCTCATCCAAGGGCTCATATTTCATTTTAAAAATGAAGGGCTGAGATTGAATGACCTGATGACTTGTTTAGCCATTTTTATTAAGGAGCACGTGAAATACACGTGACTTAGAAAACAAAGAATAACCCCTCGCACGCACTGGTCACTAGAGATCGAAAGCTATGGAAGGCCACGACGACGACGTTTCAATAGAGGACGCAGTCGACGTTACAAAGAATAACCCCTCGCATATTGTACATAAGTTAACTTTGGGGAGATGTAGTCTGTTAAAAAAATTATGAGTCTACAATCGTACCTGTCATCAATCATACGGGTCTAGGAGGGTCTTGCAGCCAGCATCCTGTCTAAGCTTGGCGAGATGACATTGTTCCAAAAGTGCATTTGAAAAATCATATTGTTGTGAACGTAGAAGATATAGAGTTCCCTTTATTTGAGTTTTTATTTGAGGTTTCATATACTTCACAATTGAGGAATCAGATGTTCAAGTTGCTCAGGCTGACACATTCAAAAGTAACTTATTAAAATTTCGAAAGTAAGTTTTCGCACGCGTGTAAGATTTTGATTTGTCTATAAGGAGAAATGACTCTTTACATCCAAGGAGCCAAGTTTTTTCCTTTTGTTTATTAACAATTGGGTATGGCAATTGATTTAACAAGTGAATCTGCATACATATATATAATGCGGTCCATAAGTGCAAAAGGTGATTTTAAAATATGGGTTTTTAAAATAACTCAGAAGAAAAGAAACAACATAATAGAAAAGTCTATAAGATTTCAAATTATTATTTATTTGTTGGAAATAACATTGTACATTATTCTTTACTAGCCTTTTCGCACGCGCTTGAGTGAGATTTTTTTTTTAAAAATTTAAATTTTAGTTTAGAATTAAAAAAGATAATGGGTAGTTGTTTTCCATAAAAATAGGATCCAATATCCGATTTTTCTTTTAATTTTAATTTTTTTAAAATATGAAAATGTGTGAATTTACCATATTATCCTCATTTAATTAATAATTTCAATTCTTAATGTTTGCATTAATCAAGGGCATTTTCTGGTATTTTGAATGTTTCACCATTATCTGCCTTTTGCTTTATATATATAGAGCATACATATATATAATGCGGTCCATAAGTGCAAAAGGTGATTTTAAAATATGGGTTTTTAAAATAACTCAGAAGAAAAGAAACAACATAATAGAAAAGTCTATAAGATTTCAAATTATTATTTATTTGATGGAAATAACATTGTACATTATTCTTTACTAGCCTTTTCGCACGCGCTTGAGTGAGATTTTTTTTTTTAAAATTTAAATTTTAGTTTAGAATTAAAAAAGATAATGGGTAGTTGTTTTCCATAAAAATAGGATCCAATATCCGATTTTTCTTTTAATTTTAATTTTTTTAAAATATGAAAATGTGTGAATTTACCATATTATCCTCATTTAATTAATAATTTCAATTCTTAATGTTTGCATTAATCAAGGGCATTTTCTGGTATTTTGAATGTTTCACCATTCTCTGCATTTTGCTTTATATATATAGATTATTTTATTAATAAAGTTCTAGCATTCGAAAACCAATTTAGTTGGTTTTTTCTTCTTGATGAGTAGCAGATTAATACAGGGGAAAAGGGACATGCTTATTACCACCGCAATAGCCACGAGCTGCTCCAGCAGTCTTGCCATATTTTTGCCAGCACAAATTATTGCAAGGCTTCTCTTGGCAATTAGGCATGTACTCCATCTTCCCACAAGCACTAGGATTCTCTGCATTTCCTCTATCCCCTCATCTATTTCTTGAATTATTATACGACATGGTTCACATCCCCTCGTCTTATTGCAATTATTTTCTGACTGGGAGTCAAGGGGGAGCTAGCATGGGACCAGTGTGGTCCCAAGCCTTCACTCCATTTTTTCCTCTTCTATTGGTATATATGATATAAAATATTATAATATATTAGATAAGTTTTAGGATATTTATCTTAAAATAAAATAATATATTAGATTCTTTTAGTCTACAAATTAACCATAAAATTTCTTGATCTCTCTCCTACTCATCTTCCTTAAATCTTCTAGGTTAGGTTATGACATTTGCACTAAAAACTCCTAAAGTTTTAACCTTTCTTTCTTTTCCTTTTTTTTTTTGGATGAATCCAAGGTATTCCCCGCATATAGGTGAGGACTAATCCCTCAAGCCGGGTCGGACCCCATTCGGGGGGCAAGCTCTCCCAATGATGGCTGCTCCATTCACAAGGCTCGAACTCGAGACCTTGCTTAAGTCTTTCTTTTCCTTTTTTGTTTAAAGCTTTATGAATTTTTTATTATTCTCTTTTTTTTTTATGCATGAAATGGGTACCTTAATATTGTGCTTTATGAACTCTTAATTTCTATATTTTTTCTCTATTGGAATATAAATTATTAATTTTTAAGTCTTTAATAGTGTAGATGATGAAATTATTATTTAACCAATTTAAAATATGAAATTCATGATATTATGAAGAGAAGACAAGTTTTATAAAGGCCCCCTCTAATGTGAAATCCTGGCTACGCCACTGCTGGAATAATCATTTAACTTACACCATATTTTCCTACATCTTATCATGATTTGTTTTCATTATTTTCTAAAGTCTATTTAAGAAGAGTTAGGATTTCCAACCAAATACACCATCTTCTTCATTCTCATCATTTTGCTTCAAAATTAAAGCTGTCAATGGCTTCACGAAGCAAGGCATTACAAATGCTTTACAAAGAGTGGCAATCTCCATTGCTCACCATACATCATCGATGAATGAACATGGTAATAGGCGAAGCAAATCATTGCAAGGCTTCTCTTGGCAATTACGCATGTACTCCATCTTCCCACAAGCACGAGTTGATTGTGCCACTTCTTCATCTCCTGCACCACTCAATATATTCAACAAACACATTTATGTTTTCACTCATATGTCTTTAAAAAGCAACAAAATTATCAACAATCAATACAAATTTCTACTCTGAATTTTCAGCCACAAGTGGCCTTTTCAATTTCTTTGTTTTTCTAGAAATATTCCCATGCAATATATTAAAGACTAACGACCAATATTTTTTGCTGTTTTCTTTTTATTAAATGTTACAATATAGTATATATATTTTTTATATGTGTTGTTCTCTTATTTGATAAGTATAAAAGATATGAACTTGTAGGCACGGAACTAGGATTCAAAAATAACTAGGGCTAGCTAACTTTTAAGTCAATTTTTTCAAGGCTTATTTACTGTAGTACCCCCTGAAACTTCGGTTAAATCTCACCTTAACTTTGATTTTATGTTTATCTTCATTAATCATTTTGTCAGTTTTGATGACGTGACATGGCTATTTAGTCTTTTTACCACATATAATGATGTGTCATGTGAAGGGCCCACTTTGTTCTTTGTTTAAATTGAATTAAATATAAACTAAAATAATAAAATAATGTAATTACTTGTTTAATTATATATATATATATATATATATATATATATATGGAAAAATTAATAAATAAAAATTTTGGTTGACAAAAATAAATAAAAGGAAAAAAAAAGAGTTCTTCCAATATAGACCTTTACAACTACTATATCCTAGTCATGTACCCATCTACTTTTAAATCTTTACTAAAAGCCCAAATTTAAAATAGGTTGCCATGTGAGATAGATTTGTCCTAATATTATTCACTAAATTACATTATATGCCACCTACCTTCATATTTAATTTATAATTTATTTTCAAGCATGTGCCAATCCCTAAAATAAACCAACAAAAAATCCCTAAATTACATATCCAATAAATAATTTCCCTATAAAAAAATTATAAATATGTATATAATATATGTAATTTATTTATATAAAAAAGGATCCGTTACTTTGTAATTAAAATTTCTATAAATATTTTTATAAATTAAAAATAGGTACATTATTTACACACACACACACACAAAAGGTTTTTTTTATGTCAGAAAATATGTATGTTGTGTAATTGAAATTTCTGCACATTTTTCATAAATTAAAAATAGGTACATTTTTTATTTAGAAAAATAGGTATGTTATTATTATTTTTTTTTGGTCTGAACCATGAGGTGGTCCTGGATGGGCCCCAACTATGGGTGGCACCTTTAAGCCTTAACCACAACCCAGACTAATCCCCACTCACACCGGGTCGGCCCATAAGGGGTAAAGTGCTAGCCAAAGTGGTGACTCCGTACGAGAGCAGGGATCGAACCCCTGACCTCTCTTAAGGAATGAGAGTGCCGAACCACTCACACCAACCACCTTGGTTAGGTATGTTATTTATAGGTACACAAAATAGGTATATTTACAAAAGATATGTTATTTATAGGTACACAAAGTAGTTATATTTATAAAAGATATGTAAAAAATAGGTATATTATTCATAAAAAGGGTGGAAAAAATAGGTACATTATTTTATGCTAAAACATGATAGGTATATTAATGTTTCCTCATAAATTTAATAAGCCCTAAACGTGACATTTTTAGATACTGAATTTTTTTTTTTTTAAAGAGAAAAAAAAATTGCCTTAAAAATTCCTAAATTTAAGTCAATTTAAAACACCATTTCCCTATCTAAAAACACACCCTTTGAATATGAATGACATTGAATTGCAGCAAATATGTTCAAAGTATATTCAGCATAGTCAATGGAGGAAACAACAATTGCAATTACGTAGGAGTATTTTGGGAATCAGAAAATTACAATAAACCAAATCTTGAGCTTCATAAGGTAACTTGATGAGGTGGATCCTAGTCATGGATTTTTTACTTATAAATTATTAATAGGAACAAAAAGTGATGGATTGCAGTTAAGGAAAATTCAATTTGGAGGAGGAAAGCCAAATTTACTAAAAAGAAGACGATGTTCTTTGCATATGGTCTGTTACCCTAATTCCCAATTACTGCTCTGAAGAGATTTTTGCATATACAAATATAAACAAGATCGCCTCCCTCAGATATATGCATAATCCATATTCCTCAAAATAGCTAGAGAGATAAAACCATGAAGAGCCTCCACGTCTCTTCCATGCTTCTGTTGGTTCTCTTCTTCAGTACTATTGGTAAATAATGCTTCTTCATGCTATATTTATATACATGGAAATACTTTTTTTTTTTTTTTGGTCGAAACATGGAAATGTTTTCTTGTCAGTGTCTCGCAATATAAAATATTAATATTGCTAGACTATGAATCTGGATTATCGATTAACTAGATTAATTCTAGACAAAATGTGTGGTCGAGGTTCATATTAAACGAACCTCTTGCTGCTAAAGAGGCATAATATTGTCAAAGAAGAAAATGTGTACAAGAATTAATCTCATTTTTCATAGAATTTTCTCAAATGAAATATTTCTTAGGAACCTTTACATTGTTTAATACTGTTTTTGTTGCTTTAAGATATGACTCAAACCATAAAATGTGTTGAATGAGTACTGCAGGAGATGAGGCTGTGGCGGACTATACAGGTCATGCTTGCGGAAGGGTAGAGAATATGCCCAATTGCGTTGAGAAAAATTGCGGTGACTTGTGCTTGAAAAAATATGCCAGAAGTGTTGGAACAACAGCTCAAGGGTATTGCAAGGCGGATTTATGTATGTGTGTTTTCCCTTGTAAGAAGAAATTTGGTGCTCATCAAGTTACAAGGGATTAAGCTAGTAGCTCAAGTTGTTAAGAACATTTATTCTTACACCTAAAAGTTATGTATTAGAATCCCCTTTCCTCTAATATTTTATATTGAAGAACAGTGAAAAATAATATAATGGAACATTACTTAGCAAAATCTATCCCTCTTCATTGGCTCTATTATAAATTTTAAAATAAAAAAAAAGGAGCTGATTTTCTCACTCCTCGTTTGTCCACTTACACCCTTTTATTTTTTTAATACTTTTATAATTACCATTAAAATGGAGTGTATGTGGACAAAAGGGGAGTGAGAAAATCAGAAGGGAGTGTAAATTGATGTTGAACAATATAGTATATAAAGAATAAATTCTCATGATAAGCAAGAAGAAAAGTCTAGCTTGGTTGGTTATATTCCTCTTTGCCCAAATTGAATGACATGGTTCGAATCCTCACATGGCATATCTCTTTTTTTTTTTTTAATTATTGAAGGTGATTTAGCAATGTGCCACATGGCTGCTACCAATAAGGGCGGCGATGGTGACCGGCCGTGGTTGGCGGAGGCGGTGGTTGTTGAGGGCGGGTGCTGGCCGGCGGTGGTCCAAGAGGTACAAACTTTGGCCACCCTTTTAAACAAAAAGGATAAAACTGCCTTTTCCTTATTGATTTAAACAGGCCCAATAAATTTGGGCCTCTTGATTAAACTTTTCCAAAATAAAATTCAAAACCCAAAACCAAAATTAGTCCTTTATATTATGTGACTTCTGCCTAATTTTTCTTAAAGTATATATGAACTTACCCTTTTAATTGTATTTCCCATTTGGATTGGGGTTGTTTTTCCTTTTGTTAACTAGATTTCCTTATACTTCCTGGTTGCATTAGGATTTCCAATTCATGGAACCAATATATATACTAGGCCTAGCCTAATTAGAATTGTGTATCATTGAAACTTGAGGCAGCTTATCGCAATAACAAGATGGCTGGAAGAACGACATGCATGGTCATGCCTGCAGCTGGGTTTATGATTATAACAATTCTCCTCGCTGCTAGTACCAACGCCATCGCTGATGATTCGACACCGATACCTGCTGATGGTTCCCAAGTCGGCAGTTGGTTCGATAACAACGTCAAGCCGTTAGCTGAATGCAAGGGCGCGCTTGACGCCGCCCTTGTGACGGCTGAGGATAGCCCAAAACTTATCAAGGTCATGAAAGATGGAAGTGGAAACTTCAAAACCCTCACGGACGCCATTAATAGCATCCCTGAGAGGAACAGTAAGCGTGTGGTTGTGTACATTGGAGGTGGAGTGTACAACGAGAAAATCAAAATCCCACAAAATAAACCATTTGTGACGTTGTATGGATCGCCAAAAAATATGCCAACTTTGATGTTTGATGGCACGGCTCAGAAGTATGGGACTGTCTACAGTGGTACATTGACTGTGGAATCTGACTATTTTAGGGCTGCTAACATTATTGTTACGGTACGTAATTATGAATTATTTAATTTGCTTTTAGTTAGAGAAATGTTATATTATTTTAATGATGGTAATGTATATATCATGGTCTCATGGAGTGCTTTAATATAATTTTGCAGAATTCGGCGCCGGAGCCAGATGGGATAAGGTCTGGTGCGCAGGCAGTTGCATTGCAGATCTCCGGGGATAAGGCAGCCTTCTACAATTGCAAGTTTATTGGATTTCAGGACACTCTTTATGATTACAAGGGCTTGCATTTCTTTAAGGACTGCTACATTCAAGGCACCGTAGATTTCATCTTCGGAAAAGGAAAATCTCTCTACTTGGTATGTATTGTAATAATAATGCATCATAGTACCATACAATAATTTCTCCGAGTTCAAATGTTTGCTTATGTTAACTTTATGCGTTGTAGTGTTTATTTTAAAAAATATGTTGTTCTAATTAAATTTTCATTTATTAGCTCAAATTGTGACACTAAATGATATGACATATTTTGGTGCAGAACACGGAGATACATGTCCTAGAGCGGAATATTACGGTGGTAACGGCACAACAAAGGGATGCTTTGGAGGATAATGGATTTTCATTTGTGCATTGCAAAATAACTGGCACTACATATGTGAGGAGTACATACTTGGGCAGAGCTTGGGGGAGCAGCCCCAGCGTGGTGTTTGCCTACACCGACATGGCCAACGTTGTCCATCCTGAACGATGGAACGACTTTGGCCACCCTGAACGTTCCAAGTAAGTTAGAAATTTTCATTATTTTTCTAAAAATGTTTTCTTATTCTTGGATCCATTTTTTTATTATTTACATATATATGTGGTAATTTTTGCAGCAATATGTTCTATGGAGAGTTTCAGAATTCGGGTCCAGGGTCAAACATAAGTGGGCAAGCACGCTACACCAAAAAGCTAAGCGATGCAGAAGCCAAATCTTTCCTCAGCCTTGGCTATATTCAGGGTTCCAAATGGCTTCTTCCTCATCTAAATACAAGATCCAGACATAGTAGAGTTTAAGAATAGGAAATATATACATACATTTATAATTTCCCTATTTCTTAGGTGAGATTGAGCAAAGAGCGCTGCCAATCCTATACGTACATACAATACATGCACACAAGCAATATGTACATCTCTTATAGTTAAATAGTTTGCTCTGAAACTTTCCGTTTATGGTTTTGAATTTATAGCCATGGAAATTTTATATATAAGATGAATATGTTCACATTATTTTACAAGTTGACGTTATTTCTTCATCTAGAATGTGCACAAGAATTCCTAATTTATTTGTAAGGTTCCTAGTTAAAATCTACACAATAACTTCCTTTGGGCCAGCCACTAGAAGTCGATTGAAACAATGGCGGAACCAGGAATTTTTGTAGGGTTGGCTCATTTTTATTTTTTTTTCTTATGGGAGATATGCTATATAACTTATTTTTCTTAAAACAATCAAGTTCATTCACATATCAAACAAATATAATGATATACTATTATATTCCTTTCCTTTTTAAAAAAAATCTTGTTGTAAAGGTGTTTTTGTCTTACTTTATTCTTTTGTCTGGGCTGAGAAAAACAAAAGTATTGTGTTGTGCTAATGGGCTAACATTGAATTATAGTATGTTTGTTTATATATTAAAGCTTAAACTGAAAATTTAGCCCCAGGCTACAATACAACCCATGGGAGCCTCTTGCTAGTTCCGCCACTGATTGCAAGTCTCTGTTGAGTAAGAATTCTATAGTAAGGGCCTTATCTAAGGCCTTAAATAAGGTCCTATCTTTTAACCATTGGATCAAATTGGTTAGCCATTTAATCAAATTAATTAATTTGATCTAATGGTTATGAGATTGTGCCTCATCTGAAGGCCCTCACAATAGAATGACTCCTCTCTCAGTGGCTTCCTAGAAGGACCATGTCCATGCAACGATATTAAAAACCTTCAATTTTTGGAGCCCATTACACGTCAATTTTGTCTCTCCTCTTTGTTGCCTTTTTTTCTGTTTGGTCTGATCTGAACGCGTCAAATTTCTCCTCTTTGGTTTCACATTTCTAGTTTCCTTTCTTCACATACTAGTTTTCTTTCTTTCTGTCTGTGCGGATCCTTTTTCTTTTTCTTCTTGGAGATACTGTTCCACAAAGAGTTTAGCGACTTTTTTAGTGAAGTTCATTTTGTGATATTTACCCAAACAATTAGACAAGTCGTCTCTCTCGCACAATTAATATACACTTGTTGACCATAAAATGAAGTTCCCATTGACTGGTGCACTTCAAAACTTCCTAGTACCTCACACAATCCAGGGGCTGTGTTTGTGGAAAATATCAAAGTTGATAGGGCAACAGTTGGGTTTCCTCCCAAATTTAACCCTCTTCACAATCTATAAAACGGGGAAGTTTTGCCTCACAAAAAGCAACAAAGAAAAGAAGAAGAAGCAAAAAAAAAAACAGAAATCATGAAGGCTGCAAGCTCATTGGGTGTGATTGTATGCTTGTTCTTGGTGGTGGTTGGTGTTTTGGTTGAGGTGGTTCCAATGGCAGAAGGGGACACGACGCCCAGCCAATGCAAGCAGGAGAAGGACCTTCTTGTGAGTGCATGCAAGAGCGCAGTGATCAATAATATAATCGGGCGCAGCCCCCCTGCGTACTGCTGCCAACTTGTCAGGTGACACATGTCGAGTGTGTGTGCCCTTATGTCACCCCCAAACTGGCCAATCTGATCCCTCTCCGCCGTACGATTAAGCAGATTGAAGGCTGTGGAAGAAGCATCCCTCGCAACTTCAAGTGTGGCAGTGAGTTCATCTCCTCTCTCTCTCTCTCTCTCTCTCTCTCTCTCTCTCTCTCTCTGATATGATTACTCTTGATTAATCTTATTTTTTACAAGTATCACCAGTCCACCATAAGATAGAAGACGAATATTCTAGCTAGCTACAAGAATATATTATTATGCTTGATTATCAAATAAAGAATAATCTAGCTTTCTTTCAAGCCAGAAAATTTGGCACGAGTCCAATTATGAGGATAGATATTGGGTGCAATCCACGTAGAAGTTGTTGTTGATCAAAGTCCTTTGACTTTTGCGCCACATAAGATTACATGCCTTTTTTAATTTATTGATATTTACATTTTTTTTTTTTGGTTCCAATTATGCACCAAAAACATAAATAAGGTAAATTATGAATTTGTAAAACTGGTAAGTTATTGATTTGTAGGACATTAATTATCATATTTGATTTGAATTTAATTGCAAATCTATTTATTGAATTTTGAAAATTTCCCAAGGTATACCGACATCAAAATTTGTAATAAGAGTTCATGAAATTTCATACCTTAACAATAGGTAAGGTACCTATGCATACACCTCGTATGCAGGTAATTAAACCCATAAATTACCTATGGTCCAGGTAATTAAATCCATAAATTACCTCTAGTCTAGGTAGTTATACTCTCTATCCCAGGTAATTGAACTCATATAATATCTTGGTATGGATCTTTAAACTCAACTGAGATAAAAATCCATACAAAATTTCTTTGGAAAACCAAAAAAAAACTATTACATAGAAGGCAGGTACGTGTGTGTATATATATATAAAACTCAAGAAAAAAACACCTACCTGTAAGATAGGTACATATATATATATAAGGAAAATACATTATATATATATATAAGGAAATGCATACACATACACATATATATAAGGAAACACTGAATTTTAGGAAAGTGCTTTCATATAATTTCATTTATGATAGTGGCATATACTGTAAATTTTTAAAAAATTATTGACATACTAATTGCTTAATTGGTGAGACTGGACTGCAATTGAAAAGAGAGAGCATGTGGACTGCATCCATTACATCTTGATGAAAATGGATCTATATCTAAGAAGCCCAATAAAGAATAACTAATTAGCTTTCTTTCAAGCTATGAGTTACATAAATTTGAAGTGCACAATCATGTGCACTTACGTATTAGAGAGTGGAGGGAAGGGAACAAAGATGTATGACTTTCCTCAAATGAAAGTGAATTATAAGATGTCTCTCCTATATATTCTGATATTATTGACACGATTGTCCAATCTCAATCACCTATCTATCCAAGGAAATGTAGAGCCCGTTTGGTATCCTACGTTGATCTAATTTTATAAATTCAAAAACAGATTTGCCCAAAAAGCTGTTTGCTAGGCCCATTTTTAAAAACTCAAACCCAAAAATAATTTAAAAACACCCTTATTATTAAAAACAAAAAAAGTAAGGTTTATAGTTTCTCTCTCTCTTCTCTCTCTCTCTCTCTCTCTCTCTCTCTCTCTTATCGAGCTCTCTCTCCTCCCTACGTCGTCTCTCTCTCTCTTGTGCACCACCAAAATAATTGGGTTTATAACTCACATCTTTTTCATTTTCTTTTGTTAATTTCAATTTGGGGATTAGAGTTTATGATTTTCTGATTTTAATTTCAATTTATTTTAGATCTTAAAAATAGTTTGGAGTTCAATACCAAACAAGTTTTTAGATCTTAAAATCACTATTTGAAAACTCGTGTTTAAAAAAAAAAAAATCATAATTTTTCAGTTTACTTTTTTTAGTAGGCTACCAAACAGGGCCTTATGTTCTTCTCCAATGAGAATTTTTGTTAAACATAACTCATTATTAATATATTCCATACATGAAATTAGAAGTCTTTAACTAATTATTAACTAGCATTTTCGCACGTGCTTCCGCGCTTGCGAGAGGTTTTTTTATTTATTTTAAAATTAAAAATTATTTTAGAATTAAAAATAATAATGGGTAGTTGTGTTCCATAAAAATAGGATCCATTATTTGATTTTTCTTTTAATTTTAATTTTTTTAAATATGAAAATGTGTGAATTTACCATATTATCCTCATTTAATTAATAATTTCAATTCTTAATGCTTGCATTAACCAAGGGTATTTTCTGGTATTTTGAATGTTTTTACCGTTCTCTACATTTTGCTCTATATCTATATATATAAAGCAAAAGGCAGAGAAAGAATGGTAATTACAAAAGTATTAAGAAGCAAAAGTATACTCTTTTCTAATTTTTCCACTTCTCTTTTGTCCACTTATACTCTTTTCTAATTTTCTCACTCCCCTTTTGTCCACTTACACTCTCTTTTAATGGTAATTACAAAAGTATTAAGAAGCAAAATGGTGTAAGTGTTAGCACCTTTTTTTTCTTTGTTAATGTATAATAGAGCCAATAAAGAGGGATAAATTCTGCTAAGTAATGCTCCATTATATTATTTTTCATTTTTTCTTCAATATGAGATATTAGAGGAAAGGGGTATCGAATACATAACTTTTAGGTGTAAGAATAAATGTTCTTAACAACTTGAGCTACCAGCTTAATCCCTTGTACCTTGACGAGCACCAAATTTCTTCTTACAAGGGAAAACACACATACATGAATCCCCCTTGCAATACCCTTGAGCTGTTGTTCCAACACTTCTGGCATATTTTTCCAAGCACAAGTCACCGCAATTTTTCTCAACGCAATTGGGCATATTCTCTACCCTCCCGCAAGCATGACCTGTATAGTCCGCCACAGCCTCATCTCCTGCAGTACTCATCCAACACATTTTATGGTTTGAGTCACATCTTAAAGCATCAAAAACAGTATTATACAATGTAAAGGTTCCTAAGAAATATGTCATTTGAGAAAATTCTATGAAAAAATAGATTAATTCTTGTACACATTTTCTTCTTTGACAATATTATGCCTCTTTAGCAGCAAGAAGTTTGTTTAATATGAACCTCGACCACACATTTTGTCTAGAATTAATCTAGTTAATCGATGATCTAGATTCATAGTCTAGCAATATAAATATTTTATATTGCGAGACACTGACAAGAAAACATTTCCATGTTTCGACCCAAAAAAAAAGTATTTCCATGTATATAAATATAGCATGAAGAAGCATTATTTACCAATAGTACTGAAGAAGAGAACCAACAGAAGCATAGAAGAGACGTGGAGGCTCTTCATGGTTTTATCTCTCTAGCTATTTTGAAGAATATGGATTATGCATATATCTGAGGGAGGCGATCTTGTTTATATTTATATATATGCAAAAATCTCTTCAGAGCAGTAATTGGGAATTAGGGTAACGGACCAAATATAAAGAACATCGTTTTTTTTCCCTTTTAATTTTTTTTTTGGTCAACCGAGTCCATTAGTGTATAGGCAATATGAATCTTAATGCTCATTTATATTTGTTTACGGTTTCGAGTTGAAAATAATTCTTCATTCATCGTACCAAATATACTTGGCTTTGAATAGAGATTCTACAAATCAAACGTAAGATCTAATCAATTTTTTTTACTAGGGTTTTTATTACAAAATTATAAAATGTAAAATGTAATTAAATGACGTGGCATGTTCAGGTAAGGTGCCACGTCATGTGGTATGGAAATGTGGTATACAAAATGTGATAAGAGTAGCATTAGGCAAATAAGCTTGACCTAAACAGCTTTTAACTGAACAATGATTTGGTTACACCAAAAAAAAAGTTCTAATGGAATTAAAATAGGCATTAATTGCACGTTTTGCTCTTTTTATAGGGAGTTCTATCTTTTGGTTCGAAGAGCCCCCAAATTTTCTCATAGATGTTCTATTTGAGAATTGTAACAAATAGCTTTTCGGGTATGAGCCCGCCTGTTGGTTTCCCAATTTATTGTGGTGATTCCCTCTAAAATTTTGATCTTTAAATCAATCATCATTAATTGTCCATTTATAATGGGGTTCATTTGCATATTTAATTGTCTTATTATAGGTTCTGATTATGGGTTTAACCATTTGGGTCATGCTGGCGAAAAAAAAAAAGCCGTTTTGATGATATTCATATGTTTATATTCAATGTAATATAGAAATAATGAAAAATAGGTATGTTATTTTGTAAATATGTTTTTAAATTATAAAAAGTGTATAAAAAAAATTCCATTACAAAGTGACATACATATTTTCTTACATAATAGGTACAAAAAATTCATTTATCTCCACACGTGCATCACACTCTAAAGAATGATTTGATCAACCACCTTTGGAAATGGCAAGGAGAGGGGCAATGAGCCACTTGTTTAAATTTATGTAGTGTGTTTTCATTTATATTGTGTGTTTCGTTTATGTTATTGTTATTGCACTTAAGTTATGAAAGTGGTTGTTCTTATTCATTCATGAAATCCCAAAATGCAAAAATTTATCTGTGAAACATTAAAATGCGAAAAAATAATAATTTTTGAAACCTTAAAGTACAAAAATTCATTCATAAAACCCTAAAATACGAAAATTCATCAGCGAAACCTTAAATGCAAACGTTCATCACTGAAACCCTTAAATGCAAAAATCATTGCGCATTTTTTTATATATAAGGAATGATACTGGTAATTTAGGAGATGATCAATTGCAGTTTTTCGAATGGATTCTGCAATTGAAATTTCTGCTCCAGTTGAGAGTTGATGGAGATGATAACATTAACAATTATAACTTCGCTGACAACTGTTTCATCCCTTACATTAAGTTAACCTTACAATAGATGTGAAAATACAGCCATCATTAAAAAAATATCTGCAGATACAGCACTTTAGGGCACAATATCATACAAAACCAAACTTAAAACCATTGCGCTCAGCTCAAATTGAGTTTCAATTAATGACTGTTACAAAAATATTGTCGTAGAAACCTTCACAACTTTTGTGTTTGAGCATCAATAACCAATATGACTAAATCTAAATTTGAAGAGTACTATCCAGACTAACAGATCATTAACGCAAAAATTGTAAGATAAATATTCATGGATGTGTGTGTAGATTTCTCTCCGCCTCAACTTTAGTTGAACATATTGGGTAGGGGCCTCACTGCCATAAATGCATCCACCATCTGAAAAATATGCAAAAACATTCATCAACCCTTCTAAGTCATAACTGAGATTTCATATAATTCAAAATGTTTGCTTTCAATGGCATGTGCCAACAAGCATCTTTCAAAATTTATATGGGTGGCCAGAATCAGCAGAGTGACAAATAACAATCTATAGAGCGATCAAACCTTAGCACCAGAAGCTTACCTCATCAGTCACAGCAGCCCTAGCCCTACAATGTCTTTCAACTAGTCCAGTCAAAACCTGAATAAGTAGTTGCTTAACTTCACCTGTTAGCATGCGTCCTGCACCGTACTCCTAATAGTATCCAAAGTGAATTAGCAAAACAAGAAGGCATCATTTGTACTAATAAAAAAATTTATTGATTAAAAAAACAAGTTCATTAGGATACCAGTCTCACCTTCCTTATCTCTTCGAGTTTAGCGTCATCATCCAGGAAAAAACTGAGATATTTGAATGGTATATCTACCTGAATAATGTCCAGAAGATAAAATCATTCCCCAATAAGTTAAAAGGCACCAAGTACTGACCCACAAATCTTATAAGACATGAATCAAATTGGCATGTAAGTGCCGACAGATAAGCAGAATTGTTTTTCTTGCTTGGACAATCTATAATGAGAAGGGAAGGTAGTAGATCCAGCAACAAATAACACTCTCAAACCAATTGGGGAGGACAAATTTCTATTACTAACATGTGAGACAATTCAAATACCTCGAGATTTGCTCCAAGTTCTCTATGTTTCTCTATTGAATCTTGTCCACCAGAAAATGCATACCTGTTTATCTGCACATGCACAAAAATTCTTTATTTTGTTAATCCTGAAGAATTTTTGGACCATTTGGACTGTGTGATTTCAGGTAGAAAAATTTGGCACTGCGAAACTACGGTTTGGTGGTGTGGGAAAGCTAAGACAAGAGTAGATGGTGGTTTCAGAAAAGGAAGACAGCTATTTGAAGAAATAGAGAAGCATGTTTTTCACTGAGAGTTTAAAAGGTTACACTTTGAACCTTGCATCAATTACAGACTTTGGCCCTAGAATAAGAGAACATCGATAATGATTGTGCAAGAGTCTTAGTAAATAGAAAGGTTGAACAAATAGACCCACAGCAACAGCAAACGCAAACCTTGTTCTTAATTTCCTTTGCAGAATCAGTTACATAAATGGCAGAATTTGGATCACTGGCCGACATTTTACCGGTCTCTCCCTGCAAGTATCCACATTCCAGGAAATATATCAGCAATCACATGCATACCACATCATCCAATTTTTGCACGACCAGTTTCGCCGGCAATTACTTCTTTTGAAAGCTGAATATTCATATTACAATAATCAACTTCTGTTTTATTAATTATGGTCCTTGTACACTCCCTGTGAACAATGATATATTCATGTTTATGTGTGTGCGAATGCATAGAGGTAGTGTCTCCAAAGTGCACATTAGGGCCTAAATGTATCTGCCAACATCAAAATTTAGCACCCCCCACCGGAAAACATTGGTCATATGAAACATATGTGGAATAATTTAAGTCTCTAGTGCAAAATCATTGGTCAAATAAACGAAAAAAATCAGAAAAATAAACAGCCAAACAAATACAGAAAGTCAGATTCTGCAAAAAATCATCAACTAAATTCAGCTGGCTAATTTAAATATTGTATCCTTCTTATCCCTTTTAAAAATTTAGGAACCACTTTAAGTAGCACACATGTATTATGTGCCAAAACCATAAAGTACCTGCATGGCAGGGAAGAAAGAAGACTCAATCAATGCAGGTTTCTGGTATCCAATCCGTGGAGCGACATCTCGTGTCATTCTAAAATAAGGATCCTGGACAAATCACAAACAAATATAACATGGTATTAGTAAATAAAAGAAAATAAGAAAAACAGCATTCACTAAAGCAAATGAGCACACAAAGTTACTAAAACTATAATCATCCCACTCTCCATGTTTTATCCTCTCAAAAGGTGTTACGTTTAAAGGTGAGGTGGTTCCCTACAAATTTAGCCAGGAAAAAGAAAAACAATAACCCTCATATTTCATATCATATAAAAAAAGGAAAAAATCTCCCAGAAACTAACCAATATATGTTCTCCTGAATAGTAACAGAACTTGCACAATAACATAAATTTACTGTACACTGCTATCATGGGCACATAAACTATACCAATCTATAAAAACTGAAAAAACTTGACCACTTTCAATCATTAGTTAACAATTCATGCTCTGAGAATTATTCCTATCATTTATACCTGGTCAATCGCGCATGGAATTAAGCAACGAAGATTGTCTTGGCCACCGAAAAGATGTGGAAAGGAACTTGGAAATGATGGAACTGCCTGCATTAACACATAACCACATTGAATCTCCTTAATATGACTTGCAAGAGGTGATGTTTCATGAAAGTATAAAAATAGAACTGATATTAGCTTCACTATTTTCGTGGAACTAATCAGAAACAAGTAACAAAAATTACATGATTCACTATCATACGCAGCATAGCCAAGGAAAATACCTGCACAGGTGGAAAACTAACTTTTCCAATATGATCTTCACCGGTGAAACCAAAAATTCCAACAACCTGGATAGATGATTACAAAAACTTGAATAAGGAGGTACACCAAATATCCATAAAAATAATGCTCCGTAGGGAAAAGATTGTAAATCACCTTATTATATGTGACACACTTTCCAACCTTCACCATGTTCTTGTAAAAGGCACTGCATAGAAAATTAAACATAAAATCAGTCAGCAAGTGTTACAACACACACTTACACACAGTATTCGTGAATGATAGAATCACGCCCCTGTCAAAGTTCGAAAACAGAAGGTTCCCCATCGAAGCTTGTCAAGCAGTTTGCATCTCATAAGGTGAACACTTGGTGGAACATCCAACATTAACTTCAAATTCACGAGGCCCTTGATGTAAATTCATTAAGAAACTAAGGATTTTAAAGCCAACAAGATTTTCCTATTTTAAAAAAAAGAGGCTTGCATAGAATCCCAAAATCTCAAACCCCTTAACTTGGGCAGAAAAGTAAATGAAGGCTTGCATAGCACACTCTAGGCCATTGATAAAAAATTGAAACACAAATTGAGCAACAGTCAACCTGCAGAAGTATTAAATTAGTAATGGAGTTAAACGTACATATGTGTTACTTACCCACCAACATAATCAAAATCTGAGAAAATGAAGGTTCTTGTTACGTCAAAACCACAAGCAATAATGTCCTTGGCATTCTCCCTGGCCAGTCTCTGGCTCTCTTCCACAGTCAGATTTTTCCACATGCATTTCTCATCATCAGTAAGTTGAATAACAAGAGGAACCTTAAAGGCCTCTTGCAAATATCTGCAAAAAGCATTCCAGTGATAAATCTTCACAAATTTACCATATAAAGACACTGATTATATATATACATACATACATATGAGTGTGTACATAGCATCTGTCTGTTAAACCCTAGCCAAAAAAGATAAGCAGAAAGCAAGGTAGGACTTACTTAGTGAACATGAAGGGGATAAGATGACCCAAATGCAATGCCTCAGAGGAAGGTCCTCTTCCTGTGTACAAATAGAACTTCTCTCCTCTCTCATAAGCATCAAGAATTTCATTCAAGTCCCTGCACTCGCATACAATCCACTGTCAACTCCACTTCTGTTTTTTTTTTTCTTTTGTTTAAAAATGTCAAATTTATAATGATTGAAAACAAAAGACAACGAGAGAAAGACCTGTGGGCGAAGAAGACGCCGCGACGGAGGAACACGTGGGGAGAACGTGAGGTGAGGCGGTGGATTCGGTCGACGAGCGACTGGTCGATCCTCTGACAGCCGAACTGGTCAATGAGCTTATCGTAGTCGATTTTCCCGCCACCTTTGGCCGACACCGTCCATGGATTCACTACCTGCTCTTCTTCACCTTCTCCTTCTCCCTCTCTCTTCTCCATCACTCTCTCTCTCTACCTCCCAGTCTCTGTAATCGGCGGCCTATTTTGCAAGGATACGCGGGCTAGCTTTGTTTTGACAAAAGAAAAGCCCACTATAAGAAGAATGAGAACCAAATTGGGTTATTATACGTAAGCCCAACACAGAAGCCCAAACTTTGATAATTCATAAAATTTAATAAATATATTATTTTAATCGCCGTATCGGTGCTGTATTAGCTAATCGTATAGTATTTTATCAGTGTATCCGTATCCGTACCGATGCAACATAGGTGTTTTTCATGAGTTTTTATCAAAAATAGCCAAAATTTGCACCAAAATTTCATAAATGTCAAATTTTATTTTTAAAAAAAATTAATATAAGTAAAAACTCACATAAATATACTTAAATACCCTCAAAATTAAGACCCAAATAAGAATTTGATCTTTTTATACTAGTCTGCACCATGCTCTTTATCCTAGCCATTCAAAATTATCCAATGCTCTACATTCCGCCACATCACATATTAATACATTTAATTTTCCGAGTAGGAAAAAAGAGTTTTTATATCTAAAATTTAAAAAAAAACATAGAATTTCTAAAATAATGGAATTTAGATTTCCATCATTTCAATTTCTGGCAATTGAAGATTTTAAGTGTTTGGATTTATATATGTCGAATTTTGTAAATACTACTATGAAAATTATGAAATGACGCCAATTTTGGTGGGAATTAAACTTGAGAATTTGATGCCCCAATTTCCACAATTTTTTTTTTTGCCCGACATTTAATAAATTCCGTACTTAAGTTTCCAAATAAGAGAATTGTCAATTTCTCCTCTTAAATTCTCGACTTTTAACTAAATTCCGAGTTATCTTCCCTTATCCAAACAGAGGGTGGTAGTTAATTTTTTTTTTTCTTAAGATGTTTGGCTCCTAAGAAAATTCCAACTTAGTAACTAGAAGTTCCTCTAGGACTTAAAACAAGAATAAATTATGTGATGAGGCTAAGAGACAGTTGATTTCTTAAGTTGTTAATCATCTATAACCTACAGGTTTATTATAAGAGCATCCACAGTGGGGATGTGTAAAGCCACTTTTACATCTCATTTACACCTCCGAGAGATGCAAATGTCATTTTTGCTCCAATGAGTTGGATGCAAATCCAAAGATGTAAATATGATTTTCTTGTATATATTCGTTTTTTGTGTTGATTTTGTGTGTGTTAGGTTTAATTATTTTTTCTAAACAAACCGACCTAAAAAATTTAAAATTTCGATAAGATATAATTTCATTCAATATGATGTAAATAAAATTAATCTCAACCGTCAGCTTTGAAATGAATTTATTCTTCACCATTAATCAATGTAGTTGTTAGTTTCATATTTCAGTTTGAATGAAATATGGCCATACATTAGAGAGTTGTTGAAAAAGAACTTTGTACAACACATCCATATACACCTTATCACTATGGATGTTCTAAGCGATAGTCTATACTAAATGGGATGAGAGAGAGATTTTTCACACACATAAAACTATGATGGTGTGGGGATTCGAATCAGAGACCTCTAGTCTATAAGTCAATGCCATTTTTCCAGTGGGTTAGACTCCGTTGGCCTTTTTAGGTTTATTTAATTTTAAATTTTGAGGGCATTTAAATTTATTTAAGTGAGCTTTTGGTTATATTTGAAAGTTTTTATAAAACTTGAAATTTATGAATTTTTAAAAACTCTTTTTCCATTGAGTTATTCATTTATTTGCCCTTTGACAGCATCGTTTCGCGGCAACTACAGTAAATTGGTGCCCTATTTTCCAGAATTGAGCCCCAATAATAAATAAATAAAACCCCCAAATGCTTCGTCGCTGCCAATGATTCAAATGAAGAGCAATGAAGAAGCCCAAGCACAAGCAGCGAAGAAAACAAGAGAGTTGCCCAATCTCTCGGAATGCCATTCGTGCCACCTGAGAGTCGACATTGCCAACGCCAATGCCAAGAGCAAGCTTCACGTCCTCTACAGCGAGTGGCGAATCGTCCTTCTCTGCAAGAAATGCTTCTCTCGCGTCGAGTCCTCGGAGCTCTGCTCCTATTGCTACTCCACGTCGTCCCAAGAATCTTTCTCTTGCCGCCAGTGTCACCGGAGAGTCCACAGGCATTGCGATTCCGATTACCGAAGCGTTGCGCGCTTGTCCGATTCTTGTTCGGCCATGGAGTTTTCCGTCTGCGCCGATTGTTGGATTCCGGAGTCGCTGGTCAAGTGGAAAAGGGTTGAGAGCAGTAGCAAGTCTCGAAGGACTGGAAAGAGAAGAGTTGGTTTAGGATTGGGGAAATCGAGGGTTTTGGCCATGGTGGATGACAGGGAAATTGATGATGCCTTTGGTAGCGAAGAGGGCTCAAACAAGAGGGATGAGGATGCTGCTGTTGATGTTGATGATGGGCAGTTGGATGCCATGGACGGCTCTGCTGAGAAGTTGTGTTCGCCGAATTTGAGTGTGTGCTTTTGTGATTCATCAACGGACATTGGGTGTTTGAAGCTGGAACCAAGAGCGCTTGATATTGAAGAAGAGAGTGGGGATGATGATGATGATGATCCGTTGAAGGAAGGAGATTGGAGCTGCTCCAATGGTGATGACTTGGAGTCTCCAGCTTTCTGTAAACAAGAGCAAGAGGAAAGTGTCTGTATTACCACGCCAAAGAAGCAAAGGTGCAATGCAAAGCTTGATCCTTTTTATTTCAAGTACAGGAAAAGGAGCGCTCTTGATCGCTATGTATTAACATACCAGAGGAGAAGGCCCAAAAACCTCAACGCTTCTTCTATGGTAACATATAAGAGAAGGAAACCTAAATGCCTCTATGCTTGTTATACGTTTACATATAAGAGGAGGAGACCCAGAATTCTGTATGCTCGTTCAACCGGTCCATCATGAGACCTGTACTTAATCTTGATAACTACAGGTAGTCTTCCTAGGCTTCTTGACTGTATTTCGTTCTTGCTGTTTGAGTTTTGAGTTTCATATGCAGGCATGATATGTGTATTGAGTAGGATGATCCTTTGAGAAAACTTTGAAGGGGTGAAGTGATGCTTGAAAACATAAGCGTCTAAATGTGGTGTTCTAGTATGGAACTGATCATGGTGAAATGGATTGACAGCTTGCCCTAAGCAGTGACCGTCATAGTTTTCTGAGTAGAGTTTGATTGAAGGGTTTTCTGAGTTAGTTAAGTTGTTCTTTAGTAAGTTAGATACTTAAGGCTTGACTCAAAGAACAAACACAAACAAAAGCAAATAAGAATAACAGAACGAAATAATCTCGTTGTATCTCAATTTCAGTTAACTTAAAGCTGATTCTATGTTTATACCAATTGTATTCCAGATAATGAATGGCCTACCTTTAATAGATCAGAGATTTTCTTGCCACTTGGTATAGTTTCTAAATGTGCAATCATCATGTTGAACATTTTATTGTAGAAACTCTGATGGAATTTTGTTTCTTCTTTCCTGTGCTTAGCTATTCAGTGAAAATTATGAATGTCTTAGATTACTAAGGGCCTGTTTTATAACCATTTCAATTTTGGTTTTTAGTTTTCATTTTTCATTTTTCATTTTTTGTGCTAGAGTATAGAGGAAAAAGAGGGAGAAGGGAAGTGAGAATGAGAGTGAAGATGGGATTGAGAAGGAAGATGAGAGGGGAGGATGGGAGAGAGGAGTAACAAAAGTGAAAACAAAAACTAAAAACTGAAATCTATTTGAAATTATTTCACTTTCAAGTTTTTGTTTTCACTTTTGTTACTCTCCCCCCCCATCCTCCCTTCTCATCCTTCCTCTCAATCTCATCCTTACTCCCATTCTCACTCTCATTCTCCTCTATACTCTAGCACAAAAAGTGAAAACTAAAACCAAAATTGAAATGGTTATCAAACGGGCTCTAAGTTGCTCTATTTCTACCAAATCCAGTCAATGGTTTACAAAGTGACTATAAAAATGAAATCTTTTGCACTCCTATGAGCTTGGGAGAAAGAAAAAAAAAACTGCAGCAAGTAATTTCTATTACAAAGACCTAGGGGTATTAAATGACTTTCAACAGATTAATCATGGAGAGTCTTTCTTTGAGCAATATAAAGTTCTCTAATGCTGTCAAGTTTCTTACTGTTCTTTTTCTCATTTTCTTTGCAAGGTCATCACTAGTGCAGTTTTGTACACCATCACACTTGTTGTTTGGATAGTAACTGTCATGACCGGCGACTCTAAGAGAGCTGTTTAGTTTTTTGTTGTATGATAGTTAGAGCTTTATTGTATTGGCAGTTCTGTACACCTTCTCCATAAGGACTGTAATGTTATTGGTTTAAATAAAAGTTCCACATTCAGTAAAAGTTCAGCATTTGATTCATGTAAAAATGTGTGGTTTCTGAAGAAAGGGAGTACTGAAACCCGGGATTGTTAATGCAAATTAGGGAAAACCGATTTAATTGTAGCTTGGAAACAAATCATCTAAGGAGAAAGGGAGTACCTGAGGTAAGTTCCTGTACTCGGTTTTCTTTTTGCTTTGTATCCACGGCATAATTAGTTTTTGTTATTTAGGCCTTGATTTTTAATTTTAATTTAATTTTATATTGAGTTTTAGGTTATAATCTCTGCCTGTGATTTATGCTGGTTTTCAGTTTTCTAGTTTCTACTTAGACAAACGATTTGCAGAGAAGGTTGCACTAGCTCATGATTTTGTTTAATTTTCAGTTTGGCTGTTGCGTTTTTTTATTAATGAAGAAAATGAAATAGTGAATAGGTAAATGAAATAATGAAACAAATGTTATGAACGCTTATTTTGTTATGTTTTGAAGGCTTATGCATGTGTTTTGAAGGCTTTATGTTCATCATTTTTTGGCATTGACTTCTACAGTTTTCAGAGATCTTTCTTTTAGGCTTATTTGGTTAGATTGGATAGCAGCCATTCGTTAGACCTCTAGGTCTTATAGCCCTCGAGGATTTTCCTTGCTAGTGATCTAGGGGTCTCTGTCTTTGCTCTGCTCCCGTGCCTTTGTACTGTCTCTATAGTGCCTCTGGAATGCCTCTATAGTGCCTCAAGTTAGTGAGAAACTGGAAAGTACTATTTGGGGGGAATGAGGAAGGTTAATGGTCTTCAAGTTCGTGTACAACAAAATTGGGTTCGAGAAATCACTTTTTTTTTTTTTTTGGCAACTAGAAATCATGTTTTACTGCTTCCAATACGAAGATAACGTCATAACAAGTTTGTAAGATTTTTCGGTGTATTTTTAAGATTTTTAATGTATTAATTACGAATTTTAATGTTTTTAATCTATAATGTCTCTATCGTGCATCTGGAGTCACCATAGTGGCCTCGATAGTGCTTCTGTTGTGCCCCTAGAGTGCCCCACGTGTTAATTACTTCAATTTAATATTATTTTTCAATGATTTAATTTCAAAAATTCATAATAAATATATTAAAAATCATACAAATACACAAAAACTTGAATTTGTTTCTAAACAAACCAAAACACTAGTTAAAGTCTTTAACCAAGAGATTATGAATGAATTTAGTATGATTTTTGGAAGTTCAACATTGAAAAATAGTAATAAATTGAAGAGAATGGCACGTGGAAGCAACTGAATGGTGCACCTTCAGTTCTTCATAAGGATTTCACTCTCCAGTAGTTCCACGTGTTATTAAAGTTTTATTTTTGTGTGTGTTCATTGCAAGAGTTCAATTTTCCTGTTACCACGCACACATGAAAGTTAAAGCATTGAGAATGTCACATGGTGCAAATTTGATCAATGAAAAAAAAATCACCAAACTTAATTGAAAAAATCCGAAAAACTCACCCAAAAAATTATACAAAAATAAAATTTTAATGACACATGGCGTTGCTGGAGAGTGACACCTGTGTAAATTACTGATGGTGCTAGGAATTGTTTTTATGCTTGTAGGGAGCTTCTCCAATAATAATTTTGAAGTTAACCCTCTGTTTGGATGCAGGAAAATAACTTAGAATTTAGCTAAAAGTCGGGAATTTAAGAGAAGAAATTGACAATTCCCTTGTTTGGCAACTTAAGCGCTGAATTTATTAAATGACGCGCGGAAAAAGTCATGGAAATTGAGGCATCAAATCCCCGAGTTTAATTTCCACCAAAATAGACGTCATTTCACAATTTCCATAGTGCGGGAATTCATATTTTCCATGGAGCCAAAACTTAAATAAATAAAAAAAGGCCAAACTTTTCATTAAATTTTTTTTTTTTTAAAAAAAGAAAAAGCGCCAAACTTAAAAACAACGCCAAGTTTGGAGCAGATTGCTTTGTCCCTTTATAAACCTATGAAACCTTGGACAACAGATTGCCTTGTCGCTTTATAAAAAAAGCTGCGAGCTAGAGAAGTAAGAAGCATCATAAAAAAGCTGTGAGCCAGAGAAGTAAGGAGAAGGAGTTCTTCTTTGGTTACACGTCTCTCTGGATCATGTTTGAAAGTTAGTCTTCAAGCCTTTCTCTCCTTCAATTTATATTTTTCTATTTTAGGGTTACCATGGTTTCTGAATGGCTATCAAAATTGGGTGTTTCTGACTAAGATGAGTTATTTAGTTCATCAAACGATATGTTATTTTATACTTCGAGAAATACCTTCTATGTTGATTATCAGTTATTTTTTTTCTTTCGAAATATTTAATTTCTGTCATTTATAATTTACATGAGATATCCAAACATTGAAAATTTCAATTTCTGTCATTTACAAAATCCAACATACATAAATCCAAACATTGAAATCTTCAATTGCCAGAAATTGAAATGACGGAAATCTAAATTCCGTCATTTTAGAATTCTATGTAATTGGCAATTCCTTCATTCAAATGGAGCATTAGGTTGATAAAGAACTTTCCTTGTTTACACCTTGCGGCAAGTTAAAGGAAAGCAAACGTTCCTTGCCGGCAGCCTATGCGCAGCACCCTTCAGTTTGCAGGAGAAATTACACCCTAAAAATTACTCTAGTTGCAATGCAGGTGTCTTTCTCTTCAATTTATTAGTATTTTTCAATTTAACTGCCACGTGTCTCCATAGTGCCTCTATAATGCATCTATAGTGCCTCTAGCCTGTCTTTATAATGACTCTAGAATGCCTTCATAGCGACTCTAGTATCTCTATAGTGCATCTAGAGTGCCTCTATTGTGCCTTTATAATGTCTTTGTAATGCCTTTAATTTATTACTATTTTTTAATGGTTTAACTTCCAAAAATCATAATAAATTACTAATAAATCAAAAATATACATAGATAAAATCTTATGAACTCCTTATAGGAAAATACAAGATATTTATTTGAGCCATATTTGGACGGCTCGGCACCAAGCCGATTGCATGAAACTTGTTATATCATCACCTTTGTTTCTGACAAATGCATTATATGCATTATATATAATAATTTACATGCATAATAAACAGATATATATATAAAGTACATCTTAATATTCCTCTAGCTAAGCTACTTGATTTTAAGTAGCTCATATAAAGACCACTTGTTGAAGTATGTATATTTGCAGAGATTTATTTGCATGCTTGAGATAGTAAAATGCTTGCGCTCTCACTAATTTCAGCTCTCTTCCTCTTCCTCTCCCTCTCTCCTTCCACCTCCAATCTCACTCCAAACAACTTGGGCACCCTCTCACTATTCTCCTCCTCTTCTTTCTCAGTCGAGTCTCCATACTTGGCCACCAAGTCAAGAAGCTCCTTGCACTTCCTCTTCATGCTGGTGAGCTCTGAGCTCAAAACCCCATTCTCCTGCTTCAGCCGTTTGTTTTCGTCAACGAGAGAGCTGTAATCGGATGAGGAGGAGGTTGAGGAGTTTGATCTCTGGTCTTCATCAAACTCGTCATGATTTGGCATTGCTTGTGCAGCTTCGTTTAGGGCAATGTTGTTGATTGGCTGTTGCTTGCTGGCCCATGCTTTTCTTCTGCGGATGTCACATAGCTGATCCTTTTCACCCTTTCGGAACTTGTCGTTGCAGAACTCCCACCTGCTTGTTGAAACTTTGCGAAATCCCTAGACATATGTGCAAAATTATTAAAATTCAGCGTAAAATTTGTGTTTTGGTTTTAAGTAAAGATAGAGAAATGAAATATAAGAGAAAAGTTATATTAGAAGAGAGATATGTACAGGAGGGTAAAATTATATTTTCTCGTTTGGTGCCTAGGGTTGGATACATTATCATATATTGATTTCCTACTATTTTGTGGGGATTCGATGATATAAGTTTTATTCATGCCTAATTCCTCTACTTCTACCTCCAACTTGGACACAAATTTATCTTTTCATTTGACATGCCTTAAATAAGTGAGTCATCTAATCTAATCCAATCCTAGACACTAAACGAGCCTATGCCTGAAATCACTAGTTTAAGTTCTTGGACATTCAATTAGTTATTGATCTAATGGTATCTCTTTGTAATCTATAAAGAGGTTCTAAATTCGAGTCTTCCAAATAAATGATGAAATTATCAGCAGCGTAACTACTTTTCAACCAAATAAATGATGAAAGAAAAATTCTTCCGTGGCCGTAAATTGGTTGTGTGACCCTATGGTTTTCTTATGGGACATTGGCCGCTGTCATACTCATGAGTCTACAGTTCATTTATTATATTTTATGGCTCAGCCGACTCCAATTAAAGTTCAAACCCAACATAAATATATATATAAATGTATATTTAATTTAATTTGGTTGGTCCATCAAAACACCCAAAAACTATTATATTTTAAGTTAGGTTAGACAAGACCGGTGGACCTTTTCATATTAACCCAAAAAATTTGACTCCAAATCAAATCTTAGAAACTCGGTCAACTTGGAATGAAGATTTTTTTTTTTATTGTCCTTGATTTCCTTTTTTTTTTTTTTTTGACATCATGATGATGATGATGATGATGGAACATATATGGCAAGAAAAAATGCATTTGATATGGCAAAGTGCAAGAATTTGATATTGATTAGAAAAGCAGGCAAAATATATGTATATATGGTTAATAAAATTGTACATACATAAGTATTTAGCTGCCTGACAAAGCTAGAGAAGTTACTATGCTTGAAGAGTGTTGGGAGGAGATCTCTGGCAAACTCCGCCGGCTGCCACACCACGAACGCCGACCCGTCATCGTTCCACGAGATCACGTCGTCGGTGGTGGGATCCTCCACCAGCATGTAGGTCTTCAACAAGAAAGGTGGAGGGCTTGACTTCCTCACATATTCCAGCAAACCCTTCTGGTCACACACACCCTCCATCAATTAATACCTAATCTTGGTACTCAAAACTACTTCTAAGAGAGAGAGAGAGAGAGAGAGAGAGAGAGAGAGAGAGAACTAGAACAAGAACAAGAGCAAGAACAAGAACAAGAACAAGAACAAGATAGAACAAGGATTAAGAAGAAGGATATATTAGGAAGAAGATTAAGGATGAGAAGGGGAGGAGAAGAGAAGAAGGGCAGTTAAGAACTCCCAACCCCAACAATAGAAACCCAGCACGACTCCACAGTTCATGAGAAATGCAAGGGCTTTTTTCCTTCCCTCTTCTTCTCTCCACTAAGCTACAAAGAAATGGTTAAAACGTATCTGCCAAGCCTACCCCCTCTTCTTATATATTTTTTGAAAAATTCATGGCATGCTCATCACATTCCTTTATCATATGACTAAAATATTTGACTTGTGTATATGTAGAGTATTTATGCCCAAAATATACGCACTTGACATATTAATTAATTAATTGGAATCTTAATATGTCAACCACCCGATCTCAATTATGAATAAACTTTTATCGCCAATTTTGTATGGCTAGGATAATTTGGGTTATTGGTTTGTTTTGTCTTTTTTTCTTATTTTCAATATTTTTTGGGAGAAGGGGAGGAAAGAATGGTGTATTTGATATGACCACTCGATTAAAGGCAAACCATTTTCTTGCACACACATGTGTCACTATCAAATTGACACATTCCATACTAGAAAAATCCGTAGGAACAAAAATAAAAATAATTCTTATACTATATTTATGTCCCACGTCTTTGGTAGAAATACAAACCGATAAATTTCATCACTTTGAAATATGTGATCAACAATGTAATCAGTAAACGTGATACATATATTCCATTTTTGTGCGGACTTTAGTTGCTTTTGATGCACGGTCAAGTATGAGAACTTTAGTTGCTTTTGATGGACGGTCAAGATGAATACACGTGGGGTTCGTGAGAGTGTTTTGTCTTTGTAACACTTCACTCTTCAAACAAGGAAAGTTTAAGGTCTCTTTTTGGTGTGCTCATAGTTTCTTTCTTACATTCTTTATTTAGGCATTGTCTGTCTCTGTCTAACGTGCCAATTCTTCTATCCTAAATTTTTCTCTCATTAGTTTTGATTGATTAGTTTTTTTCTTTTCCGCAATCATCTAAAGCTTTCGGGGGTTTTTCTACGAAGGGAGTGACTTTTTTGACTTTCTGCTTTCCATGTCTTAATTTCTCTAAGTATTAAAAAAATGCAAACCTACCCACTAATTAAGCTCGTGTAGAACACGCTGTAGCCATTATAAAATTGATCAAGTACCCCCTTACTTGTAGGCTTACTTTGCTTTACATGATTAAATAATTCGAGAGATACCGAATTCTAGAATTCATTGGCGCAGATCGAGAGTCGTATTTAGCAAAAAATTTCAACTGAAATTTAAAATTGACGTTGTATATATCTACTACATGCATGTATGTGTTTTTCAAGAAGAAACCATGTAATTATTTAGGTATATTTACAAGAAATTAACCAAGATGTTGAATTGGTGATGGGAGAGTATGATCCACGCACTTTGCTAAACGGAAGGTGGGAGGTTGAGATGGAGAGCAGAAATTCAGGGCATTTGGACAATTAGGAAGCTTCTTATTCTTGTTGAGCGCTGGGTTTTCTTGACTTGACCTTAATAAAATTTGTTTTTATTTTCATTTAATTTTCTTAAGAAAAAAGAAAAAATAAAAAATAAACATTTTCAAACTTGTTGCTGGTTTTGTCGTCAATAGGCCCTCACCTACCACAGGTTTGTTTTTCTATTTCAACACACCATGAATGAGTGGTGTGTGAAAGGTGTAGCAGTTCCCCAACAAACTGCAAAGCTCTGGTTCAAAGGGATGCAAGAATTCTATAGTGAGGGTGTTGTTTATGGTCTTTAGGTGAGGTTTTATCTCTTAACTCGTTGAATCAAATTAGTTAGTCTGATCCAACGGTTAAGAAATAAGACCTCACCTAAAGGCTATATATAAAGTCATCCCTATAAAATGACTCGAAAGGGATGACAAGATTTTCTGGGTACCCAAGCAACCTGGCCTATTCAGTTGAAAGGCCCAAATTTTTTAAGTCCAAAAATGAAATTGACCAACCCAACCCAACTGAAAATGGGTTGAATCACTCTCATTATCAATCTGGCAATTTCAAGCATAGAATTTCGAATTGGTTTTCAAAGTGGGCCTTCAAATTGGTCCAAATTGAAAAATAACTAGTTTTCCCATTTCTTAGTATGTTTTACAAGAATCTTTGTATACTCTGTCAAGATTTTGTTAGCATCAAAGATCAAGCATATATTTACCATACAATTAATTGATTTATAAGAGATTCTTTAATCAATCAACCGGAGATGGGGATTTAAACGTGAGACTTCTTTTAATGTAGAGAAAAGAAATAGCACTAGACTATAAATTAGTTGATAATGCATAAATGATTTGTTTGATTTATAATTAGAGGTGACTTAGTTTTAAGTTTTTAAGCTCACAATTAATGTTAGTGAACTTTTTGTTTGATCATCAATATATGTTAGTAACTTGGACATGACACCACTACTAAACTTGTTGGATTACCTGACTACTACTCAACATAAAAAACAATTCGCTAACATCAGTTGCGACTCATAAGAGTTATTTTACTGTCACTTTTCCTCTCTTTTTTTCTTTAGCAAATGACCCTTTCGTAGCGCAATCGTGGTGACGGGGGTTTGGTTGGTTCCGATGTAGCTGCCACCATCTGGTACCCGTTTGTCATGAATCCAAACTACTTTGTTTGATTGACACATCTCCCAGTTCCGATCAACGAACATATGTAGCAAGTTCTAAGTGGACTTGACCATTCTGATAGCTAGGCTATCTAGATATACTTATTTTTGTGCACGGTGTGTAGTTTGGGCTTGAGCCAGGTGGTAGTGTAAATGGTGGCTTTGTTTATCAACACGCTCTCGGAGGGTGGTGGAGCTTGTTGGATTTGTAAATTGGCTCCATATCAGCCGAAATAGGCAGTGGCTCCCCTCGGGTGGTACTTTGTAAAGAAATTATGAAAACAATTTTGATTTGATTAAAGTTAATAGGGAAAAAAGTTACCTTTGGTCATTTTAGTTTGTTAAGTTACTTATTTTGGTTAGTGTGATTTTAATTTTGGCAATTTGACCCATGGAGTCAGGGCCGGCCCCGATATTTTTAAGGCCCCGGAAAACGTTGAAAATAGATCCTATGCATATATAGCTCCACACAAGAAAGATCATTTGATTTTATTTGCATGTGTGTGTATATAGAACTTTTTATAACCATAGAAAAAAGTTAGAGGCTCAACAAAGCGTCATTTAATTTTTGCATATAAGAAATGATTGAAGATAATATGTATCTGATTTTATTTGCGCGTGTGTGTAGAATATTCAAAAATATAACTTCTCTAACCATGGAAAAAACTTTAGGCCTCTAAGAGCATCTCCAAGGGAGATGTCAAATACCAAACATTAAATTTAAATTTGATGGCTGATGTGGCAATTTGACATCTTATACAGCTTTACACTCCACTCGATATGTCTAATTAAATTATTATTTTATTACATTTTAGTGTTGTTTTATTTTTAATTAAAAAGAAAAGAATAAAATAAAATAAAATATTCATTTGACATCTTGCTTTTGGGATGTCAAAAATAACATCTCAACCTCCAGCCTTCATTCCACATCAGCTTTGACACATCGGTTGGAGTGATGTGAGATGTTATTTCTAGCCGTTAAATGTCTATGTGACACTTTTGACACATCGGTTGGAGATAGCATCTCCAAGGGATATATCAAATACCAAACATCAAATTTAAATTTGATGGCTGATGTGGCAATTTGACATTTACACAGTTTTACACTCCACCCGATATGTCAAATAAATAATTATTGTAACGGTCAAATCATTCAAGATAAAGAAGAAAATAAAAATAAAAAAGGAAAATAATAAATGAAAGTAACAACCAACTGTCTTTAAAAAAAAAAAAATATTCATTTGACATCTTGTTTTTGGGATGTCAAAAGTAACAATTGAACCTCCAGCCTTCATTCCACATCAGCTTTGACAATTCGATTGGAGTGAGGTGAGATGTTATTTCTAGCCGTTAAATGTCTATGTGGCACTTTTGACATATCGGTTGGAGATGCTCTAACAAAATGCCATTTATTTTTTGTATATAAGAAATGATTGAAGACAAAATTTAAAAAAATAAATAAAGTACTAAAAAGAACCATGCACTCGCATAAAAAAAAAAATTAAAAAAGATGCAAAATGTTGGGATCGAACCTGAGTTGGGTGTGCATTAAAAACTACCTTACCACCGCTTTTGACGTCACTTAAGACAATATTGATTTGTTTATCTATATAACTAGTTACCAAAATATGAACACATAAAAAAAATAAAAAAATTTGGGGCCTAGGCCAGTCTCACTAACTGCCCTGACTTAGGGCCGAGGCTGCATCCTGCATGTAGTTTGATATCCATTGCAATTCAAAGACACATTCAAATTTCTAACCACTTCTGTCCCAAATACTTTTCCACGTGAAAATTGAATGTATTTTTGACTTGCGATGAATATCAAACTATAAGGTAAAATCGTTAGAACTAAAACCACAAGAATCAAAGTGGAAAATCCAAAAAACTACATCCACAAAAAATGAATTTCACGTAACAATTTGTGATTAGTTGAAAATAGCATAACAGTACTATCCCATACAAGTTTTTCTTACCAAAGAAAAGATGCCATTTTCATGTATTGCGCAATTCCCGAGGTGACTCGTTTAGACCTATGCATACAACTCAAATAATTTCCGACCGCCAGTACTTTCTCATTTCAATCTTCAACTATACTTGCTCTATTTTTTTTATTTTTTTTTACAAAGTTCAATCATCAATTTCCGATTTTTTTTATTTTATAATAAAGCTAGATTATCAATTCAATACTTTTATACCCAACTTCCTAGGTTATTCAATTTTATTTTCCCTAAAAAAAATTACGTGTACATAAATTATGAATAAGTGTCTTGTTTTTCCCTTAACAATTGTATGACACCATTAGAATTTGATCACGCGGTTTAGATTTAAAAAAATTAATTATTTAGAATTTTAATATTATTATTTAAGGATCCGGATCCTCTGTTTGAATTCTCTCTATTTTGATCTGCTTACTTTTTATTTTAAACACGCCAACTCATTTAAAGATCATCCAATGACTATGAAAATAACACTAAATAAAAAAACATTAAAAGTAAAGCCTAATCTTCTCTTCCCCAAATCAGTTCTTCATCCTCGTTACACTTTACAAGTTTTTCTTTTCTGTTGTTTTGTTTCAATATTATTCCTCAAATCAAGTTCTTCATCTTGTTAGATGTTTTTCTTTTCTGGTTTTCTTTTTCTCAAATGGATGAGTAAGTGTCTGATTCCATATCCCAATCTATAGAAGAGTAGAAACAAAGCAAGATAGAGATTCTTTTTTTCGTCGAAAGGAGCAGATTCATTCCAATGGCACGAAGGTCGAAAAATACAAAGAGACAAACCAGAAAGCAACAACTATTGTATAAAATACAGAACTCTTACCGGGTTGCCAATAGCATTGTCAAATAATTTTTTTAAAATTAATAAATCTACAACCAAGATCTTAATTTGGGGGTATATATATATATATATGAAGATTGGCCTCACCCATCAACGAAAGAAGAACTCAATTTGGGGGTATTAAGTTTCATCTTAGTTCAATTAGGGTTGTTTTTTCCTTTTTAATTATGAGGGAATTGGGTTATATTTTAAAGATGATGTGTTGACTTCTTTTTTAAAGATGATGAAGTACTTAAATTTTAATAAGATGACTAACGCAGAAAAGAAGTCAAGCGGATCATGGCAGAGAGAATCCAAGCAGAAGATCTGGATCCATCCATTAGAGCACTTCCACCGGTTGATAGCAGCCTGGGCAGGATAGGGCCCAAGCCCAGGCAAGTTGTTCCAGCGGGCCAAGGTAGCCCGGGCAAGGTGCATGTCCCACGTGACCAGGCCAGCCTGAGTCCAAGAGGGGGTGACGTCAGGGCTGACGCCAGCCACACGAATTCAAATTTTTTTTATTGTTAGCGTGTGCGTTGCACGAGCCAACATTAAAAAAAAAAAAATTGATTTACCGTGTTCTGAAAAAAATTTGAAAAAAAATTTGAAAAACTTTGATTTACGAGCCATATTTTTAAGGTTAAAAAATCTGAAAAAAAAAAAAATTGAATTTTTTAAAAAAATTACTAAAAAATTCTAGAATTTTTTTTTTCTATAAATACCTACCAATGTTGATCACTTTCAACACCAAATCCTCATACATTTTCTTCTCCTTATATTATTTTTTACTTTCTACACAAAATTTTCTTCACCTTCAATTTTCATTTGTATTTGTTGAGGCCCAAAAAATCCAGAGTCAGGCCCAAATAAATTTCTGGCCTAGTACAACAACTTATTAAGAAAATATTCGACTTGGAGCACGCAAAAGTTCGTCACACGGGCTCGCACGAGCCACAGTCCACATACCATGCCAAATAAATAATCCGTCATGTTGAGAATCGAGATGAGCCTATAAAATGCACTAGGTCTACGAGCCCATGCTAATTATCCTGTCAAACATCATATCCCTTTCCAAAGGAGATAAAATTCAAGCACACCAATTGACATGCCATGCCAAGCGGAAAATTGTTATTTTACACCTAGCCAAGCTACAAGCTTAAGTGGGTCCAAGCCACGCAAATGCCCGGGGCTTACTGAGTGAGTTGTGGCATGGATGGTAACGAGCTTTCATGAGGTCCATTGACGAGCCGAGAAATGGAAGTTTTGGGCTGCCTGGGAGTCCCAAAACTCAAGCCAATTTTTTGAGCCCAAATATGTGGGTAAACATAAAAGAGATAAGAATTAGCCCAATACTCCAGAAAAATTGGCCCATCACCTTGATAAAATAGCATATCACCTTAATAAGATAGCCCATAACTTTAGGAAATTAGCCCATTCTCTTAATGGGCTAACCCATCACCTTAGAAAAGCCCAAGCAACCAAGAAGAAAATATCTGCAATCTCCAGCACATGGCTGGAGACAAAAGCCTCGACAAAAGCCAAAGCTGCCTATGTATGTGAACTGCTGGGAGGCTCTAGCACATAGGCAAAGCAAACCTCAAGGCAGATAGCTCAAAAAACTAGAGGATATTGGTGCGCACAGGAGAAAAGGCAGCCCTTAGACCAGCCAAAGTTATCTATCTCCTTCCTTTACCTGACCTTGTCATGAAATATGGGAGGAAAGAAGGAGAGATAATAACCAAAGATATGAAATCACCACTGAAGCTGTCACGACCCGATTCGAAAATAATGAATATTCCCGAATCATGGTGTGAGTCATACCATAGTCATAAGAATAAAATCCTACAACCATGATATGATAAGAAATTGAGCCACAAAATAATACAAATTTACTTAACATTACAAAATCAGAGTCACAGTAGCTTGTAGTTAACTACACACTAAGATCTTTAACAAACGGTTGACTACTTACAAATATTAATTGCACAAAACAACAAAATAAAAGCCCAGTAGCTTAGTTGAACCCGCTTCCTCAAACTTCTTCTTTAATCCTGCACAATCTATTAGGGTATGAGCATTCAAATGCCCAGTAGAGTACTGTCAAACCCCTCAAAGTTAGCTATCACAGTTAATCAAAGTGTCATGTATTAAACAACACAAGATATACAAATTATGCAATCATACCAGATAAATAAATTTGCATATGCGGTGATGCTATGGACTCACTCTCTTCTAATCCCACTAATTCATATCCTAGGGCAACAAGCCTGCATATCCCATACCATGCATTTTACCACTGTGGCTCTGAATACCCTAAAATATGAACTAGCGCCCATCCGTCCCTTAACCCAGTTTTCTTTTGTTTATGAATTTCTCAACTTTCACTTTTCATTCGAGGCCCTGTTCCTATCACCTGAATATATTCAAGCTCTGCTCCCGTCACCTGAATATATTCCACATTTTATTCAGATATATCTAAAGCCTTCTCCCACCCCTTAGATATATCTCAACGACACACACACACACACTCCAAAACAACACTGTATCTCTGATGCATATGTAGTGCAGCACAAACATCATTTATTTCTGCTGAATAATGCCACAGATAATAACAATAATATATCAGGCTTAAACACATAAATAATAATATTCACCAAACATCAAATAATATCCATGGAAAAACATCAATAATAATATTCACGGAAAAACATCAATAATAATGTTCACATAACATCAAACAATATTCATATTTATAATACTATATATAAGCACCAAGATTAAAGGTGATATAGCCTAATCATCGGGAAATCAGGAAATCCTACCTCAAGTTCAGCTAGCTTAACCTTGTGCAGTTTCGTCCTCGAAAGTACGTAGAGTAGAACACTTAGTTGAGATAATTTACTGATTAAAATTCATTGGAAGTAAGGAAACAAATCTGAGTGTTCTACTAGCGCACGTAGACCTAAAACCCCAAAAAACACTTGACAAGTTGTTTGACCCGATTGTTACTCCCTTAACCTCACATCCAAGCAAGCATAGAACCAAGTGTTTAAGGAAAAACTAATCTATTCCCCTCCTATAATAGTTCTACTCTTTGGAATGTTTAAAATCAGGTGGTTCGGCTTTAGACTCATAAAGAAAATTTAAAACATCAATTTAAAACTAAAATTTCAGTTTTGCTAAACATTTGGATTGGAACACGTTAACTTTGAAAATTCACTAAATATTGAGTTCAAATCAAAATAATATAAAACTTTCCAGATCACAACTAGACATACAAACATTAAAGATGTCAAAATTTGATAAAAATTAGGGGTAAGGAAGCATGTCAAAATAGAAACCAAAACAGACTAGGCTGCATAACGTTTTTTTTTTCAGGTTTGTACACTTTATTTTGAAAAATCACCAAAATTACAATTTACAACCAAACTGGATAAAACTTTCCAGATCTGAAGAAACTACGAGAAAGTAAAACATACTAAAATTTCATGAAAATCCAAGTTTATGAAGTTTTCAAACACTTACTTCAAAACAGGGTATGCAGCAGAATCAAAACACTTCCAGCAGGAAAGTCTCTACTTTGAAATTTCACAAAAATCAATTTAAATTCAAATGGCACAAAACCAACTTTGAAATAACCCTTGAGATATTCATTTTGATGTACCAAAATCCCAAAATGAAATTGGAACAAAAATCACATCGAAATAATCTAGAACTTCACAAAAACACACTTTGAAAGATATATATACTTGAGGCATTCCAACCAACACTTGGTTTAAAACTAGTACTCAAAGAGACAATAAAAAGATGAGCTTCAAGCCTTCAAAGAACCATTTACTTGAGATGATAGTGACTAATTTGAGCAATTGAATGGTAAGGAACAAGCCATTTGAGAGAAAGTACACATATCTATAACAAGAGATTCAACATAATCAATTGAACAAGTTTTGTTCATACCAATATTTAGAGAGTTATAATGGTTACGTTTGGATGATCTTTGGATATGTTATAAAGGGTAGAATTTGGAGTAACTATCATGAAGAAACCATATTGTTTTGAGCTTTTGAAATGAGTGTTTTGGACTGAAAACGAGGGAAGGACCTAAGGTTGAAGACTATAAACAAGTTCCACTCTAAACATTCCCAAGGTGGCTATAAAAGTCCAATCAATCTGAAATTTTGATATGTTATAATAGACAGCATTTCAAACAACTTTTATGAAGGAACCAAAGTCATTTGAGTATAGGAAACCACAGAAACAAATTGAAACTGAGCATACTGCTGTGAAATCAGGAAATGGTAAACTTATTGTGATCATACCAACGTTTCAGAGCCTATACTAATCGGATTCAGCTGAAATTTGAGTATGTTATAGGAATCACGTAAATGAACAACTTTTATGAAGAAAGTTTTCTCATTTGAGCTTCCAAAAATTGAGTTCTCGGCTGCTCCAAGGAAGTGACGAGTTTTGGATTTTGAAGAGGAACAAAAGAAGAATAAGGATGAAACTAAGGTGAATGAGGAAGAAATGGTTGATACAATGAATGATGAGGATAAAAGTAAATTCATGATTGAAGAGCCTTTATTAGACTAGGTGAGTCATCCATTTAGAAGAGGGTGATAATACAATGAATGAGAAGAAGAGGATAAGAAGAATCTTAGGCTAGACTAGGTGACTCACTCACTATAGGTTTACAACTCATCCCAAAATCAGATTTTTGAAGAGAATGTAAGTGGGAAGGGGGGAAGAATGAAGGAGGGAAGAAAGCTTTGGCTTACACGTTGCTTTCTCTTCTTTTATTTGCCTACAAGGGTATTTTGGTAATTATCCACACCTAGGGGTATTTTGGTCATGTTTGTCCAACTTCAAATTAAACATACTTAATTTAATAATCTCAATCCAAAATATCTTGATAAAATACCCATAATCATTCTCCACCATTATATTATTTTTCACTAAAATATGAAAATCCACCTTGAATTTTTTGGGGTATTACAGAAGCAACTGCGGGAAAAGCCTTAGAGCTCCCAAAAACCTTGTCTTTGTGTGTTTGGACAGAAAATGATTTCACAAAATAGGATGAGTCAAAAGGAGAGAAGAGAAATGAAGGAGGAGATTTGGCAAAATTGGAGAAAAGCCATTAGGGTTTCTTGGGAAGGAGGAGCTTCCAGTGGCTATAAAAGGGGGTGTCTCCTACTCATTAAGAACAACTCAATCGAAGGCAAGCAAACCAGATGCAGAGAGCAAGCATCCTCTCTCACCCCTAGAACCCTTCAATTTCGAGCCATATTCCTCCATCTCCTCCAATTTTCTCTTTTGGCAAGCTATTCCAGATCTTGACAGAGTTTTCGTCAAGTTACCGGAAACTACTTGTTGGCACTAGAACTTGAACAGATAAAGATGAGTGCAACTTACAAGTGATGTAGACGATCTAGGAGATCGATTGAGTGATAGATGGAGATTCTCCCTGTCTTCGGATGCTGATCCTGAATAGAAGGAAGCTAAGACTCGTGAGGTCTATGGAACCGGTGTGGAACCAGCCTAAGACCCTCCGATGCCAAAGTAAGATTGTTTCTAAGAGCTCTTGCTGTTGACCATATAGAAGTATAAAAGTCAAGCTGAAAAGTCTTACCCCTGTATTGTAGTGAAGGGGCCTATTTATAAAGGGAGTTTTGGATGCTCTTAGCACTCACTTTCGATGTGGGACTCGTGGGAGGGCCCTATGAGGTCGACACGAGTCCTTAGATATTTCGGGCGGTTGCTTCGAGGTTGATTCTGCAGAATCGGTAGGGGGTACCGATTGCACACTGTGTTGAGTCCGTAGGGACTGTTTGCTGCTTCGAGACGGTTCCATCGGTAGCCAATGCCGATTGTTCGAGGCCTTGGGTACTTGGGTGAGTTTATAAGATCCACGTGTCGTCGAATGAGTGGAGGGTCAGATATGGTACAAACAGTAGTCCCCCAAGTTGCCGATTGAGAAGCTTCTCGGTTGGGGACTTGAATCTGTCCTCGGTATTCTGATCCGAACACGATGGTGTCGGTGACGCCGATGGTGGTATGTAGTCCCCCAAGTGCCCGAGTGAGTGAGTTTTGAAAATCGACGGCATCAGGTACCGAATGGTTGGAGAGGCCAGTGGGAAGCCATGGATGGGCGCCTACCGTTCGGCAGGAGAGGTGATTAAGAAATCATCCAATGTGCGCCTACCGTTCGGCACGAGAGGTGATTGAGAAATCATCCAATGTGCGCCTACCGTTCGGCATGAGAGGTGATTAAGAAATCATCCAATGTGCACCTACCGTTCGGCACGAGAGGTGATTGAGAAATCATCCAATGTGCGCCTACCGTTCGGCACGAGAGGTGATTGAGAAATCATCCAATGTGCGCCTACCGTTCGGCACGAGAGGTGATTGAGAAATCATCCAATGTGCGCCTACCGTTCGGCACGAGAGGTGATTCAGAAATCATACAATGTGCGCCTACCGTTCGGCACGAGAGGTGATTGAGAAATCATCCAATGTGCGCCTACCGTTCGGCACGAGAGGGGATTAAGAAATCATACAATGTGCGCCTACCGTTCGGCACGAGAGGTGATTGAGAAATCACCCAATGTGCACCTACCGTTCGGCACGAGAGGGGATTGAGAAATCATCCAATGTGCGCCTACCGTTCGGCACAAGAGGTGATTGAGAAATCATCCAATGTGCGCCTACCGTTCGGCACGAGAGGTGATTGAGAAATCATCCAATGTGCGCCTACCGTTCGATAGTGGAGTTGTGCGCGAAGGTGGCGAAATGTGCCACGTTCAAGAAGTTGAAACGTCTCTGAGGAGTTGAAGCGTTTCAATTGACAATGTCCGGGCGTCCCTGTGCATGCGTGACACGTGTCGGCATGGCTGTGAAGGGTCGCGTCGTTTCGTATCCCGATGCGTCGCTTCAGTTCCCGATGCTAGATCGGCTTTATAAACATGAGAAGTGGACGAGGGTTTGAATACTTGGAGTTTTTGAGAGCAAAGAGAGCTTGTGAGAGGCGATTTCCGGCAAGCGTGCGAAGGCTGAGCAGGCGATTTCCGGCGAGCGTGATCAAGGCGGAGGCGATTTTCGGCGAATTTGAACCACCGTGCAAACAAGGTATGTTGTTTTGCCTTTGATTGTGTATGAATCAAAGTGTTGAATGCGAAAAATTTGGTTTGAACAAAATATGAATAAGTATGAACAAGCATGAGCATAGGTGTTTGGGTGGTAGAATAGGATTTTGATTCTAGCACAGCACTTAGTTGTCCTTCGTTTGTGTTTGTAGATGTCAGATACCGAATCCGAGGGTAGGCGTAGTCTGAGGGCTTTTGAGGACGAATCGTCCTCGGGGAGTTCGTCCTCGGGGAGTGAGAGTGCCGATTCTGGGAGCTCTTCAAGCTGTGAAATAATGGAGGGTGCAGGAGTGCGCACCGAAGCTGGGGGCACTTCAACGAGAGTGTCTGAAGGTGGTGAGCCTTCGACTTCGGGTCGTGAGGCCGAAGAGGGTGTTGTGTCTGTTGCTGCTCCTGGCCAGGGGGTGCTGAGGGTTGTGAAGGGCAAGCAACGGATTCCAATGGCGAAGCCCAAGGAACCTTTGTTCGGAGTAGATGAGTTAGAGCCGAACACGCTGACCGAATCTGAACTGGCCAAAATTCGGGCGGAGTATAATATTCCGGACTCGGTAGGGATGCGAATTCCGGGGCCCTTAGAGTCACTCAGTGATAATGACAAGGGCGTAGTCTTCTTCACTGATGTGTTTAAGCATGGGCTTCGGCTGCCGCTGAGACATTCGGTGCAGAAGATTTTGGCTGCGATCGGGTACGCACCGGGGCAGTACAATCCAAACTTTTGGATTACGTTGCTTGGGACGATCGCAGCGTTCAGCCTGGCTAGCGAGGGGGAGCCGAGCTACGAACAGTTTGCCCAACTGTATAGTGTGACAAGGGCAAAGAGTACTGATAATGGGGGGTGGGTGCAGTCCAACTGTCTATCGGCAGGGCAGCGTGGACACTTTGTGATCGGGGTGCCGAGCTCCCAGAAGACGTGGCGTAAGCGTCGCGTAATTGTGTCTGGTGACTGGGAATCGGCACCAGGAGTAATCGTCGAGAGGCGAATCCCAACGACCTTCCAAACAGTCGGTAGGATAGGGCCTGCCGTTCGGCAGGGGTGTTTTGGGGTTTTTATTTTTTTTTTATTTTTTTTTTATTTTTTTTTATTTTTTAACCGTTTGCGTTCTGGTTTCAGTGTCCTTGAAACGGCCGACCGCACCGATCCGAGAGGTAGAGGCCATAGAGCGGGTGCGAGTAAAGATTGCCGAAGAAGATCGCTTTTTTAAGGAGCTGCTCTACTTCCGGAATCTTTACAAGGCAGGCCTGATCGGTAAAGCAGAGCACGACCGAAGGGTCAGGGAGGAAGAGGAAGAAGAAGCAAGGCAGAGTAAGAGATGCCGTTCGGCATGTGTAACTTGTCTTTTGCTTAACTGCCGTTTCCATACTGACTTTGGTGTGTTGCAGTGGCAGGTGGGCGCCCAATGAGCGAAGCTACTCGCAGGCGACTGGAGGGGCACGGGGCGCCGAAGGCGAAGAAGGGGCAGTCTCCCAGGCCGAAGAAGAAGAAAACGGCAGCATCGGCGGATGACCAGACGGTGGCCGATCGCCGCCGGGAGAAGAAGGCAGCTGAGGCCGAAGCCGTTCGGGAGGTCCACCTCCAAGTGACGGGCAAGCGAATGATCGAAGGTGCCCTTGATGTGACGCCGCTACCGAAACGGCCAAGGGGTCCGAATGAGGGGACGTCGGTGACGATCCCCGATGATGAAGAAGAGGGAGAGGAGGGGCCGGTCAATGTAGCGTGCCCTCGGAAGGCGGTGGCGTTCATCAACTGTATGATTGATGGCGCTCAGATGGAGCTTTCTGAGTTGGAGCAACTGTCGACGAAGACGTTGCGTGAACAAACCGGTCGTGCCTTCCGACTCCAAGCAGCGGTAAGTGTAGAAGTTTGGATTTGTGCCCAAGTGTTTGCTGGTTCGGCATATACTAAACTTTGAATGTGTGCATGCTGATATGGAGATGTGGCTCTGCGCGAAGCGGGCTGTGAACGCTGCCGAACGGTACCAGAAGAAGTTTGAAGAGGGCCGTTCGAAGATTGCCGAAGCCGGGAAAATGCTGCAGGACGCTGATCGGCATGCCGAGGAAAACGCCGCAAAAATTGCAGAGCTGACGTCTAAGCTTGCGGCGGCCGAATTGGAGGCGGTGGCTGCTCAAGAGGCCAAGGCGGCAGTGGAGGTGGCTATGGACGCGGCCGAACGGTCGCATGCGACGGAGGTGGAGGAGGCGAAGGCGAAGGCCGTTGCTGACTACCGATCGTCGGAGGGGTTCACGCTTCTGGTGGACAAAGAAGTCATGGAGCAGTGTGACGACTTTGTCTACCGATTCAAACGGTACAACGCTGACAAGAAGCTGAACCTCAACTTCCTTCGGGATCCGCCACCACTGCCGGAAGGCGTAACCGAGGAGATGGTAGAGGCTTACAAGGGTGAGGATGCCGAGCCCGAGGAAGTCGAGGAGACCGACTCCAGTAGTGAGGAGGAAGAGGGCCACCCACCGCCGAATGTGAGGAGTGCACCGGATGCCGAAGCGTCGCTCGCTGCCGAGCCTGTACCTGCCACCGACGAAGTGGCCGATCCTCCTGCCCCTTAGACTAGATTTTTATTTATTTGTGGGGAATGTATAAACAATTTTTTGAACTATGCCGAACGGCATTTTGTTGATACGGTTTGCCCTTCGGTGGCTGTTTATATATGTTAATTTTTGCTTCGGTTTAATCTGTTTATCTCCGTTATTCTGTATGTGTGCATGCCGTATGTAGAATGTGTTTGATATAATATTGCTGTATGGTGATGCCGTATGTATAGAATAGGGGGTATATTGAAATAAACCGGTTACAAAATATAACGACCGAAGGAGACAACCGAAGGGTGGGTCACTTGTAGTAGTATTTGAGATGCTCTATGTTCCAAGGGTGGCCGAGGGTTTGACCATCGGTACCGCGCAATCGGTAAGTTCCTGGTCGGCAGACGGTAACGACCTCATAGGGGCCTTCCCAAGAAGGGCCAAGGGTGCCTTCGTTGGGATCCTTGGTGGCGAGAGAGACTTTGCGTAAGACCCAGTCCCCCACTTTCAGCGATTGGCGTCTGACGCGCGAGTCGTAGTAGCGAGAGGTCGTCTGTTTGTATGCGGCGTTCCGAAGCTGAGCCTGGGAACGGTGTTCATCGATGAGGTCCAGGTTGAGCGTGAGCAAGGTTTCGTTTCGCTCTGGCTTGTAAGATGCCGTTCGGCACGAGGGTGCGTTGATCTCGACTGGGACAACAGCTTCGGTACCGAAGGCAAGGGAAAAGGGGGTTTCGCTAGTCGACCGTCGGTAGGAGGTGTTGATGGCCCATAACGCTTCTGGGAGTAAATCGGGCCAGGCTCCCTTGCTGCCCCGAGTTTCTTCTTCAGTGTCTTCTTGATGATCTTGTTGATGGCTTCAACTTGGCCGTTCGATTGTGGATGTGCTGGAGATGCGAAGAACAAGTTGATGCCAAATCGGTGGCAGAGGTGCCGAAACTGGGAGGAGTCGAACTGTTTTCCGTTGTCGGTGATGATTGCGTTCGGGAGACCGAATCGGCAAATGATGTTCTTCCAAACGAAATGCTCGACTCTCGCTGCAGTGATAGTTGCCAAGGCTTCGGCTTCGGTCCATTTTGTAAAATAGTCGACGGCGACAATGGCATATTTGAGCTGTCCCGTTGCTTGGGGCATGGGGCCGATGAGATCTAAGCCCCATTGAGCGAAGGGCCATGGGCTGACAATCGGCGTAAGTGTTTCGGCAGGTAGTTTTGGAACAGAGCCGAAACGTTGGCATTGATCACACTTCTGGACGAGTGTGGTGGCATCGGTATGGAGGGTCGGCCAATAGTACCCCTGCCGAATGGTCTTGAAGGCCAGAGATCGAGCGCCAGAATGGTCTCCGCAAGCTACTTCGTGAATCTCTCGTAAGACGTAGTTTCCCTGCTGCGGGGTCATGCACCGAAGCAATGGCAAGGAATGGCCGCGCCGATAGAGGATGTGATTCAAGACTAAGTAGCGTGCCGATCGGCGGCGGAGAGTCTTGGCTTCAGTTTTGTCGGTCGGTAGCGTGCCGCTTGTGAGGTAGGCGAGGATTGGATCCAGCCAACTTGGATCCTGCCGAACGGCATGTATCTCAGCTTCGGCGGTGCTGCGCCGAGCGAGGATTTCGATCGAAACGTGGCGACCGACGTTGTCGTCAATTGCTGAGGCCAATCGTGATAGGGCATCGGCATGGCTGTTCTCGGATCTGGGGATCTGCTGAACCTGATACGCGTCAAAGTGATGTAGCAATCGGCGGGCATGCGTCAGGTAGGCAGCCATCGAAGTGTCCTTGGCTTCGAATTCAGTCAATATCTGATTGACGACAAGTTGTGAGTCGCTGCATATTTTCAGCTGCTGAGCGCCCATTCCCTTGGCAAGCCGAAGGCCCGCCAAGAGAGCTTCATATTCGGCTTCATTGTTGGAAGCTTGGAATTGGAATCGGATGGCATATTCGATGGTTGTCTGATCAGGGGCCTTTAGTACTAGGCCGGCTCCACTTCCCTGTCGGTTGGATGAGCCATCCACGTAGAGAGTCCAGATGGGAATCGACGGCCTAAAGTTCCCTTCGGTTGGGTGAGCAACTGTGGATGCCGAAGCTGATGTTTGGGCGATGTCCTCCGGACGTTCCTCTTCGGACGTAGTCATTTCAGAGATGAAGTCGGCTACGGCTTGGCCCTTCTCGGCAGGCCGAGGGTGATAGCGGATGTCGAATTCGCCGAGTTCAATGGCCCACTTCACCAGCCGACCGGATGTCTCTGGTTTTTGTAGTATTTGGCGTAGAGGCTGGTTGGTGAGAACAACAATACTATGAGCCTGGAAATACAGCCGAAGCTTGCGTGCTGACAGAACAAGAGCATAGGCAAGCTTCTCCAGCTCAGGATACCGAATCTCGGCGTCCTGCAGGGCGTGGCTGGTATAGAAAATTGGAAGCTCGATGCCGTTCGGCTTGCGGATGAGTACGGAGCTCAATGCCGTTGCCGATACTGATAAGTAGATAATTAATTCTTCGCCGGGAAGAGGAGTGGATAGTAAGGGTGCCCTGCTCATGTAGGCTTTGAGGTCTTGAAAGGCTCGATCACATTCGGCAGTCCAGGCGATCTGCCGTTTGCTCCCTTTGAGGGCTTTGAAGAAAGGGGCGCACCGATCGGTAGCCTTGGATATGAATCGGGCCAGGGCGGCCACACGCCCAGTTAGGCTTTGGATATCCTTCTGCGTCTTCGGTGTCTGCATGTCGAGCAATGCCTTGATTTTTTCAGGGTTGGCCTCGATTCCTCGTTGGCTGATCATGAAGCCGAGAAATTTACCCGAGGAGACGCCGAAGGCACACTTGCTTGGGTTCAGACGCATGCGGTACTTCTTTAAAACATCGAACATGAGGGATAGGTTGTGGAGATGAGAATCAGCTGTTTTGCTTTTGACCAGCATGTCATCCACATAAACTTCCATCGAGGTGCCGATGAGTTCAGAGAAGATTTTGTTGACCAAGCGTTGGTAGGTTGCCCCAGCATTCTTAAGGCCGAACGGCATGACGTTGTAACAGTAGAGTCCTTTGTCGGTGATAAATGCCGTGTGTTCGCGATCGGCAGGGCTCATAAATATCTGGTTGTACCCTGAGTATGCGTCCATGAAGCTGAGAAGTTCATGGCCTGCCGTTGCGTCTACCATCTGATCGATCCTTGGCAGAGGAAAGTTGTCCTTGGGGCAGGCCTTGTTGAGATCGGTATAGTCCTGACACATTCGCCAGGCGCCGCTTGATTTTTTGACCAGGACCGAATTTGCCAACCAAATTGGGTAGGTGACCTCCCGGATGAAGCCGATTGTCCGTAGTTTCTCCACTTCAATTCTCATAGCCTCGTACCGTTCGGCATCATAGGCTCGGCGTTTCTGCCTGATGGGCTTGAAAGTGGGACAGATGCTGAGTTTGTGGCTGATAACGCTTGGGTCGATGCCAGGCATGTCATCGTATGACCAGGCGAAGACTTCTGTGTTGGCGCGCAAGAAGGCTATGAAATCGGCACGCAGGGCCGAAGTCAAGGTGGTGCCGATTCGGACCTGGCGGTCGGGCTGTGCTTCGGAGAGAGCGACCGATTCCAAATCTTCGACGGGTTGTGCCTGTGGGGTGACGGCCTCATCTCTGGGATCATCCGGTTTGTCTGTCCCCCTGCCGTTCGGCATGGTTGTCTTGGCAGAAACAGAATATGCTTCGCGAAGCGTGGCTCTTGCCGATTCTTTTGTTGCCGAAACGTAACAAGTCCGTGCACTCAATTGATCCCCTCGCACTTGGCCAACGCCAGCGTGTGTGGGGAACTTGAGGAGGAGCATGTGTGGTGACAGCATGGCCTTCATCCCTGTGAGCGCAGTCCTACCGATGATGGCGTTATACGCCGTTGGGCAGTCGACCACCAGGAAATGAGTGTAGATGATCGTTCGTCGGGGGATGGTGCCGATGGCAAGCGGGAGCTGGACGCTGCCGATTGGCTGAATAACGTCGCCCGAGAAGCTGAGGAGAGGGGTGATCTCTCTGTTCAGATGCCGAGGGTCTGTACCGAGGGCGTGAAAAGCATCGGCAAAGAGTACATTGACCGAACTGCCAGTATCGATGAGGATTCGGCCTACGTCAAAGTCGGAGATATCGGCCCGTATGATCATGGGATCGGAGTGAGGGAAGATGATGCCTCGTTCTTCCTCCTCAGAGAAGGTGATAGGTTCCCAGCCGTTTCGCTGAAACTTGTCGTTACGTCCCCCCGCTACACTGAGGATCTGGGGATGCTGAACGGCACGAACGTAGTTCTTAATGGATCGGTGGCTGGCTTCGGCAATAGGGGCCCCTCCACTGATCATATTGATCTGCCGATTCGCCGATTTGTCCGAGGCCGGTTTGTTGCTTAGATACTGATCCAGTTTGCCCTCGTTGATGAGGCGTTCGACAATTCTTCGAAGGGCGATACAGGATTCGGTGTCGTGGCCGTTGTATTGGTGGTATCGGCAGAAGACGCCTGTGTCCTTCTCGTTCTGTCGAGGAAGCTTCCGGTTGCTCGGCTTCGGTATTATTTCACCTTCGGTCATGAGGACATGTTCATAGGTGGTGTTGAGCAGAGTGAAAATTTCTTCTGGCCGATTCTTCTTCGGATCCCCGAAGGCGTTTCGCCTGCCGGAGTCCTTGCCCTTTTTGCTGTTGTCCTGCCGATCCCGGAAGTGGTCCTTTCGTTTGTTTCGGGGCTCGTAAGGAGCAGATTCAGGGGGTGCCGTTCGGTAGGGGGATGGATTCACAGTCCGATTCGCCGGGAACCGGTCATAACCTTGCGCCGAAGGCCCATCGGCTGTTGCCGCTTTGTTTGGTAGGGCTGAAGCCGATCCCTTGGAATTAAAATGTTCGGCCTTGGCGTGGATGGCCGCCTGCTTCATCAATTCGGAGTAGGTTGTCCAGTTGCTGCTGTGGACTAGATACCGAAATTGGGACGACCGAAGGCCGCTTTTGAAGGCACCGAAGGCTGCCCTATCATCAGTTTCGGGACATCGAGAGTATTCGTGGCTGAACCTAGCCGCATATTCCCGCAATGGCTCATCGTCTTGCTGCCGAACGGTATAGAGATCATCGGCAGAGTACAGGCGATCGGTCTAAATCATAAAATGGTTGAGGAATGTCTGCTTCAGCTGATCGAATGAGTCTACCGTACCTGGCTCCGTTCGGTAAAACCAATTCAGAGCTGCGCCGGTCAGAGTGGAGGGGAATAGTAAGCATTGGCCCTCGTCCGTTAGCCCTTTGCAACCTAAGGCTGATTGGAAGGTATGAATGTGAGTCACAGGGTCCTCCACCCCTGAGTAGAACGATATTCGGAGGGCCTGAACCTCCTTTTCGTGTCTGAAGGTTCGGATGCGATTGGTGAACGGTCCTGGCTGTACCGTTCCCCAAGTCGGTGTCCGAGCCTGATTCTGTTCTTGCTCAATGCGGTTCATCTTCTAGAGGAGGAGACGGATGGTAGGATCGGTAGAAGGGAGATCGTTGCCGAACGGCTCCCTTGTTTCTTTCTCCGTACGCCGATCAGGGTGGTGGCCCTGAGTTTCCTGACCTGCCGTTCGGCTTGGGCTCCTCCGATAACCTCCGGCACGCCGATCGTTTTCTCTGTTCGATCTGTGACTGTGGTGCTCCTTCGAGGGTCTCGTCGATTGGGAGGAGCTAGTATTTCCTGGTGAAGGTGGGACGTAGTCTGATTCGTCTGTTTCCTCCAGGCCGAGTGCTCTGTATCGTTGGCGCAAGGGGGATTTGGGTCCAAGCGCCTCCAACTGCCGATCGTTGAGTTTTGCTCGGATCTGGATGGGTGAGGGCTGCCGTTCCCTACGTTGTTCGTTGATCCTATCGCGACAATCGGAGTAGACTCGATAGTCTGGATGGCGCTCCTTGGGGGAGGGTACGAACAGTCTTCGGGATGCAGTGGGCTTGTCTGCGGCTTGCTGTTTCCCTTTATCCTGAGCACTAGGCTTCCGTACGCTCTTAACTGACTTTTCCTGCCGAAGCTGTATGGTTCGTTCCAGACTGTTGTGTAGTTGGGTTGACTGTGTTTGCTGATCGTGCAATTGCCTTTGGGTGTCATCGAGCTTGGAGGCGAGGATATTGTTGTGTGCCTGCATTCTCGCCATTTCCTGCTGAAGGGTCTCCATGCGAGCTTCCAGAGTGGTTGGCCGAGCAGGCGCCACTGGCCGCGGTGTCTGAAGCAAGGGAGCCAGACTTGGCTCACCGCCGAGGCCGATGATGGGGCCATCGGCAGGGAGGGCCGAGGATGGATTCATTTTTTGGTCTCAGAGTTTCTTTTGAGATATGGGTTAATCGATAAGCGATTCCCACAGACAGCGCCAATCAGTTGGCACTAGAACTTGAACAGATAAAGATGAGTGCAACTTACAAGTGATGTAGACGATCTAGGAGATCGATTGAGTGATAGATGGAGATTCTCCCTGTCTTCGGATGCTGATCCTGAATAGAAGGAAGCTAAGACTCGTGAGGTCTATGGAACCGGTGTGGAACCAGCCTAAGACTCTCCGATGCCAAAGTAAGATTGTTTCTAAGAGCTCTTGCTGTTGACCATATAGAAGTATAAAAGTCAAGCTGAAAAGTCTTACCCCTGTATTGTAGTGAAGGGGCCTATTTATAAAGGGAGTTTTGGATACTCTTAGCACTCACTTTCGATGTGGGACTCGTGGGAGGGCCCTATGAGGTCGACACGAGTCCTTAGATATTTCGGGCGGTTGCTTCGAGGTTGATTCTGCAGAATCGGTAGGGGGTACCGATTGCACACTGTGTTGAGTCCGTAGGGACTGTTTGCTGCTTCGAGACGGTTCCATCGGTAGCCGATGCCGATTGTTCGAGGCCTTGGGTACTTGGGTGAGTTTATAAGATCCACGTGTCGTCGAATGAGTGGAGGGTCAGATATGGTACAAACACTACTCAACACACCCATTATACCCTCCATCTCTCTCTCTTTTCAACAAACCTTCTTAGAATCCCTTCCCCCTTTCCTTAGAACCCCTGTTTCTCATAGGAATTCACAGCCCTCTCTCTCTTTAATGCTAAACTCATGATTGCTTTGCTCCCATGCCACAAGCTTCTCATTCCAAGCTAAGAATTTATCTGTAAGTGACCGTTGATTTTGTTGGTAAAGATAACCAGAGTGCTTCCTACGGCTCCACTACCCTTTCGAAACATTCGTGGGGTCTCATTCTTGAACTCAGACATAGGGGGTAATTTCACCCATTTGCTCCTTACGGTAGCCTAGCCCATTTGTAGCTGCCGGAACGAAAAAGCCCCCACAGTATTCACCCTCTTATGGCATCTTCCATCGAAGCTGGAGGGACGTGGGCAACCATGGAAGATGTTCTGTTGTGTGAGTCTTGGGTCTAAATTAGTCATTGTCTGGTCATGGGCAATGATATGAAATTCTCTCATATGTGGAAAAAAATTCATACCGTATTTTGTGAAAGATCGGGTTCGACTTGCACGGAAATGACTTTGGGTAGTAGGTGGAAAATTTTGAATAAAGAGTTGGGGAAATGGAGAGATGCGTTGGCAAAAGCGAGGGACAACCATCAAAGCAGCGAAAATCTTAGCAATGAGGTAAATTATTTGTAATTTCTGTTTTATTAAATTTAATGTCCTATTTTTTTTTATAAATGTTTCTTGCATTTCCAATATATTTTTATTGTTTCTTGCATTTCCAATATTCTTTTTAATGTCCTAATTTTTTTTTATAAAAATGTTTCTTGCATTTCCAATTAATTTTTATTTGTTACTTGCATTTCCAATATTCTTTGTAATGTTACTTGCATTTCCAATTTTTTTTTAAAAATAGATTATGCAAGCACAAATGTGGTTCGGAGCCATTGGGCAAGGCAAAAAATCTTTCAACCATCAACAATGTTGGAAGGTGGTGAAAAATTGCAAACGATTCAGAATTATTCTCACGAGTTCGACCGTTGTGTTGAACGAGATGTCACTCCATGATTCAACGGCATCAGATCCACCTTTGGATTCCCCATTGAGTCAAGATTCACAAATCCAAAAGAACCCGAGGCCTATTGGTCAAAAGGCGGCGAAGGCAAAGAGAGGGAGTACTTCCAACAATGATACTGCAAAATATTTGGAGCAAATTGTAAGGAACAGCTCCCTGATAATTGAATTAGACTTGAAAAAAGATGCCGACGAGAAGGCAATGAATGAAGAATATGCAAGAGAAAGGGATTATGTACGCAAACAAGACATTGAGAAGAAGGATCGGGAAACCATGGCCATAGATACAAGCCATATGTCCCCTGAAACAAAACAATTTTGGAAGCTAGAACGAAGGGATGTTATGAGAAGAAGACTTTTCCATGACGATGGACCTAGCAACACCGATTGGTTAAATGATCAAAACCATTACGTTAGTTTGCTTGGCTTTTATTTCAGTGTATTCTAATGTGTTGTATTAAAGTAGATCTAATTCTCGTCTTTTATTTAATAGATAATTGACTGAGGGGGGAGTATTCAATTGAGATTTTAACAGATTGTAATTACATGATTTTAATGTAATAGATTTCAACCGGATTTGTAATTATATGATTTTACTTATGATTTTAATAGATTGCAAGTACATGATTTTACTTATGATTTTAATAGATTACAATTACAGGATTTTACTTTATATTTCTATGAGAGCGTTTTTGCTCACCACATTAACCAAAGGTGTATATGCTCACCACCACCCTTAAAAGGTACATGCCTCCTCCTTCTCAGAATCTCTTCTTCTGCAGCATACTAGTACTAGTAACCAACTAGCCACACCAATCAAAAATTAAAGGGGCAAGCTTTGAGCTTTGAAATTGTGAGTAAGACTAAGAGCAAGCAATTCCGTATTTTCTTTTGTCATATTTTGATTGATTCATAATTTGGTGGTTTATTGGATTTGGAAGATTTTAGTTTTGGGTTTAGGGGCAGCCAAATCATATGGAGGAAGATGAGATGGATTCATTGTTTGAAGGGATGGTATTGTTTACCCCTAACAATACCAATAATAATCACTCCGCCATCTTAACAAAAGTGGTGGTTGTTTTTCTGGGGGAAAAAATGGTGGTTGTTTATTGTACACTGAGAGAGAGAGGAGAGTGCGGTAAAGAGGAGAAAGAAGGGTCAGGGGAGGGGAGGAGGAAAGAAAGAAAAGAAAAAAAAGGAAGAGGGAAAGGAGGAAAAAGGGGGAGTGTGCTGTGATGTGGGCCCTTTATCATCTCTCTTATGAATTTTTTTTTTTTTTACAGTAAAAAGCATGAAAAAATAGTGGGGAAAACAAGTATGAGAGCATATATGAGAATCAGGCATAGGAGGGTGTGATTTGTTATGTGATTTTGTATGTATATCACAACTCAAAAGTCTCACACAATACACCATTTAATGAAATACATTAAAATCAATAAGTTTTTGAATACCACAGTACTTTTTCTTATATTTTAAAAGTCCTAATTGAATACCACCGAACTTGTATTAATTATTTAAAAATCCTAATTGAATACCACTAGACTTTTATTGATTACTTAAAAATCCTATTTGAATACCGCTGTACTTTTAAGCTTCAAAACAATTCATTCAAATCTCAATTGAATACACCCTCCTTAATTGATTTAATGAGGCCTAATGTCATGAATGTTATCATATCAGTAACGTTGGACTTTGGTATGTGACATGTTTGATTGCATGAGTTATGTTTTTGTGTATGCTGAACGAATGGGGATATTTAGATTGCTTGTTGTGCAGGTGAAAACTTTGGGAAATGAACTATTTATAGGAGGACTCTGCCAGATTTCTGGCAGAAGTCCAACTTGAAATAAGTTTGGATTTTAGTTAGAAGGGCAATTTGGTCATTTGTGCCCGATACACGCCAGGTGTCGGACACGCACAGGGTTCGGCTAGGATTCCAAAGTGGAATTTGAGTCAGGTCTTGTCAATCTCCCTCCTCTTCCCTCCGTAATGCATTTGAGATTCGACGGCGGAGATGCCTTCGAACTCTCCTTGGCCATCTGGGCCCAATTCTCTGAGGTGTCAGACTACCGTAATGAAGCAGAATGCGCCGTTTTGAAGAACAAGGAATTGGTGTCTTCCTGTGACCCTTCCTTGGCCCACATCGCCATGACTCTCGACTTAGTATCTAAGAGGATCCGTATATGAAATTGAAATTACTCAAGCACACTTGCCCCGAAAATGTCTTTCTTCCACTTCTGTCCCCGCTAGGGTTTTTTTGGATTTTTTGAATTTCGTTGAGATTTGCACCAATGATGTTGTCTTAATTTCATTAGGCTTTAATCAAATTTTCATTTGGGGTGGGTGCATATATGGGAGGAGATGGGCAAATGGGTGCGGGGGGTGGAGAACTGGAATTGCAATGGTTCTCTCCCTCCATTAAGGAGTGATCGGTGGGGTGGGTTGTGGCAGAGGGTGGGGGTGGGTGTTCTTTCTGGGAGCTATCGATGGAGGGTGGATGTTGCGAGGAAGACGATGTGGGCCGATGGGGACTGACGATGGGGGTGTGGAGTCCAAGTAGATTTTTTTTGGTTGTTTTTTAATTATTTACTTTTAAAAACAATTTTAAGAAATAAGTATAATAATTTATTATTTATTTATCCACATACAATTCCACGTTATTAAAAAATGGAGCCTATATTTGCCACATCAGCATTTAATAAACCTACAAACGGTCTAATTGATGGTCTAGGCAATTTGTAGATTTTCGAGGAATTTGAGTATGTACTTGTGAATGTCCCCAAAAGTAGATATGAACTTAAAAATGACTATAATTTGAGGGGTTTTGTGTAGTTTGGCCTTTATTCATTCTAACCATTTGTCTGTCCAAATTCCGAAATAAAAAAGAAACGAAAAGAAAAGAAAAGAAAAAGAAAGGAATAGAAAAGAAAAGAAAATCTTTTAGGAATTGTTTTGTACTGAAAAAGAGCGTGGCACTCATCGTGAGGCGAGCGAGTAAAGATAACCCTGAGCAGCAGCCCGTCCACAGCTCCCAAAAACAACAAACCAAAAAAACCAAGAGTCGGAGAGAGAGAGAGAGCATTAAAGAACAAAGTGCCTTGTAATTTGTATGGTCTGAAACAAACATGGCTGCGGCGGGTGTCAAGATAGGAACCGGTTTCGAGACCGTTCCGACTCACCGAGTCACCACCATGTCCATTTCCTCTCTCCTTCCTCCTCCTCCTCACCACACTCTCTTCTTCCTCAGAACCCGCCCTCGCCCCCTCTCTCTCCCTCTCCTCTCACCTCCACGCTCACGCCCTCACTCTCTCCCTCTCCGAGCTTCCTCCGAGTCTCCTCCTACCTCTCAAGGTGCTCCCTCCCTCCCTCCCTTCCTCCCTCCCTCTCCCTCTCTGTATATGCTTGCATGTTTTTGAACTTTGAAGTTGAAGTTCAGTTTGCACAGTGTTCTTATGGTTGATTTAGTTTGTGGGTTTTAATCGTTGTACAAATTGATGAAGATGGTTTATTTGTTTGTTTTGTTTTTGCGCAGCAAATGCAATCGAGAATGTGGTGATAATTGGGTCAGGTCCAGCTGGATTCACAGCAGCAATATACGCAGCTCGAGCCAATTTGAAGCCTCTGGTGTTTGAAGGGTATCAATCGGGCCCGGGGGGTCAGTTGATGACCACTACTGAAGTTGAAAACTTTCCAGGATTCCCAGATGGAATTACTGGTCCTGATTTAATGGACAGGTAAACCAACCAAGTTTATGATTTTATGGAATCACTGGTCCTGACTTGTTTTGAATTCCAAAATCCAAGTTGTTCAGGTGGGAATTGTTAGGAAAGCTGCAATTTCAATTAGAGTGCTGCATAAGAAGCTCAGCATTGTTTGTTTGTGTGTTGTGCAGGATGCGGCGACAAGCCGAACGCTGGGGAGCAGAGTTGTACCAGGAAGATGTTGAGTCTATTGATGTCAAAACTAGACCTTTTACTGTGGAAAGTAGTGAGCGTAAGGTGAAATATTATTTTGCACAAGTTTTGGTTTTAAATATTTTTGTAATCTGTTTTAATTGGGTTCTTTCAAACTTCACAGAGGTGGCCTTTATGCAGTGTCAAAAATGATTCTAATTGCTAGACGAATGTGGGTTTCCTTTTAAATGAAATTTTGAATAATTTTCTTGTCTCACTGAAAATTCAAGCTGTGAAATTCTTTCATGTCAGAGAGGGGGGCATGAGTGCAACATGAATTTTACGTTCTTGTCTACGGCTATAAAGTAATATATGACTGGTAGCATTGTTAACTTTGTAAGTCTTCCATTTTTCTGCAATATATATGGACATCTGAGGGGCTTCAAGTATGGACATCTGAAGTGCGGATTGGCTGAAACAATGCACAGGTTGATTGATCAACATGGCTGGCTGATCGATTGGCTTGGATAGTTTCAACCAGTACACCTTCTTTTTAGATTTATCCTCAAAGATCCTCTTACTCTGCTCCATTAATAAAACACTCCTCATTTACTATAAAGAAATCACAAGTTATAAAAGAAACAAAAAGAAAAAGGTTCACTTTTGCCCAATGTTTAGATTTCTTTTCTTTGTCTATAATCCACTAAGCATCTCTTTCCAATATGGTAACATTTATCTTCTGATTGTATGCTGAATATTTTACTCATATCCTGTTGGCCTTGAGTTTACCATATGTTAATTTTGTCCTTGTACTTCTAATCTGATTCTCAGTTTTGCATTTGCATTTCAGGTTAAGTGCCACAGTCTAATTTTTGCCACAGGAGCTACTGCAAAACGGCTTAGGATACCCCGTGAAGATGAATTTTGGAGTAGGGGAATTAGTGCTTGTGCAATTTGTGATGGAGCATCACCATTGTTTAAAGGGCAAGTTCTTGCTGTGGTTGGAGGGGGTGATACAGCTACAGAGGAAGCTTTATACCTCACAAAATATGCTCGTCATGTTCATCTACTTGTGCGTAGAGATCAACTAAGAGCTTCTAGAGCAATGCAAGATAGGTGAGTGTTGATGAACCTATCTTAATATGATGTTCTGATTTTTTTATGCCACACCTTCTAAATTACACTTGTGTGGTTGGTCATTGTGGATAACCACATAAATATATACTAAGTGAAATGTTCTTTTTGTGCTTTTTTCTCAGCCTAATCACATTTGTCTTCCTCGGTGTCTCATGTTAGATGGATGGATATATATGATAGTAATTTTTCTCTAAAAATTTTGTTTTATAATTTAAATTTGAGCATAGCAAAAAATTTTGTTTCATCATTCGTCCACTTATTCATCTGGATTTTGCTTGCCCCTCTACTTCCATATGCAACTTCGTTCACCTTCATGCAGCTACTTCATATGTCACCATCTATATATGTGTTCTATCATTATATATATTTTTTCTTTTAAAATGTTTTCTAATTTGATTGTCACTGATATTATCTTTCCTTTAGTACATAGTACAATGGATATGCACATTGGTACTTGTTTTGTTGAATAATTAGTGAATGTACTGTATTTGACCATCATAAATGCTATCTGTCTGATGATGACATTGCCTGTGAATGAGCTTAATCTGTTGAGGCAGTTTATAGTCTTCCTGGAAAGGATCTGAAGTTGTAAATTACTTCAATTGGTTTATAAAAAAAATTTCTTCATTTATTCTTGTTATAAGCTTCTATCTTTTACCAGCAAGCTTGCTTTACATCTATTTGCTTTTTGATGTAGAACAGAACTGCCTTTTGTTAAGCTGGAGTAGGAAATTAATGCTTTATAGCTCAAGAAATTTTGAACAGTTCATGTTAATTGTCTATTAAAACTGTGTATTCTCTATGTAATGCCAATGTTTTGTAGCTCTGCTGCAATGGAATGTGCAGTGATTGGCAGTAGAATTTTCCTTGTTCTTTTAGACCATTCCTCAGTTTTTTAATCTCAGGATAGTTATTTTTGTGTTCTAGATTCTGATTGCCTTCCTTGATGGTGATGAAATTTATACTAATGTATGTGTGAGTTTTCAACTCCCTGAATGTTTGTTTAACAGGTTGATTATCGCGAATGTTTCAGAGTGTACAACAACCCAAATGTCACCTTGCACTTCAACACAGAGACTGTGGACATTGTTAGCAATACGAAGGGCCAGATGTCTGGTATTTTAATTCGAAAACTTGATAGTGGGAAGGAATCTGTGCTTGAAGCAAAGGGGTTATTTTATGGTATTGGTCATTCACCAAATAGCCAGTTGTTGGAAGGCCAAGTTGAGCTTGACAGCTCTGGCTACATCTTAGTAGAGGAGGGTACTGCAAAAACTTCAGTTGAAGGCGTATTTGCTGCTGGAGATGTACAGGTAATGCTGCTAAAACTTCTCTTTTTTTTAAAAAAAAAATAAAATTTCTTCAGTTCTTAATATGGCTCAGGACCTGTTAAGACTAATTATGTGCTCTGAATGCCTCACTTTAAGTTGTTACCTCATTGTAGGTACAGATATTGTATTTGTTTGATCGATGACAAACTGAAGTCAGTTATCAATGGTTGTTGGATATAGTGAAGAATTTAGTATTTAGGCGAGGAAATGTTTGGAATAAAAAAATATTTTAGAACTTGGGTGAAAGTGTTGCATGCAAAGTAGGCTTTTTTATTGTTGTTTTTTGTATTCTGGGTGGTTTAGCAATAAGTTATTGAGTAGGTCAGAATTCCACCCATAGCTTGAGGGTTATCCTCAATACTATAAAATTCTGAGAGACCTACGTTACGTCCACATTTGATGCAACTGAAATACTACACATTCCAAATGTTTGGCAGAATTTTGAGTCTATAAAATTCATGAGAAAACATAATCATTCAGTTTCACCAGAAACTCTAAATGGTGGCTATAATATTTATTTTAAAACTATGACCAGCATCATGACAGATGATGTCTACTGTTTTTTAGTTTTTAAACAACAGAAAAGTAATGTACAAAGAATTATTAAGCACATCCGATAAGCATGCTTGATGGGGATTTTTTTTGTTGCATTACATCTGCTGGACCTGCTTCACATAAAAGTAATTATATTGCTATTCAAATTCAAAACCGTGTTCTGCAGTCCAAAAAGAAAAAAAGAAAAAGAAAGATAGATTAAGCTGTTTTTCTGACCCAAAATTGTTCTTTGCTTGCAAAAATTCTCAGTTAGATTCTCTGTAATCCCTTCTCGTTTACCTTATTAGGACCATGAATGGAGGCAAGCCGTAACTGCTGCAGGTTCTGGATGCATTGCCGCTTTATCAGTTGAGAGATATCTTGTGGGGAAAGATCTCATTATTGAGTTTCACCAGGTATTTAACTTCTAATGAAGTTTATATTTTCTAAATGTCTCTGGAAATAATATATTATTTTCATCTGCTGGGTTTTACTTTATTCAGAGGTTTATTAAACCCATACTCTTAGACCTGTTTAGTGTCCTCTGGTTGTAAAAGAAATTATTTATAAGCATTCCAACATAAGTTCCATTTAGTTTTGATTTTTATTTGATAATAAAATTTACTGCACAGTTAATGTTTACTTAATTTTTTCCACCCCTTTGATAGGAAATATAATTATTTTGTCATTTGTCACTGAAATGAATTTTGACATTATTGGCCAAAACAAAAAAGACTAAATTATTGAGGATTTTTTTTTCGGTGGGGAATTATTGAGGAATTAATCTAACGACTCTTTGTTTTCTTGGTAAATGGATTGTGGAATTTTATTTCAATCAATAGTTGAATTTATAGCCTGCGATAGCACTGTTCATTAAAAAAAATCCTTCTCATCTCTCTACATTTGACAGCCCAAAACTGAAGAGGCTAAGAAGGAACTCACAAGCAGGGATGTTCAAGAAGGTTTTGACATTACTCTTACAAAGCATACGGGCCAGGCATGTGTTCTTTTACCTATAAGCTAACATGATCTAATGATTTCATACTAACCAATCGACGATTTTCTTTTTCTTATCTTTTGCGTTTTAATGATATAAATAATAGTATTTCTATTCTTAGTTAAGTTGTAGTAACTTTTTTTGTATTTGCTTTTCAGTATGCCCTACGAAAATTGTACCATGAAAGTCCAAGGCTTATATGTGTACTATATACAGCACCAACATGTGGTCCGTGTAGGACTTTGAAGCCAATTCTTAGTAAGGTATACAAATTAACTTGCATAAATACCACATGATAATTTAAACTGTCATGATTACTATGATCTTTATACAGGATGTGAATTTGAATATGAATATTTTTGGGACACACGTAATTCAATTTATTGTGTGCAAATCACGTCAAGCATTTGGCTTGGGCAAGTTTTAAGATGGTTGCACGTTGTTATAGTTGAAAATCGAAACCAGATTGTGGGAGATCACAATGTTCTTTCATGTGTGAGACACTGTATAAATCAGATATCTGCAAAATTAAGATGTCTTTGGAATGTACCTATAAGCTTATGTTACCAGCTGGTGCAAATACATGTAAGATTCTCATGCTGGAAGCATGATTGACTGTAGCCAGTGGCCTTTGGGCCTAGTGGCATTTTCTTCCTCGTAGAAATTGATGTGGGATTGTGGGAGGGTGAGTTCGGGAGTTCAGTTCTTGGTGGTGTATGTTTACTTGGAAACGAGACGTTTGTCTGCCTTTGCACATTTTCTGTGACAGTAAAACATGCTTTATCATATATATCCGTGAATGTACATGACCAATAGAGGATGTGGTAATCTTAGGCTTTTTTTGTGATGGCAGGTGATAGATGAATTCGACCAAAATGTACATTTTGTTGAAATTGATATTGAGGACGATCCAGAAGTAGCAGAAGCAGCTGGAATTATGGGTACACCATGCGTTCAGTTCTTCAAAAATAAAGAAATGATCAGGTTGGTTTATCTCTGTCCATATTTTTGTCCCCAATGTGATCTATTCACCACATATAACTTCATCTACAATGTTGCTCGTTCCTTCGTGGCGCTAATTGTTCTATGCTTGTTTGTAGGACTATATCGGGGGTCAAAATGAAGAGCGAGTATAGACAATTTATTCAAGCAAATAAATGAGAAGATTCAAGACCCTTGGTTGCCTGATGTCCTCGTTTTGTAGTTCAATTTTGTTCCTCCCAAACAGGCTAGCTCAATAACACCTTCAATTTTCACAATTGTATCTTGTATTGATCAACTACACTGTAGATTATTATACATGCAGAGTTGCCAACGCATCGTTACGGTCGATTCTCCGATCCTGTATTTCCGCCAATTTGTAAGTTTGGGAGGGTTTAGCTTCTTTTCTGTTTTTATTTTTGCCTATCCCAATCCCATCTTTCCTTTCGAACTGTATTTATTTCATGTTGATAAACTAATAAAAGTTTCACTTTACACGGATGTTTAGTGTGATCACCCTTAATCTTATACAAAGAGATTTACAGTGAAATAAATAAGTGAATCAAAGAGGAAGAGTACAATTACACTATGGAAGTGGTGACCCAAGACCCTCTTGAGAAGCTAATGGATTAAGAGTTTTGTGCCTCTTGGAGGAGATCAATGGCTCCTTCCTCAATGGAGCTCTTTTGGCTTTGTGTAGAAAATTTGCCTTGGCATAAAGTCTGTGTGTAAAAAATGATGCTCTCTCCTTGTACTTGAGCACCATATAAAAGATAACTCTTACACAAACTAACAAGGCTGCCAGAGCAGCCAAATCCCACCACTTGGAAATTTTAGGGTTTATCCCATACATATAAAGGAGAACATCCTCGCCTTTCAACTTCGGTTCTCCAGGAACTTGAGGGTCAAATTTAAGCCCAATCATGTCATTCTTGAACTGACCCTGAGATAAATTTTAATCAGCAATTGGATGCAAAATCTAAATTAATGGCATGGTAACAAATCTAATTAATGGCATGTTTATTTACCAGGAACTACAGAAGTCAGGAATCGGAAAATTGAGATAAGGTAATCAAGGAATTGGAATCATTCTAATACCCATTCTTGATTAGTAACATATCATAAGATGTAATTAAGGAGTGTTTGGAAGGCCTAATATACTTCTCAATACCTGTATTGACCATGCCGCATAGCTGAGGTAGGACATTGGGTAACGCCAAAAGATCTTTGGAAGGTCAACCAGCCTCCGGAAGAGAAGAGATGGCATCATCATGAATACCTATGTGTATAAACATATTAGATGGTTGACACTAAGATACTGACGTGTCTACTAACACATCATATATTATTGTATTAATCAATCACATTACGTGACAGGTGATGTGTACGTTATATTCATACAAAAGATGAGGTAAAAGCAATGATATTAGGGTTACCAACTCTTAGTTACAAACTAGTAACATGATATTTTTTCATCAATAAACAAATGAAGTTTAATGTAAGGCCACAAATCAGCAAACAAAATACCGTTGTACTAGTTGAGATGATATAGGAATTGGAATCTCTAGCATTACTTAGTTGCAAAATACAGTTTTTGTTACTATTTTATAACCGAAAAGTGAGGTTTCGCTTACTGTCACACCAGCTGCGACTCCTATGCCCATCAACAGATTTGGAACTACGGCTGCAACGATTAAGGCAGTGCCTTCTGTGACAGCAATGCAGCAGAAGAGATTGAGACAAAAATACAAGTAATGAGAGAAGCCGGAATGGAATTTGACCATGTAGTATAGGATTGTTCCAGAAGAGAATGCCATGCCAACTACGAAAGGAAGCGAGGACAGGAAGTTGGAGAGCACAAACAGAGCATCCCCATAATGCCCACCAAGTCTTTCACGCCTAAACACCTGCAAGCCAACTTTGAAGTTATATACAGTTGAATTTTTGTACTTACGAGCTTCAAAGAGTTAATGCCCCAAAAAGCTGTTGTGTTAAGAAGATGGAATAAACAATTATAAAAAAAAAGGTTGGAACTTGGAATAAACTTACACTAACACTCTCTGAAGTTTTTGGTGTTTTCATACAAAAATCTGAGGTTTCGGAAATTACACTAATTCCTCTATGGTTTCAAATTGTCTTTACAAAACCCATTGCGCTAAATTTCCATCTTGAGGTTAATTTTTTCATTTTGAGAAGTTTTTGTGATGACATTAGAAATTTTTGGAAAGAAAATGAATGGAATGGGTTTAAATAGAAACTATTTTTAAACCTCAGAGATTGTTAGTATAATTTCCGAAACCTCAGTTGTTTTATGAATACATTGAAAACTTGAGGGGCATTTAGTGTATATAACTCGATAAACTGTAACTGGTAATGTTCTTTTACCACACTTATGTTGCCAAACTATAGAATCAAACTGATGAATTTTCGCGATTCACAGATTCACAGAATCAAACTATAGAATCGTATGTGCGAATTAAGGATGAGGCTTCATGTCTACCTGTAATTCTTCAATAACAAAGGGTATGCCTCCAATGGACAAGCAGATCATGAGACCGTAGATGAAACCATCACACTTTCCTCTTGCCACGATTGCTTGATAGTTTGTCCCAATCTTGAAAAAGAAAGAGCCAGCACTCACTGCAACTAAAATGTAAAACACACTCCTCAACCAGTAGTACCCAATATCTCTAGACATATTCAGTGAAGATCGGCTAATCAATGTGCATAGCTTCCTCCACCAGCTGCTACTATTTTCCTTGTTTGATTTTGTGGCAGGTTTTTCCAGCAATGTTAAGATTTCTCTCATCCTTTTTCTTGCGTTTGATGAAAATTTGGAGGACTTGTATTCATTGATGAGTTTTCCTTTGATCTCATCTGTTGTCAAATTCATTTCGGAATTTAAAGAGCCTGATGATCCCTGCCAAGACAATCCCAGCCAAGACAATCCCAAAAACAATTAATTAATAATAAAGCAAGCAAAACCAAACCATTCTGAAAAAAAATTAAAGAAATTTACGTACATAATTAATTCTTTGAGATATCATAAGTGCCGCGATAACTTGGTCAAAGTCTGAACTAACACATCGAAGGAAGTGGTCTGGAGGATTTTTTCTTGTTGGACAAGGAAATCCGGCATCCGCGAAGAACTGAAGAGTAAGAATTGAAGAAACCATCAATTAATTAGTATGTCTGTCACTATCTTACTTCTTAGAAATATGCGATCGAGGTTCAGAGTGGGCTCAGATTTTGAGAAACGAGATATCGGTGAACAAATTTGGCGACTCTATTAAGAAACAATAATCTTACCTTTACAGCCATCTTTGCTTCTCCAAAATAAACAGTTTCACCTCCTGCTAGGAGAAGCAGATCATTGAAGAGATTAAACACATCGCTACTCGGTTGGTGGATGGAGCAAATGACTATCCTTCCATCATGAGCAATGTTTCTTAATGCCAATATCACAAAGAAAGATGAAGCACTGTCCAGGCCGCTGGTGGGTTCATCTAGCAACAAGACATGAGGCTGTGTTAATATTTCAATGCAAATGCTAAGTCTCCTCTTTTCTCCGTTACTTATACCCCTCAAATGCCAGTTTCCAATGTTGTTTTCAGCACAATCTTGGAGACCCATTTTTGTGAGGGTCTCATCTACCACCTCATTCTTGTCATCTTTCGTCATTGTAGAAGGAAGCCTGAGATGAGCTGAATATTCTAGGGTTTCTCTGACTGTGAGTGATCCCAGGAAGAGGTCTTCTTGAGTTACATAAGACTGAAAATGCATGCATATTAATATTATAATCAATTAAAAAAAAAAAAATTAATTACTTCATGTTAATTCTAATTAGGCTTTATCTCAAAAAAAAAAAAATCTAATTAGGCTTACAATGTCTCTGCAGTTTAACCTTCTTTTGTTGCCGTTGTGTATAACATCTCCGGACATTTTAACATTTGCAGGTAGTCTACCTGTTAATAAATAAGGAATTCTCAAAATATTATAGGTACCAGAAAAAATAACTCAAGTGTGAGACGGGCTGGTTATAGAAAAAAAAATTTACACGAAGGGAAGAATAACAAGACAAATGCAATATTTCTTATAAACAATGAAATAATCATGCTGATAATATAAAATGTCTCAAAGTTGTCTGATTTGATGGATTTTTTTGGGTAAAGATGATCCATATGAATAATGACCTAAAAAATGAACAGTTTCGATCATGAGAGAACGTTATGAAGTGGGTCCAAATAAGTAGTTAGCGTCATATTAAGTTACAAACTAGTTAGTGATGCAAAAATACAAGGAGAAACCCTAGACCAAGCTAGGGAGAGAACCAAAACCTTGCAAAAAGCAAGGAGAGAAACAAAATCCAGCGAAAAAATTAGATGGAAAACTCTCCACAACATATTTAGGGGGGAGGGGGGTGAAGCCCGGGACTATATACCTACGGGTTTTAAAAAAAAATGTTAAGGATGTCCTTGTTTCAAGGGTTATATATCCCTGCAAAAAGAATTGTCCAGATTGGAAATATTCGGTCATCCAAAATGTGCAGAAAAAAGCACAGGTCGTTAGATAAAATAGAAATAAAAATGTGGATAATCAAATGGCTGAACAATTTCCGATTTAGTAGAATTCTTTTTGCATGAATCATGCTTGAAAGAGAATTTAAAAACTGGATGGTTCTGATGGTTGAATTACAATCCAAAAATAGGATGTCCTGTTTTAAGAAGAAGATATCCTTAGGGAAGAAAACCCGCTATTATAGATAGATAAGTGACCAACTGACCTTTGCTCAAATTGTAGTTGTGTGCATTAATTTTGGTGAATAGTCGTACTATTACTTGAGAGAGAGAGAGAGAGAGAGAGAGAGAGAGAGAGAGAGAGAGAGAGAGAGAGAGAGAGAGAGAGAGATACCAGCCAAGGCATCAAGTAAGGTAGATTTTCCTGAACCAGAAGGACCCATGAGGGCCATAATCCGGTGAGGTTCAGCGAAACCACTAATCCCATTCAACAGCTGCTTTCTTGAGGTTGCATCATTTCTCAAGTTTTGAGCAGCCACCACCGTTATGTCTTCCCACACCAAATACTTCCCTGCAGAAGCCGATCTTTTATCCTCTTCAATCATTCCCTCAATATAACCCCTCGACCTCTCTGCTATTTTTACAGGCCAACCAAATATGTAAATTTACTCACTGCAATGCAAACCCTAGAAATAATATTGTGTTGTTGAGTTCTTCTACAGAGCCTGCGTGTTATCTTATAAATACATGGCCAAGGGGATCAGTTGTAGAGCCTAAACACGTTCTCTCATTATGCAGTATGGGCACGCCATTAATTTCGTTATGGTGAAATATAATCAAATTTGGCTTGCAATAATTGCATGGACGCTACTGCAAGCATACTGAGTTTTCGAGGGCCCACGTCTTTTACACCTCCATGCTTTCTGCACTGGTACTCTTATTTACTTTGTACTTGTTTAGGTGGGGATATGGTGAAGGTTGATGGATGGTGGAGATAGATCTGTATCTCATAAAGTCAAAGTGCTGCCCCACACCACTTGTTGATCGATTGAGACCCCCATTTCTTGCGGTTCTTCATGTTTGTTTGATGGATCCCGATTCTCTGCTTGGATTTTCTCTGTTATGATCTAAATTTTAGGGAGCTTCACTAATATACCCAAAATAAAGGCTGAAATTATAAAAAATCCCACATGAAATACACTTTAAAAACACACCCAAAACTCATTTACTACATAAGAAATTAGTGTTGAAGTTCTTATAAATTACATGACTACCATTGCTCAACTTAAAAGAAGCCCAACACAAAAAACTTAAAAAGCACCCAAAACAAGCCCAACCTAGTTTTATAAAAAGACCCAAACAATTCATTACAAACAAAACGTCTTGAAAACCGTAGCTTCATTAATGTGTCATATTGATTAACGACTATAATGTTCCACACCTTTACTGTCACGTTGATTAATGGCTGTAATGTTTCAATCTAGGGTAATAACACTGCTAGTTTACTGTCATGTTGATTAATGACTGTAACCTTTACTGTCGTGTTGATTAATGGCTATAATGTTCCAGTCTAGGGTAATAACACTGCTAGTTTACTGTCATGTTGATTAATGGCTATAATGTTTCAGTATAGGGTAATAACACTGGTAGTTTCCTATGACATCCTATTTCTAATGCATGTCTACCCCTGTAATGTTCCAGCCTAGAGTAATAACACTACTAGTTTCCTATGACATCCTATTTCTAATGCATGTCTACCCTTGTAATGTTCCAGTCTAGGGTAATGACACTGCTAGTTTCCAATGACATCATATTTCTAATGCATATCTACCCCTATAATGTTCCAGTATAGGGTAATAACACTGCTAGTTTTCTATGACATCCTATTTCTAATGCATGTCTACCCCTGTAATGTTCTAGTATAGGGTAATAACACTGCTAGTCTACTGTCATGTTGATTAATGCTTGTCATGTTGCTATTTCTAATAAATGTTCACCAAAGATAAGATGAAGAAAGAACAAACCAGACCAACTCAAAACATGCTGAGCCCAGATTCTTAATACTATTATGTCATAGAAGTACATTGTTAATACTCTGTCATAGAAGTACATTGTTAAACAAAAATGAGATCCATAACTGAAATAGTAACAAAAGATAAATCGATCATCAAAGCTTAAAATACATTCTGAAAATTAACTAAAATCCAAAGAGAAACACATAACTGAAGCAAAAGATAAAAAATCTCAAGTCCAAACCAAACGATGACGATAAGGACGACGACGACGACGTGGCCAAAGGAGTAGAGCTTGAAGATGAGGAGTAGAGCCAAGAGCATCTGATAGAGGTTTGTTCGAGGTTCCAAAAAATTCGAAAAAAAGAAATATGAATAGAAGCACGATTTTAGAACAAGGAATCGAAGGTGAAATATTGAAAATTGTAGATCAGAGATGAAGAATATAGTTGGACTTGAGACTGAGCTTCAATGAAAGCTCCTCTTGCTCCAACATCGAGAAAGCACTAGCGAGAAAGGAGAAAATGAAAATGATTTATTTTTTTGGCATATTTGCTTTGGTTTTTTGGCAGATCTGATTTTTCTCTCTCAAATCCATAGTACAAGGGAAATATAGGTATTTTACACACACAAATAAACTAAAAAATAGCTATTAAATTGAAAAAATTGATAGCTGTCGATTTGGGGTTTTTTTTTGGGTGTGTTTATAGTTTTTAAATGGTATAAGGTTTCTTTATAAGACTATGTCTAAGATTGGGTATATAACTAAATTTGTATAAATTTTATCCGAAGGTCTTAGTTGACACATCATCTTTAAATCATAACCCAATTTTCTCATAATTTTAAAAGAAAAAAAATAACCCTAATTTTTTTTTTTAATCAAAGAGAAACTACTTCATTAGAAAAACTAACGCGGACAACATCTAAAGTACCAATCCCAATAGGGCAACAAACTAACATGCTCATTCTTTCCTTTTCTGCAACGTCTCTCTGGAGAAAGAAACCCAAATTTTGATTGCGAAGAAGAGAAATTGTGGGCACCTTTATTCTTGTGGAAATAATTATTGATCGTCCTCATAGCTAATTTTGCTTTCTAGTAACTTAATATTTTATTCTCTGAAATTTTCTTCATTTTAGTGATTCTTGTTGGGGTTATATGGTTTTCTTAGTAAGAATTGTATGTAATTCTATGATTCAGTTCCGTCTTGTTATGTGTTAAATATGAAATCTATATTATGAATATATATTTTTGCAGGATTGGTCTTAATAATGGTTGAATTTAACTCTCAAGTGATGGAGCGCCAGTAGTCTTTTTCGAGATAAGGAGGAGAAATAGAGCCAGAACATAATCTAAAAGATCAAACCCAATAGGGCGCAGGGAGTACATGAAAGACTCCCAGTAGGAAAGGGGGACAGATGACATCTACATGACATAGAAAAGAAAAAAAAGGTCATTTCAAGCTTAACACCATCACTCCCACCACCATTTTGTACCTAAAAAGTCCGCAAGACCCTAGTCCCTTAAGACCATTCAATTCCTCTATGACTTCTCACCCATATACCTATTATGAATCCAATACAAGTGGAGGTTAGAGTGAGATGGAGGAAGGCGTGGATGAAAATACAGTTTTTCCCATGAGAAAGAACATGAAAAATACTATTTTGGCCTCAAATTTGACAGAAAATCTAATGTAGGACCAATGGTACTAACGGAAGTGAAGTTGGGGGACCACCACAACCATTTTGTGAATTAAGGGACAAAAATGCAACTCGAGTGTAAGTTGAGGGACTATTGGACCTAAAAAGCCTATATATAAATTTGTTTACATTGATATTAAATATGCATGCAGTCCTCTTGGTTATTGGAAAAAAAAGAAAAAAAAGAAGAAGTTATATGTACTGCTTGGAAAAAAGAGTTTAATTTGAAAGAGAGAGCACCTCCTAGGGTGTGGTAATTTCTAGCTTTACTTTCTTATGGCACGTGAAAGATGAATTCAACCAAAATGTACATTTTGTTGAAATTGATATTGAGAAAGACCCAGAAGTAGGAGAAGCAGCTGGAATTTTGGGTACCGCACATGTGTTCAGTTCTTTATGTTGAAGTTTGGCTCACCAATAGATGCATGAGGAAGAAAGAAACTAAATGGCTCAAAGGACGGAGCAACAAGAAAGGAGAAGAAGACATCGCAATGAGTGTAGGCGACTTGTCGGTTTTGGCCGAGAGTTAAGGTCGTGTCTCTGTCTCCAGGCGATTGGTTGCCTATTCCTAACGATTGGTCAGTTCGTGAGCAGTGTCGTGCATAATTTCGACGTTTTGGCTTATTTTGACGAAGTTTCCTATTATTTTGGGGGTTTCTAGCCTAATTTAATAGGGTTTTAGTTTCCTATTCCTAGCTAACTTGTAACCCAAGTCTTAGAGTTATAAATAGATCTTTAGAGCCTAGGTTAAATTTTTCAAGCCAAAGAGAGGCTAGGGAATTTAGAAGATAGGAGAATTCAAGAGTGAATTTTCAAGAGAGAAACACAAGACATAATTCAAGGGGGTGAATTCTTAAGTCTTTACCAGGGCATCAAAGGGTTTGAGCAATGGTGTGAGAGAAATTAAGACCTAGGGTTTGAGAGGATATAGAGCTAAGGGGTTCCTGTTGTAACTAAAGTTGTTTATATTATTCTAGTGAAATTTCTCGAGGGGATCACCAAAGAGGACGTAGGCATGAAGTTGAATCTCTATAAATCCTTATGTTATTTTGTGTTTGTTTTACTATCTTCATGGTGTGTGTGTGTGTGTGTGTTTTATTCTCAAGGGTTTTGTATGTGCGCATAGCATAGTCCATAAACAACAAGTTCTTGGAGTGTTTCCGCACAACAAGTGGTATCAGAGCCGCATGCTCTTATAGTTTTAAGTGTGTTTGCAACTGTTGATGAGGAGGAGGGACAAGAATGCATAAGAGAAGTCGATGAAACCACAAGCAAATAGCGTGAAGCTCGAGGTGAAGACATTCACAAGGAAGGAGAACTTCTCACTATGACAAAGGAGAATGAAACATGCCTTAGCCCATCAAGGTTCAGTTGTTATGTTCGCAACAGAGGATAGGGACGTGCTCGTCGAGTTAGCGGGGGTTCATCAAGGTGATGGAAGACACTGTAAAGCAAACATAGGAAAAGCTCATACGGATGTTTGCGGCGAGATCGTTGTCGAACAAATTCTTCGTGAAGGAAGAGCTCCTCAATCTTTGGATGAAGAATGTGAGGAATCTAAAATTCAGGGAAAAAGAAGGGTGCTTCAAGTGGGGTCTAAGGACCATTGGAAGCAAAATTATCTGGTATTGAAGGAGAAGTGAAAAAAGATGAAGAATGTCGAAAGTTCAAGAACAACCAATGATGAACTTTTGATGGTTACGGATGAGGAGTGTAATGGGGACGTCGTGGCAAATTCTTCGGGTAAGGTTTCTACTTCAATTTGGATTTTAGATTCCGGATGCTCTTATCATGTATGTTCAAATAAGATTGTATTTGATACATATGAGGAAATGAATGGTAGCAAGATTATGTTGGGAGACAAAACAAGTTGTGATTGTTTGGGCGTTGGAATAGTGAAGATCAAGATGCAAAATGGTGTTCTTAGGAGCCTTTATGAGGTAAGGCATGTACCAAGACTAAGAAGGAATCTTATTTCCCTTGGTGCTCTATATAGAGAAGGGTATTCGTTCAAGGACGAAGAAGGGAAGCTCTTAGGCACACAAAGGTTCGATGGTGATTATAAGGGGGAAGATTCAACCTAATGACGTTTATGAGCTTTTGGGGAGTACAATTGCAGTTGGTGCAGAAAATACTACCAAGGAGAAGCTTTGTGCCAAAGAAAAGCTAGTAAGGGATCTTACTGTCAAGCAGCTGGTGCAACGGAATGAAGCTGCAGGTTTGCTCAAGACTAATTGGGTAAGGAATGTTAGTCAAGGTTGTATGATTGCAAGTTTATTATCATGGGTGCTTCATTTCAAAGGCGTAGAACTGGTGGTGTCGGAGGACAAGGTCCATAAAGTGAAGTTAAGACAAGGGATGTTGGGGAGAATGTTGTTGGGTTGGTGGCAACCGAAAAGGTACTTTTTACTGTTTAGACCCAAATTTTCACACCCTTGAGCTCAGACAAGGTAGGCTTTAAGGAAAGGAGAAATATTAGGAAACGAGGTAGGGCCCAAAAGCCCATGTTGACTTTCAAAGTTTTATTTTCTTCATTTGTTTCTCAAGTTTCTTATTCTTCATTTGTTCCTCTAAGTACATTTTTCGGTGTGTGATCCGTAGGTTCCTTTTAGCGAGATAGTGGGTTGCCTCAACTCCTCTAAGTTGATTGTGAATTAAATCCCACCATTTAATTCTTCCTATTAGTGAATGCCAATTATAATTGAACCTTACAGGACTTCCACAAGCATGGTTTACGCCTAGCACAATGTCATGATTACCCAAGCTAATTAAAAAAAGGTGAAAAACCTATTCGAGTTGGAATTGTTGTGGAATTGAGTCATTCTCTATCACAGTACTCCTAATTCATACTATTAGGGTATGGACACCATTTTCAAAAGCGTAATATGAATTTTCCACTTATGATTAGATTGGTTATGTTTAGAAACTTCTTTTCTAAACATATCCGATACTTTTCAAAGATTTCCCAATCATATCTTTCAAGCGCTCTCGCTCCTTACTGAGAGCAGAGATCCCTTGTTGTACATTCACTTGCCTCTGTGAGCTGAATGCTATAAAAACAAGGAGATGAGTTTGAATAATGAAAATCACCTTTGAGTAATTTTTCTTTCAATGGTTGTATGGTGATATCAAAGAAAAACGACTTGTCCACAAGACAACTACGATGTCTTAGGTCTGAGGACTAGCTTGCACTATTGCAACTTATGAGTTCTAGTTTGACACGTGAGTAAGACTTCCAATTGTCCATTGCTTTCCTTCCATTCAAAGCACTGAACAAATCTAAACAATTAGTTCCCAACACCACATTTTGAAGGTTCAAAGAGGAGGCAAGGGAGAGCCCAACAATAGCAGCATGAGCCTCACAATGTTGAGCTGCAACAACTATGAAGGCCCCATTGTGGTCACGGATAACTGACCCCACGCCAGCTGCAGTTGAGGAAGTCGACCAAGCCTCATCCACATTAACCTTGAAGACATTGGGCCGAGAGAAGGGGGGACCAGCGAAGCATGGTGGGGGAATGTTGATTCTGCTCCTCCGAAGAGTCCCTCAAAGCCAGAGTTTTAGCACAATCAAACTCCCCATGCGTAAGAGATCTATTTGGTTTATCTCCTTGTCCATGATTTTGTTCCCAATGCGATCTATTCACCACATATAACTTCATCTACAAGGTTGCTCGTTCTCATGGCGCTAATTATTCTATGCTTCTTTGTAGGACTGTATCGACGGTCAAAATGAAGAGTATAGACAATTTATTCAAGCAAATAAAGAGAAGATTCAAGACCCTTGGTTTCCTGATGTCCTCATTTTGTAGTTCAATTTGTTCCTTCAGAACAGGCTAGCTCAATAACACCTTCAATTTTCACAATTGTATCTTGTATTGATCAACTACACTGTAGATTATTATACATGCAGAGCTGCCAATGCATCGTTACAGTATTCGATTCTCCGATCCTGTATTTCCGCCAATTTGTAAGTTTGGGAGGGTTTTGTTGAAGAATATAAAGTCACACATCGGAAACTTGACTAAATAAATTACAAGTTATAATAAGTGGTACCACTTCTAATAACACTGAGCCCATTTGTGATAAAACTTCACACCTACTAGGCTTTGTAGGTGGTTAAGTTGGGTACAATATCGATGTTGCTAGTAGTGGCCTGCTGGCCCATCTCTCTAAAATTTAACAGGTTTAACTTCTTTTCTGTTTTTATTTTTTGCCGATACACTACTATCCCAAATCCCATCTTTCCTTACGAACTGTATTTATTTCATGTTGATTAACTAATAAAAGTTTCACTTTCAACTACACGGATGTTTAGTGTGTGATCACCCTTAATCTTATACATAGAGATTTACACAGTGAAATAAATAAGTAAATTAAAGAAAATAATATTACAATTACACTATGGAAGTGGTGATCCAAGACCCTCTTGAGAAGCTAATGTATTAAGAGTTCTGTGTCTCTTAGAGGAGATCAATGGCTCCTTCCTCAATGGAGCTCTCTTGGCATGGTGTTGAAAGTTTGCCTTGGCATAAAGTCTTTGTGTGAAAAATGATGCTCTCTCCTTGTACTTGACCACCATATAAAAGACAACCCTGGCACAGATTAACAAGGCTGCCAGGGCAGCCAAATCCCACCACTTGGAAATTTTAGGGTTTATCCCATAGATATAAAGGAGAACATCCTCACCTTTCAACTTTGGTTCTCCAGGAACTTGTGAGTCAAATTCAAGCCCAATCATATCATTCTTGAACTGACCCTGAGATAAATAATTTTGATCAATAATTAGATGCCAAATCTAATTAATGGCATGTTTACTTACTAAAATGGGGAAGTCATAAATCGGAGAACTTAGATAAGATAATCAAGGAATTAGAATTATTTAAATATATCAATTCTTGATAAGTAAACATGCCATAAGATGTAATTAAGAACAACTTGAAGGACTTAATATACTTCTTAGTACCTGTATTGACCATGCAGCATAGCTGAGGTAGGACATTGGGTAGCGCCAAAAGATATTTGGAAGGTCAACCAGCCTCCGGAAGAGAAGAGATGGCATCATCATGAATACCTGTGTGCTAAAACATATTAGATGATTGGCAACTAAGATACTGACGTGTCTACTAACGCACCATATATTATTGTATTAAACGATCACATTACGTGATAGTCCATTATATTCCAACAAAAGATGAGGTAAAAACAATGATATTAGGAGTACCAACTCTTAGTTACAAACTAGTAACATGATATTTTTTTCATTGATGAACAAATGAAGTTTAATTTAAGGCCACACATAGCAAACAAAATACCATTGTACTAGTTTTTATTTTTTTGCCAAAACCGTTGTACTAGTTGGCATCTCTAGCATTACTTAGTCGCAAAATACAGTTTTTGTTACGGTTTTATAACCGGAAAGTGAGGTTTTGCTTACCATCACGCCGGCTGCGGCTCCTATGCCCATCAAGAGGTTTGGAACCACGGCTGCAACAATTAAGGCGGTGCCTTCTGTGACAGCAATGGAGCAGAAGAGATTGAGACAAAAATACAAGTAATGAGAGAAGCCGGAATGGAATTTGACCATGTAGTATAGGATTGTTCCAGAAGAGAATGCCATGGCAACTACGAAAGGAAGCGAGGACAGGAAGTTGGAGAGCACAAACAGAGCATCCCCATAATGCCCACCAAGTCTTTCACGCCTAAACACCTGCAAGCCAACTTTGAAGTTATATACAGTCGAATTTTTGTACTTATGAACTTCAAGATTTAATGCCCACAAAACTGTTGTTTTTAGAAAAAGGAATAAAAAATTGCAAAAAAATAAAAATACAAGAATAAACTTGAGTTATTTACAGAGACATGTACCCTATGAAATTTTTGGTTTTTTTGTTTACAATAATACGAGGGTTTGGAAAATACACCAACTCCCTCTAAGGTCTAATCTTTGAGGTTAATTTTTTCATTTGGAAAGTTTTTGTGATGACATCATCATTTTTTGGAAAGAAAATGAACGGAAATGGATTTATTGAAAACAGTTTGAAACCTCAAGAGGGTTGTTAGTGTAATTTCAAACCTGAATTGGTTTATGATGATTTCAAACTGATGAACTTTCAAGATTCGAAGACTAACAACGTAGGTATGGAGGTGAAAAAAAATATAATATGTGCAAATTTTGGATGAGGCTTCATGTCTACCTGTAATTCTTCAATAAAAAAAGGTATGCCTCCAATAGACAAGCAGATCATGAGGCCGTAGATGAAACCATCACACTTTCCTCTTTCCACGATTGCTTGATAGTTTGTTCCAATCTCGAAAAAGAAAGAGCCAGCACTCACTGCAACGAAAATATAAAACACACTCCTCAACCAGTGGTACCCAATATCTCTAGACATGTTCAGTGAAGATCGACTTATCAATGTGCATAGCTGCCTCCACCAGGTGCTACTATTTTCCTTGTTTGATTTGGTGGCAGGTTTTTCCTGCAATGTAAAGAGTTCTTGGATCTTTTTTCTTGCGTTCGTTGAAAATTGGGAGGACCTGTATTCATTGATGAGCTTTCGTTTGATATCATCTGTTGTCATATTCATTTCAGAATTTAAAGAGCCTGGTGATCCCTGCCAAGAAAATACAAAAAATGATAGGCATGCTGATCAAAGAAGGAGAAAGAGAGGAAGAAGTTAAGAGGAAATAGGAATTCTCATTCGATACCAGCAGAACGAGTACAATCCAAGCTAGAAAGAAAATACCTTACAGTCCTAAAAAGATAAGTATTATACTATTACCCCATATAATATCATAGTAACCCAACAATAAACAATTCAAACGATTAATAATAAAGCAGGCAAAACCAAACCTTTCTGAAGAAAAAAATTAAAGAAATTTACGTACATAATTAATTCTTTGAGATATCATAAGTGCTTTGATAACTTTATCAAAGTCCGAACTAACACATCGAAGGAAGTGATCTGGAGGATTTTTTCTTGTTGGACAAGGAAATCCGGCATCTGCGAAGAACTGAAGAGTAAGAATTGAAGAAACCATCAATTAATTAGTATGTCTGTCACTATCTTACTTGTTAGAAATATGCGATCGAGGTTCAGAGGAGGCTTAGATTTCGAGAAACGAGATATCAGTGAACAAATTTTGTGACCTTATTAAGAAATAATAATCTTACCTTTACAGCCATCTTTGCTTCTCCAAAATAAACAGTTTCACCTCCTGCTAGGAGAAGCAGATGATTGAAGAGATTAAACACATCGCTACTCGGTTGGTGGATGGAGCAAATGACTATCCTTCCATCATGAGCAATGTTTCTTAATGCCCATATCACAAAGAAAGACGAAGCACTGTCCAGGCCGCTGGTGGGTTCATCTAGCAACAAGACATGAGGCTGTGTTAATATTTCAATGCAAATCCAAAGTCTCCTCTTTTCTCCGTTACTTATACCCCTCAAATGCCAGTTTCCAATGTTGTTTTCTGCACAATCTTGGAGACCCATTTTTGTGAGGGTCTCTTCTACCACCTCATCCTTGTCATCTTTAGTCATTGTAGAAGGAAGCCTGAGACGAGCTGAATATTCTAGGGTTTCTCTGACTGTGAGTGATCCCAGGAAGAGGTCTTCTTGAGTTACATAAGACTGAAAATGCATGCATATTAATATTATAATCAATTTTAAAAAATAAAAATAAATACTTCATGTTAATTCTAATTATACTTACAATGTCTCTGCAGTTTAACCTTCTTTTGTTCCCGTTGAATATAACATCTCCGGACATTTTAACATTTGCAGGTAGTCTACCTTTTAATAAGGAAAACTCAAAATAATTATAGGCATACCAGAAATTCAAAGAGTAAAACTGATTTAAAAGTTTGGCAAAAAAAAATTGCACGTTTGAAGATGAATAAGTAAATCAACAACAACAGAGATGATGATTATTCTTAGATGAATAAATACAATTATTGTTATTTATAATTGTCCCAGTTAAGGATGGAACTGTGTATAGGTTGGAGTGGGCTCCAGCCTAGTGCAAGATTTGTCAAATACTAAACTTGGTGCAAATTTCATAAGCTATTCCTACCCCCACAAATATTAGCCCAACCCTTGTTTGACGTCTCTATTATAATAAACCAATAAAAAAACATCATGAGATATTTAATAATATATCATCTTCATTCCTTATGTCTTATTTGTCATCTTAATAGCAATTTACATCCAAATAACAATAGTATTGTCGAATTCGTTTCACTTTTTTTGCAATGCAATTTTTATTTGAATCTTTTGTTTGTGACATTATGTGTTTGATTTGGTGTTTATTTAAACATTATTTTTTTTATTTTAAAAATATAAGGCTTCTAAATCTCTTATTGAAAAAAAAATAATAATACTAGTCCATCCCTATAAAAATTCCTAGTTCTGTCTTTGGTCCTAGTGTTATAAACTAATTACAGACTATGCCATCTACCTTACTTTCCAAATCCCTTATTTTTAGTATTTATATTTAATTGCTTTGAATTTTGGAACGTATTCTTAGGCACTTCAAGATTTGAGCATCAAAAAAAGGTTTCAACCAAAAATAAATTAATGGACATACACCAATATACATAAATAACCTAATATATATATATATATATATATATATATATATATATATATATATTACAGCTAAACGAACAATGATAGGTAAATTGATAAGGACATATTTGTTGGAAAATTATGGTGATACATGCCCCCAAAAAAAAAAAAAAAAACCGACATGTCTAATACATAATTGATAAGGACATATTTATGTAGAAAAAATAGGTACATTATTTATATATAAAAGTTAGGTACATAATTCTTAAACTAAAAAAAGAAAAAAATATAGGTAACCCTATATTAGATAGCTAAAATTATAGAGGTAATCTATTTACCTTTTTCAGGTCCCTAATTTAAAATACCAGAAAATGCCCTTGGTTAATGCAAACATAAAGAATTGAAGTTATTAATTAAATGAGGGTAATATGGTAAATTCACACGTAGCCAAGCCATAATCCGATGAGGTTCGGCATAACCACTAATCCCATTCAACAGCTGCTTTCTTGAGGTTGCATCATTTCTCAAGTTTTGAGCAGCCACCACCGTTATGTCTTCCCACACCAAATACTTCCCTGCAGAAGCCGATCTTTTATCCTCTTCAATCATTCCCTCAATATAATATAACCACCCGACCTTTCTGCCATTTTTACAGGCCAAATATGTAAATTTACTCACTGTAATGCAAACCCTTGAAATAATATTGTGTTGTTGAGTTCTATAAGCTTGGCTACGTGTTATATCTATATATATAAGGGGGTTACCTATACCAGCAATCGTGGCAAGAGGGTAATATGGTATATCTATATATATAAGGGGGCTGGTTATCTATATCTATTTACCTTTTTCAGGTCCCTAATTCAAAATACCAGAAAATGCCCTTGGTTAATGCAAACATAAAGAATTGAAGTTATTAATTAAATGAGGGTAATATGGTAAATTCACACTTTTTCATATTAAAAAAATTTAAAATTAAAAGAAAAATTAGATAATGGATCCTCCTTTTAAGGAACACAACTACCCATTATGTTTTTTTAATTCTAAAATAAATTTATTTTAAAAAAATTAAAGCCTCTCGCAAACGCGGAAGCGCATGCGAAGAGGCTAGTATCTTATAAATTCTCGACCTGACATAACGGTGTTCTCTCATTAATTTCATTCTCTCTCGTTGTTGAGGGCCCAACCAAGTGCTCCTCGGATCTCACTTAATTACTTCGTACCCACTACCAAAAATCGAAGTATTAACGGCTCTCTCTCTCTTCCGAGTATTTCCTAAGGTTTCCTCCAACTAAACTTTATTTCTCCTTTCACTAGTCAGTCCTATTCCTGTATAACCAGCCCCCTCTTCCTCTTCCTCTTCCCCACTTCTTTCTTTCTTTTCTTCTTTCGTTTCTTTGGTTCCATATCATATATGGTTGGTTGGTAAGAATTTGTTTATGTTTTTTTTCAAGAAGTTGTTTCCTTTTTATTTATACCATGGATCATGGATGCTCACTTAGATCTGGGATATTTATATATACCATTTCAACTCCTGCAGGTTTGATGGAGGACGCATAACTTTTATTTAGTTTTTATTTTTCCTGCAGCAAATTAAGAAGAAGGCCAGGAGATTTCTTCTGTAAAGCTTCAGAGAGCAAGAGTTTGACTTGTGTGGATGTGGGGTAGAACAAAAGGGTAGAGAGATTGAAGTCAAAATTTGTGTTTCTTTTCTTGTTTGGAGAGATGGAAAGAAAGAGAAATTGTATGTTGGATTTGAAATTCAAATTTTGAATAATTTGATCTAAACCAGACTTGTGCTTTTTATTTTGCAATTTTTTAAATATTAAAATGAAAATATAAGGGGCGGATGTGTTGGCCTGTATTGGCAGGGCTTTTAATGGAGTCTGCCAACGTGGCAACAAAATTATAGGGGCAGATCTTTTTAACTTTTACGCCCCTAAGAGAATGTCCAACGCAGGGGCACTGCCTGGGCAAAAGGCCTCTCGACAGCCCAATTCCCCCTCCAACGCAACAAATCCAGCTCGGGCAAGCCATGGGTCCCACCAACCTTGGCAAGCCCACGGGCAAATTTTGCTTGGGTTGCAGCTCGGATGTCGTCAGTGAGCGAAAAAAAAATAGAAAAAAATTTCATTTTTTTTTTTTAAATACCAAAAAATTATGGATGTTTTCCTTATAAATACATAACAATTTTATTCACTTTCCACACCAAATCATCATACAAACTCTTCTCCTTCCAATATTTGTAAATTGCAATCATTTATTTTTTTCTTGCATAATCATTTTATTTCGTACATTTCTAAATTGTTTATATTTTGTTTGCACAATCTTTTTTTTTCTTGCCCTTGCCTTAGCCTTTTGGGCTGTAACCAATAGAGGCAAGGCTGCCACTATTCATGTGAATAGTGGCAGCCCTTGCCTTGCCTTAGCCTTTTGGGGTGGACTTGCTCTAAGGCTGTGTTTGGTAGGCATGCATTGGACTGACTTAAATAGCACTTGAAACCCAAGTTTGATAAGAGAGGGACTAACTTAAATCAGATTATATAGTCCAACAGTAAACAAAACCCCTTTGTGTCCCTATAACGCATACACCAACATAAATTGTCATCAATATGTGTATTAGAAGTCCCATTGGGCGTGCCAAAATATGTTTACCGTGAAAAATAACAAAGACCTAAAATAGGCTTTGAGAATGTGTGAATTGCGAGCGTGCCACTATTAGCAATATTAAAACCCTAATAGACTTGAAAATAAAATAAACTAAATAAATAAAAGACTTCTGCACAAAGTAAAATCACTTTAATCAAACGATTATGAATTGCATGGTAAACTGATTCAATTGAGAGGGAAATAAAACATAGTAAAAAGTAAATAAAGTAGTAAAACAATGAAAATAAACGGGCAAGTTCGATCAGAACTACAAGTTGCCACCACCTTGTATCAGATCTGATTCAATACAGAGCTTAGGATCGAGTGGCAACAATCGATAAGATCATAACAATACAAGAGGCAATCAGAATGGCCTTCAATTGATGGAAAACAGTTGACAAATACCAAGGAGGCTTGGCAGAGCAATAAATAGTTAAACCGGTCTTTGATGAAAGAGCTAAACTTTTTGTGTAGAGTTTGATGTTGAAAAGTTGTGTGTCTTGCTGTGAAATAATCCTCTCCTTTTATATGTATGTAACCCTAGCACGGAATAAACAATCTCCTATTAGGTCACGGTCAGAACTGAATTACAATAAATTAGAATCAATTATTAGGGGTGGGCACGGTTCAGTTTGGACCAGTTTTTGCCTCAAATTAGAACCGATTTGGTACTATTCATCGAGTTTGGTTCGGTTTGCTTTTAATAAAAAAAAATTCAAAAACTGTCCGGTTTAGTTTTGAACCGGATTATAAAATTATTTTTTAATACAATTTTCAACTGAAATTTTATTTTTTTGACTTGAAAATTAACAAATTATTCAATTTCATATAAAAATAAATATTAAAGCTAGAAAAGAGAGATATTTTGAAATTGAACTTGGATAAATATTAGTTATGAGATTAAAAATATAGCATTGAATATAAATAAATATTGAAATGATATATTTTTTAATTTAACCGGTTCGATTTGGCCCGGTCCGATTTTTGAAGATATAGAACTGGTCCAAACCGGTCCGGTTCGGTTTTTGACATGTTGTTGACTTTTTGGTCAACTTGATTTTTTTCCAATTTGGTTCGGTGCGGTTCGGCTTAGATTTCCGATTTGCCGGTTTGAATACCCACCCCTATCAATTATCAAATTAATTACCTTTAATGGCCAGTAATTGTCGACAATATCCATTTAATTTAGATAATTACCAATTAAATGATAACTCCCTAATATTAGCCATATATTGGCCTGGATATTTAATAAACATTAAGACCCACACCACTTGTTCATCGATCGAGATCCTGTAAGACAAATCCATGTCTTAGTCCAAATTGTGGTCTTCCAATCTTATCTGGTTTGGAGGAGCTCTAATTGATCAGGAAGTATGAATCCTAATATATATCAATGGGATACTCAATCAAACAGTGCATTTACATTGAGATAGGAGTATCTTAATAATTCCTAATTCTATGTGGATTAGAACATCCTATTCCTAAGCAAAAAGGATCTGTTCGAGTACTCCTTGATGGGTAAGGTACTGGAACAAATGCTTATAAATAAGGTCCCTTCCCTATCGGCTAAACTCACTCATAGCAAAATACTCACCCTATCCAGAGATAGAGATAAAGAGCCGTGTTGGAGAAGAAGATCTTTTTTCACAATGTCTTATCAAGGTTAGTAGTTGAGATTCAAAGACATGATAGAACTTACATGTGGTATCAGAGCACTAGGTTTTGTTCTCTAATCTAACCTACAGATTTATAAAAGATTGCTGCTAAAATAAAATATTGATCATCTATATATATAAAGCAAAAGGCAGAGAATGGTGAAACGTTCAAAATACCAAAGAATGCCCTTGGTTAATGCAAACATTAAGAATTGAAATTATTAATTAAATGAGGATAATATGGTAAATTCACACCTTTTCATATTAAAAAAATTTAAAATGAAAAGAAAAATCAGATAATAGATCCTCTTTTTATGGAACACAACTACCCATTATCTTTTTAAATTCTAAAATAAATTTAATATTTTTTTTAAAAAAAAGCCTCTCGCAAGCGCGAAAGCGCGTGCGGAGAGGCTAGTTAGCATGAAGCATGTAGACTTTAACCAATTACATACCTTATATGATAAGGTATGATCAAGGGCATCAAGAATATTTGCTCAATCATGCTTGAAAGGCTATTGATCAAAGACTGTGAATTATTATTGTTTAAATTAAGTAAGCCACAGGAACACAATATAATAAGAGAAAGAGGTGCAAAAATGGTGAATCTGATGCAATCAAAGAAAAATAAGGAATATAGGAACAAAGGCACAACTGCTGGAAAAGAGAAAGAAAACGAAAAGGATAATAACAGTCCAAAAGCTCTGAAACCAATGGGATTGAAATGCTTCTTCTCTAAGAAAACTGGACATATGAAAAAGGAATGCATAAGGTATAAGAAATGGTTGGAGAAACAAAAAACTAAAGGTAAAAGGTGATCAAGTATTGGTTTGCTTTGAATCTAATTTAGTTGATTTTACTGATGATTCATGGTGGTTAGACAGTGGTGCATGTATTCATGTGGCTAATTCTTTGCAGGGGCTCATAAAGAGGAGGCTACCAAGCAAGGATGAAGTGAAGGTGTTCGTAGGCAATAGTGAAAAAGTGCAAGTAGATAATATTGGAGTAGTTAGGATTCAACTAGATTCTGGTTTTGTTTTTGATTTAGAAGATGTGGTTTATATTCCCTCAATGAGGAAGAATCTCATCTCAATTACTAGGCTTGTAAAGTCAAAGTTCACTTTGAACCTTTATGATTTTGGTTGTTCTATTTTCAGAAATAAAAGTTTAATTGGAAAAGCAAGTATTGTGGATGGTATGTCGATGAAACAGCAAAGAAACTATTCAAATCAACTCAGTTCAATCCAAACCATGCAAAGAATTATCATTTAAACTGTGACATAAAAGACTTGGACATATTTCAAAGGAAAGAATCAGTACACTATGCAAAGAATTAGTTCTACCACCACTGAATCATGATAATGCAGATGATATATGTATAGAATGTACAAAGGGAAAACTAACCAACCTAAGAAAGAAAGGTGTTGTAGGAAGTCAAAGTGTATTGGAATTAATCCATACGGACATATGTGGACCATTCCCAACTCCAACCCATGAAGGGTTTAACTACTTCATCACTTTTACAGATGACTTCTCGAGATTTGGACATGTTTTTCTGATCAAAGAAAAATCCAATGCTTTGGACATGTTCAAAATTTATAAAGCTGAAGTGGAAAACCAACTAGACCTAAAGATAAAAGTTGTAAGGTCTGACAGAGGAGGGGAGTTCTATGGGAGATTCGATGAGACTGGGAGGAATCCTGGTCCTTTTGCAAGATTTCTACAGCAAGAAGGAATCATTACTCAATACACTAATCCAAGGACTCCATAGCAAAATGGAATTGCAGAGAGGAGAAACAGAACTCTAAAGGATATGATAAGAAGCATGATGTGTTGCACAAACTTACCAATTTTTCTGTGGGCAGAAGCTTTGAAAACAGCAAATTACATACCTAATCGAGTACCAACCAAGAGTATCAACAATATCCCTTATGAAGTCTGGAATAAGAGAAAACCACGCTTGAAACATTTGAAAATATGGGGCTGCAAGGCATAGGCAAAGCTGTATAACCCTATGGAAAAGAAGCTAGACTCAAGAATTGTAAGTGGTTATTTCATAGGATATCCAGATAGAACTAAAGGATACATATTTTATTGTCCTAAAAATACTACCAAATTTGTAGAAACTCAAAGGGCAGTGTTTATAGAATCTGAAAGTGAGACAATCGAAGATGAAAATTTTGAGTTTGATGAAGGTATTGCAGAAATTGGGGAAACAATGCAAACCGACATTTTGGTTTTACCAAGTTTTGACTTGAATGGCAATCAAAACAACCAAGAAGGGCAAATTGGTACAGACCCTATGGTAACTGAAGAAGAAACTCACAAAAATCAAGTTTTACTACCTGAAAATCAAGATGCAGTTCAAACACAAGAAGGCACTAATAATTAGCCAAATGCAGGACTACGAATGTTAGAAAGACCAAAGAAACGTGCTTTACATGATGATTATTATGTTTACCTTCAAGACTCAGAGCATGATGTGATTGACATTGAGGATCCTATGAATTTCAAGCAAGAAATGATGAGTGACAAAAATGAAAATTTGTGGGCTGCTATGAAATCAGAATTAGGTTCCATGGAAAAGAATGGAGTTTGGGAGCTTGTACCTTTATCACAAGGGAGCAAACCAATTAGCTGCAAGTGGGTGTTCAAAACCAAGAGAATTCAAAGGGGCAGATAAATAGATATAAGGCTAGATTGGTGGCTAAGGGGTTCACATAGAAAGAAGGAATTGATTTCAAAGAGACCTATTCACTTGTCTCAATAAAAGACTCCTTTCGAGTGATCATGGCTCTAGTAGCTCATTTTGATTTACACTTGCATCAAATGGATGTTAAGACTGCATTCTTGAATGGAAACTTGGCAGAAGAAATTTATATGCAACAACCAGAAGGTTTCATTCAAGAGAAGGGAGAAAATCTGGTTTGCAAGTTGTGTAAATCAATCTATGGTCTCAAACAAGCATCTAGACAGTGGTATATAAGATTCAATGAGGTTGTTGAACTATATGGTTTTATAGAGAATGTTTTAGATGAGTGCATTTACATGAAGATGACATTCTGCTAGCTTGCACCAACATGTCCATGTTACATGATTGCAAGGCATTCCTGGCTAAACATTTGACATGACAGATTTTGAAGAAGCCTCGTATGTTTTAGGAATCAAAATTAGCATAAATAGAAAGAGACGTTTGTTGGGACTATCATAGAAGACTAATATAGAAAAGATACTCAAAAGGTTTAACATGCAAGGTTGTGCAGGGTCAAATGTGCCTATTTCGAAGGGCGATAAATTAAGTCTTGATCAAGCACCAAAGACTGGTCAAGGAAAGCGTGAGATGGCAGATAAACCTTATGCATCATTAGTGGGGAGTGGGGAGTCTCATGTATGCACAAGTATGCATCAGACCTGATATTGCTTTTTTAGTAAGTGTATTGGGAAGATTTCAGCAAATCCTGGACAAGCACATTGGAATGCTGGTAAAAGGGTCATGAGATATTTGCAAAAGAACAAAGGACTATAAGCTGGTTTACAAAAGGAGTGACAGACTGGAAGTAGAAGGTTATGCTGATGCAGATTTTGGAGGTTCCAAAGATGACTTGAAATTCAGGATATGTTTTCCTATTTGCTGGAGCAGCAATATCATGGAGAAGTAACAAGCAGCCACTCACAGTTGCATCGACTATGTTGGCAAAATTTCTGGCTTGTTATGAAGCAACCACTCAAGTTATGTGGTTAAAGAACTTTACCACTAGTTTGGGTGTAGTTGAATCAATTCAACGACCTATACAACTTTGGAATGATAACAGTGCAACAGTACTTTTTGCAAAAGGGAATAAAAGAACAAAGGCATCAAGAATTCTGGAAGTTAAATTCTTTGCTGTCAAAGAAAAGATTAGAGATGGGCATACTGTGTTGGAGCACATTGGCACAAATGAAATGGTTGCAGATCCACTTACTAAGGGGTTACCAAATGGTGTTTTTCACAGACATGTCATTAGCATGGGATTCACAGTTCATTTGGATGACTAAAACAGTGGGAGTCTTCTATCAAGGTTTGGTAGTTTTAACTAGTTGTTGCTATTTTCTATTAATTAATACTGTGGTATTTTAATTTTGATGATTTTCAGTTTAAGGATTCAAATATAGTATATTTATGCAATCTAGTTTCTGTGCATATGTGATTACTTGAATATGTGTGGGTGGTATATCATGAATTTAAGGTAGCCCCAAGAGGATTGTATTCATGACAGTCTGCTATTTTGGTTATATAAATTGAGACCTTGGTAGTCATTTACGAGGACAAAGGAATTAGATGACCTTTGTTTAAAGCACTTTCAATAAGGTCATCTACATTCTACAGTTTTAATCTTGATCGAAGCCTTACGTGGTGTTGAAGAGTTTTAAGTGTGATTATAAAGACTTTGATAACTATATGATCAATAAATCTCGATAGTCTCTTATAATTTTTCTTCATTGATAGTGGCTTAGTGGGAATTTTATCTGGATATACTTTCACAAGGCCTTAAAGTGATCAATACGAGTTTTCCTTAGTGATTATTTGACCAAGTGGGAGACTGTAAGACAAATCCGTGTCTTAGTCCAAATTGTGGTCTTCCAATCTTATCTGGTTTGGAGGAGCTCTAATTGATCAGGAAGTATGAATCCTAATTCCAGTGGGATACTCAATCAAACAGTGCGTTTACATTGAGATAGGAGTATCTTAAGAATTCCTAATTCTATATGGATTAGAACATCATATTCCTAAGCAAACAGGATCTGTTCGAGTACTCCTTGATGGGTAAGGTATTGGAACAAATGCTTATAAATAAGGTCCCTTCCCTATCGGCTAAACTCACTCATAACACTCACCCCATCCAGAGATAGAGATAAAGAGTCGAGTAGGAGAAGAAGATCCTTTTTCACAATGTCTGATCAAGGTTAGTATTTGAAATTCAAAGACATGATAGAACTTACAGAGCCCATTTCTTGCGGCTCTTCATCTTACTTTGATATGGTTTCCAATTTATAAACTGTCTTTGATTTCTTTGTGGTTTTAAATTTTATCTCAACAACCCTCCATGCAAAGAAAATATCATGTATGATACCCAATGATTGCCAATCGCTTACCCAATGTAAAAGAATAGTATTGTATTCCACACAATGTCTAACATATACAAGGACCCTTACCATTATTGATATTCAATATGCAGTCCTCGGTTGGAAAAGTTATAAGCACTGCATGGAAAAAAAGAAGAAGAAGAAAAAAAAAAGACTTTAATTTGAAAGAGAGAGTACGAAAGCCCATATTTATTAATCCTTTCAGCAAGAGGACACCTCCTAGGGTCCACTGGTGGACCATTACTATTTGGGAGCAAAAGATATCTATTTCGTGAAGCATATTCATCCAATTTACAACTTTGTGGTCCTTTCACTCCATAAAGGAGAGAACATGCTCCAATGTAATTTGTCGTGTTTGTATATCTAAGCCTAACCTTTACCATGGTTTGGTCCAAGTTCACTCCATAAAAAAAAAAGGTGAACTGCCGAATACACCTTTGAACTATCACGCTAGTTGAAATCTATACCTTGAATTAAATTTTCAGCCAATTTAGCACTCGTATTAAATTTTATCCCCAATTTACCCCCCACCGTTAGTTTTTGGCAATTTCCATCCAAATCTTTGTTAAAAACACCACGTGAATGATACATGTCAACCCTGCAACCCAGATTACCCAACAAACCCTCTCTCTATCTCCTCGTCTCTTCTTCTCTCTCCCCTCTCCCCGTTTCTTCCTCCTAGGCCTCAGCCCACCCTACCACAACAATACCAAATCAAGACAACCGCTGAAAAATCTCTCTCATCCAATCCCTGTATTTCGTCGTTGGCCACGTCATCGTCCTCGTGACTAAATGCCAAGTAGTCAATCGCGAGCCCCAAAAAGAGAAGCACAACTTCGCAGAGTCAGGTGGCCAAGAACTTCCCAAAAGACGGGGATAAAGAAGAAGAGACGGGGAGAGAGAGAAAGAGGTCTCGCATATTTCTTTACAAGCAACGGTGTTTGCCTTCACAGAGAGGAACGACAGAGTAGAGGAGCGAAGATTAAACAACAAAGCAAAAGGCTTGGCCTTTTTTTTGAGATCTTTAGCCAGGGATCAAATCTAACTTAGGGCTAGTTTGGCATTGATGTGCTTTAAAAAAAAAATGCTTCTGCTGTGCTGCGAAAATAATCAGCTGTGAAAAAAAGAAGCTAGACATTTGGTAGACTGTATTTGAAAAACTACTATGATTAGTCAAAGTGTTTGATAAATTTTTATCATAAGTGCTTTTAGTGTGTATAATAACCGAAAAGGGCATGATGATGAAATTGTTTGTTTTTTCTTCATTCTTTTTATACTTTAAAACAAACAAACAAACAAACTCCACTGCATAATTTTTTTCTTTTTTTAATTTACATTTTTTTAATCAAAATTTGTAATCTACAATTAGCACACATATTTTACCATAAATTATAAATTACTATTGTAGCACGTCATCTCACATCCTATCTTTCAGAAAACCCCACATCCTATTTTTAATTACATGTATGTATGTGGATGGATGATGCGCCAATCACCAAACACCAATATCATTTAACACTATCATTAAACACCCATTTGACAGTTTTCAGTGTCCAATTTTCATTTATTCATTTTCTAAGTTGGAGTTTTCAATTAAAAATTTCTCCTTATCTAAGTTAGAGAGAGAGAGAGAGAGAGAGAGAGAGAGAGTTGAGGTGTGTATCCATCAAATACGTTCAAATTAATTTAACCTTTTTCATACCTCATTCATACTTCTTGCTTTTGCACTCTTTGTTTTTGTTTTAACCTTTGTTTTTCTGGAGTCTACTTGCTGGTGGCAGCAGATGGGTTTCATTTTGTAGCTCTCTCTCTCTCTCTCTCTCTCTCTCTCTCTCTCTCTCTCTCCCATTCTCCCATGCCGCCATCGTCTCTCTATTTGATCCCCACGCCGCCCAAATCCGACATATGCACTGCCCAGATCCACCAAGCCATGCCCACTACAAATACGAATCTTGGGGGGTTTTTACTCTATTTTAATTCAATTTAATGAAGTTTATGAATCAACTCTCTCTTTGCCATGTGTATGTGAATAATGGGAAGATTGAATTTTGTTGATGCGAGTCTCTCCTAATTAATTAAGGAGACTTATTTTCTTGATTAATTAAGGGATTTACTTTCATATTCTATATAGTTAACAAATCATTGTATAATTAGGAGATACTATCCTAATTGATTACTGTATCTATTTCCATGTAAAGCACTCATGTAAACTCTTATATATACCTTCTTATTGAGAAGAATAAAACTCAACCCAAAGTATTTGTTAGAATTTTAGTGGGACAAGAGTTTCCTACACTCTTTATAAGAAGAGTACTGCTATTTCCACTCACTTGTCCTATTTTCCCACCCACCTTATCTTTCCACCCACCATGTAAATTTTAAAAAACACAATCCTATCATTCTATCCACCATTATTCCTAAAATACCCTTTAATTATTAATTCCAGCAAATTCTCATCTTTATGAAATTAGTATTAAATTAATTCAACTAAAGCTCCCCACCCACCCAACCTGGTCAGCCACCCCAACCCCGCCCGTGGCAACCCCCCCTCTACTCGCCAGAAACACCTCCTTTTCTCTCTCTTTCTTTTCCCACTACCACAAGACAGACTAGATAAAAATTATGGCTACAAATCCTCTTCAAAGTCTAGAATCTCTAGAAATATCAAAAAAGGAAAACCTGTCATAACAAATTGCGCTTAGAATTTTGCCTCTCTTCCTTTTATGGTCTTACCCAAGTTTGTGAGAGAAGATGCATCTTTTCTCTTGACCAAAAAAAAAAAAACATTTTTTCTTCCTCAGTATCTGAATCAGTGCCACCAAGTGGGAGTTGTTTGGATCGGCACATAACATATAGACATAGAGAGAGATAAAGAGAGAGAGAGAGAGAGAGAGAGAGAGAGAGAGAGAGAGAGAGAGAGAGAGAGAGAGAGAGAGAGAGAAAGAGACAGAGAGATAGAGAGATAGACAGGAAAGGAGGATTTGTCGATGTCAAGGGAGGAGCGGGTCGTTGCCGGCTGGGTGGGATGGCTAACAAGTTGGTGGGTGGGGGAGTTTTGGTGGCTGTTGGGTTTTTGTTTTTGTTTTTGAAATAATTAGTTTTAGTTTTTTTTTATATATCAAAAGTTAATGTTGTTATATATAGAAGTCCTTTGAAGTCAATTTACAAAGGGATAAATTTGTCTTTAAAAGTTTGAAGATAAGGTGGGTGGAGAAATAGGACAAGGGGGTGGAAATAGCAGCACTCTATAAGAATAGGGATCTTTCACTATAATAAACACAATTGGGTTTTTCTGAAGTGGGTTTTGAACTTGTTGGTCTTATTCAAATTCCTCAACTCAAAATTCCTCACATTCTCATATCACATCTTACTTCCATTGCGATGTCAGGAACTACGATTCTTCCCCTTATAGCAGACTCACAGAAGCATGCGGTCAATCCTGCTATCCCGGCTCCTCGGGCCTTTTGCTTCTATAGCCACCACCAATGGTTCTGTTTTTCATACATCCTCTCACAAAACCGCATGGATTATCGACTTGAGTGCTACGGATCACATGACATTTGATTCTGGCCAACTTATTAGTCTTAAATCATCCACTCCGTCGGTGGTGTCTAATGCTAATGGTACTCCCTCCCCTGTGGTTGGGGAGGGCACTCTATCTCTCTCTGCTTCCCAACATCCAGGATATGTATTGCTTGTTCCATCTTTGGACCATAACTTGTTGTCTGTTGCACAACTTACTACTACTTTGGGGTGTACTGTAACATTTTGGCCAAATCATTGTGTTTTTCAGGATATCATCACAGGAAAGACGATTGGTTATGGTACTTGACGAGGCAAGCTCTACTACTTGGACTGGGCACCGGATAGTGAGATCAAGGTTGGTCAAGCTTTCACAACCAGTGGAACTCAATCTGAGGGGGAGAGAAAAAAAATTTGGTTATGACATAAACGTCTGGGGCATGCCTCGTTCGGTTATCTTAAGAAGTTGTTTCCATCATTATTTTCCAGTCTTTATGTTTCCAGCTTCCAGTGTGATACGTGTGAATTGGCTAAGAGTCATCGTGTCCTGTTCCCATTAAGTTCAAATAAGAGTTTGGTTTTGTTTTCTCTTGTTCATTTTGATGTTTGGGGACCTGCTAAAATTGTCACTCAGGCAGGGGCTCGATGGTTTGTCACATTTATAGATGATTGCACACGCATGACTTGGGTTTCCCTTCTCAAAGCTAAAGGAGAAGTCAGTTCCAAGTTTCAACAGTTTTATCAAATGGTGGAGACTCAGTTTCATGCCAGAATTTAGGTTCTTCGTTCTGACAACAGCGGAGAATTTCTCAACCATGATCTTAACCAGTTCTTACAAGATCTTAACCAGTTCTTACAAGATCATGGCATCATACATCAATGCTCATGCCCTTACACTCCCCAACAGAATGGGGTGGCTGAAAGAAAGAACAGACACTTATTGGAAGTCATTCGTGCCTCTCTCTTTGGTGCGAATATGCCACAATCTTTTTGGGGCGAAGCCGTCGTCTCTACAGAATACCTTATCAATCGGATTCCCTTTAGGATCCTAAATTTCCAAACACCACTTCAAACACTTCACCTCCATATCCAAACACCTCTCACCCCAAACCTGGAACCCCGGATTTTCGACTGTGTTGTATTTGTCCACTTACATGATCACCAACGAAGCAAATTGGATCCCCGAGCCGAAAAGTGTGTTTTCATTGGCTATGCACCTCATCAAAAAGGATACCGGTATTATCATCCTCCTAGTCAGAAGATCTTTACCTCCATAGATGTTGTCTTTCGAGAACATGACTTATATTTTTCAACAGCCCAAGAGGAGAATTGAGAATCTACCACTGCTCAAATTCTCGATTTTTTCCCCAGGATATCACTCTGCATCAAAACAATCGGTTGCCAGTGGAAAGCAACCGGTCACCCCCCTTAGTTCTTCAAATACAAAGAACCTGCTTCAAAACGACTAGTCGCCAGAGGAAAACGATCAGTTGTCTCCACACTGTCAAAATCAGGATGAGGAAATTGAACCGTTTTATGAGATTTTGCCTACTTCAGCTCCAGTACCACACCAATCACTTGCTGAGGAAGTCATTCAGGTAACATCTTTTCCTGAAATTGATAACACTAATGAAATATCCCATGATTATTTGATTTCAGATGGCACAGAGCCTACATATCAGCTTCCAGAAAGAAAGAACTGTGGCAAACCTCGAGTACAATATGAAGCAAATCTTAAAGCCAAAGGGAAATACCCCATCAATAATTATATATCTCTTTGCATATTATCAGAGTCACGTGTGCACTATATGAACCAATTGGCTGACATATTTGTCCCCAACAGTGTAACTGAAGCACTAGAAGACCCAAAATGGAAAGAAGTCATGAATGAAGAAATGGGAGCTCTCCAAAAGAATGTCACATGGGAACTCGTGCCCTTACCTCATGGAAAGAAGACAGTAGGATGCATGTGGATTTATACTGTGAAACTCAAAGCAGATGGATCCGTTGAAAGATATAAAGCTAGATTGGTGGTGAAGGGGTACACACAGAGATATGGGATAGACTACTAAGAGACCTTTGCCCCAGTAGCCAAGATTAACATTATTAGAGTCCTATTGTCTCTAGCAGCAAATCTTGATTGGCCACTACATCAGTTTGATGTCAAAAGTGCATTCTTACATGGAAACTTGGAAGAAGAAGTATATATGGACTTACCCCCAGGATGTAATTCAGCTCCTGACAAGAAAAAACAAGTTTGCAAGCTCAGAAAGTCATTATATGGGTTAAAGCAATCTCCCAAGGCATGGTTTGGCAGATTTACTAAATCTATGAAGAATTTTGGATATACACAGAGTAATTCAGATCACACCCTGTTCTTGAAGCGTGATGAAGGAAAACTTACTGCCTTGATTGTTTATGTAGATGACATAATCGTAACTGGAAATAACACAGAAGAGCAACTGAAGTTGTAGAAGTATTTGTCTCATGAATTTGAGATGAAGGATTTAGGTTATCTGAAGTACTTTCTCAAAATCAAAGTAGCAAGGTAAAAAACTGGAATATTTCTGTCTCAAAGGAAGTATGTAATGGATCTACTCACTAAAACAGGAATGCTTGGATGTAAGCCTGCTGACACACCCATTGAGATGAATCACAAGTTGTGTGAAGACATGGACCAAGAACCAACCAATAAGGAATAGTACTAACGCCTTGTTGGAAGGTTGATATACGTGGCACACATAATACCAGATATTGCATATGCTGTGAGTGTGGTTAGTCAGTTTATGCATTCACCTAGTGTTTCTCATAGGAATGCAGTTGATCGGATCTTAAGATACTTAAAGTCAGCCCCTGGGAAAGGATTAATGTTCTAAAAAATGGAGATCTTGAAGTTGTTGGATATACAGATGCTGATTGGGCTTGTTCCATTACAGATAGATGCTCTAATTGTGGTTACTTTACATTCGTGGGAGGTAACCTAGTCACTTGGCGGAGTAAAAAAGTAAAATGTGGTTTCTCTGTTTAGTGCAGAAGCAGAGTATCGAGGAATGGCTCACGGAGTTTGTGAATTATTGTGGATCAGAGGACTCTTGACAAAATTGGGCTTCAAGCCAGAAAAGTTAATGGAGTTGCATTGTGACAACAAGTCAGCTATCGATATTGCCCATAATCCAGTTCAACATGATCGAACCAAACATCTTGAGGTGGATAGACATTTTATCAAAGAAAAAATTGAGAAGAAGATCATCTGCATACTGTTCGTAAAATCAGAAGATCAATTGGCAGATATCTTAACAAAAGCTGTTTGTGGTAGAGTATTTCATGACTCACTTACCAAGTTGGGCATTGGTGACATATATGCACCAACTTGAGGAGGAGTGTTGACATGAGTCTCCTAATTAATCAAGGAGATTTATTAGGAGACTCGCGTCAACAGTGCCCAGATCCACCAAGTCATGCCCACTACAAATACGAATCTTGGGGGGTTTTTACTCTATTTTAATTCAATTTAATGAAGTTTATGAATCAACTCTCTCATTGCCCTGTGTATGTGAATAATGGGAAGATTGGATTTTGTTTTGCTGAGGAAGGTGGGGGTTGGATTTTCATTGGCTGGAGATGACGAGGTGGGGAAGCTGGGGATTGAATTTTTTGTGGTTGGAGTGAGGAAGAAGAAGAATTGATATGCACAGAGAGAGGAAGAAGAACCCTGCCCAACCCCGATATCACCACGCCCAACCCCTTCCTCCACGCTAGCCCCACACGACAAACCCCACCCAACCCAACCACCACCCTTGTTCATGTTTTCTTCTATGCATTTGTGGAGTGAGGAAGAAGAAGAGAGAAGAATTGAAGTTTTCTTAGATCCCAAATCTAGGGTTTTTCAATCAAATTCAAATTTTTTTGCAGCTCGTTTGTGGACTAGAGTTTATGATTTGGGTTCTTCTTCCAAAAGTCTGATCTATTAAAAAAAAAAACAAAGAATTTTTATTTATTTTTTATAAGATGGAAGAAGAATTGATCAGTGTGAGAAGAAGGAAGAAGAAGAGAGTGTAGAATGGGAGGGATAAGGGTTGTCATTTTGAAAAAGTCGTGAGGGTGTTATGGGAAAAACAAAATTTCATTAAAAGGACCGGTTGTTTTTTTTTAATTTTCAAAAGTAGCTTTGAGAAACTGCTGCGGATGACCCTAGTTTTTAAAATAAGCTGACTTTTTTTGGTTTATCAAACACTTTCACTTGCAAAACTTATTTGTAAAGCCGCTTATTTTTTAATCACCACAATCCCAAACGCACCCTTAATTACGTAAAAAAAAAAAAGGTTTACTTTTTTGAGTTTCTTTAATGCAAAGGACCAAATTCAGAGCTTTGTTTTTTGTTGTAAAAAGTGAGATTTGCACTTCAAGAATCAAGATTGAAGAGAATTATGAGAATTGGTTGAAACCCAGACTGAGAAATTTGGGATTTGGGTTTGTAATTTAGGCCATGGTCACAAGATCTTGGTGATTTGGGTTTGCAATTTAGAATCCCCTTCCCCACCCGATTGTTTTCTCTTATTCGAGCTCTTTGGTGAAGCAGAGAAAAAAAGAATAATTTTTTGCTGGTCTCCAATAGCTTATTGGAATTGTGTTCCAAGCCAAAAACCCATCTGGGTTCGAGACTAATAGAGAGAGAGAGAGAGAGAGAGAGAGAATAAGAGAGAGGTTAAAAAATTAATTTTTAATTCAATAGTGAATCATGTGCATGACATGTAACAACCCGAACCTAATTAAGTTTTAATTAAGATTATTCGCTGCAATGGTCTCTCGACTATACCCCAAGTTACACTTTGGTCACTCAACTCAAATATTAGTTGCAGAGGTCACTCAATTAGGTGTTTTGTTGCACTGTTAGTCCTACCGTCAAGTCTCTCTAACGGTAGGGACTAATGGTACAACACAACACCTAATTGAGTGACCAAAATGTAACTCCGAGTATAGTTGAGGGATCATTTCTACAAATAATCTTAACTGAAAAGTCACATTTGCCCATCAATAATCTAAGAGATGCTTGCCACATCATCATTTTAAACAGAAAAAGTAACACTTGACGGTAGGACTAACGGTGCAACAAAACACCTAATTGCGTGACCTCTGCAACTAATATTTGAGTTGAGTGACCAAAGTGTAACTTGGGGTATAGTTGAGGGACCATTGCTGCGAATAACCCTTTTAATTATTAATTTATTTAAGTAAAAGACTATTTTGCCCATGGAATATTTTATTGGTATAAAAAGTTGACTTTTGACTGGGAAGGAATTTGGAAATTTCAATTGGACCGTAGCCTAGAGCACGTCGAGATAAGTCTGTAGACACATAGTGGGCTCGAATTGGAGTTGTAACGAAATAAATATGATCAAAAATAGTCCAGTGGCATTATTGTAATTTTCTCGAAGTTGGATTTTTTAAAATTTGACTTCTCTCTCTCTCTCTCTCTCTCTCTCTCTCTCTCTCTCTCTCTCTTTCTCTCTCCCCTGTCGTGCATAACGCCACCCCCCCCCCCTCCCTCCCCCCTTTCAATTTTTCTTCCAGCCGTCGCCACCACCCTCCATATCCACCTCCTTTAACAGCCACCGGCCACGGGACCGGTGCCATCTAGACCACCACCACCCTAGCACCTCAACCCGCCGCATACCGGACGCCGATAGCCACGCGATCCATCGGAAAATCGAAGGAAACAATCGGATTTTCGCTCAACTTTTCCAACCGCTTATTCTCCCTTCTCTGGCCACCTTTTCCGACGAGTGAGGTACGGATTCTCGTCTACTTTTCGAGCTCTAGCTGATGGTTGGGTAGGAATTGATCGATTTCTAGTACAGGTAACTCGATTGTCAACCCAAAGTTTGGCTGGTTCTCCTGGTTGTCACGAGCATGTAGGTGTGCTCGGATTTCGATTTGGAAATCGTTTGATCGTCGATCGGATATCGCATATTAGGCGTTATCCAGGTTTGATATGTTCGGACCGTTGGATCAACTCCAATTTAGTATATGTTGATCTAGGTATTCCTAGGATAGTGTAGGATTTCGCGGATCGTGAATCGGAGCCCCAGATGTTCCGATTCAATAGTTTAAAGTTTGCGTTTTACGATAACCGTCCGATCGTGCGATCGTAAGCAATCCTACCGTTTGTAGGGTAAGGTTGGTTAAAGGTGTTGAACCTCTAGGAATTCTCGGATTGGTGTTTGGAGGTCATGGACCCCACGGGGTCTCAGGACGACCTTTTTGAGAATTTATCGCTTATTGGGTCTCGGGTCTTTTTAGACCATTCCACTTGTTAAAAAGGTTGAAAATGGGCCTAGGAACTTTCCTAAATTTTGTACACCCACTTTTGAGGCCGGGGGTCAGGGTTTTGGATTAAATAATTATGTTGAGTAATTTTTATTAATTAAATATTTCAATGGCTTAAATAGGTACTCGGGCACCGTCAGACCCGTAGGAGGGACCCTCAAAAGATCAAACAAGCTCGGACACCTAGTGAGTGGACATTTATTTTCTAACGAATTTTCATAAATTATCGAATTATGTCATTAATTGTTTTGCTTATGGAAATGGAAAGTTCATGATTTTAATTTTCTAAATGGAATTTTATGCATGTTTGAATTTAGTTTTCAAATGATTTTGAAGGAATTTCATGTTTATGTTAAACTAGGGAGTTGTGTATGGCTTTCACTTTCCAAGCATAAAGCTTAAGTTCGGTTACTTTTATAAATTTCCTTTATAATTAATTGAGAATGGCTTGGAAAGTAGAAAAGGGAATGATAAAAGGATTTAAGGTATTAATGAGAAATAGCATTATAATTTTCCAAGAAAGTTTTTTTAAAACCACCGTAGGTACCCAAAACGGTTGCCTTCGGATTAAATGTTGCCTTCGGATATAACGATGTCCACGAACATCCTAGTTGCCTTCGATTAAGTCAGCGCGTTTGCCATTTGCCCCATGAGTCTTAGGGATATTTGGACCGTGAGGAGCGAGGAATGCGGCTCGGGTCGACTTTGTGTTACCGAGACCTGCGAGGATGTGTCACATTACATGACACCAGGAATTGACGGTAATGTGGGAATTAAATATGAAAATCATGGAATTGACAGATTGGTTATGGGTACACCTAGGTGAAGGAAATTATTTCTTTACAATGTTTTTAAAATGTCTTCATGATTCATTTGGATGCATGATTAGTTATAAATATATAAATATGCATGTTTTGAATTCTTGTACGAATACAGAAAAGGAATATAATCAAAATTCTACATGTTTTAATAGTGGGGTTAGTATGTTCATATTCTATTTTCTAAAACTTTATTTTTGTCCACTCACACTTTTAAATGTTTTGCGCCCCCAGGGAGTAGTCGTGTACCAGAGCGCCACCACAGGGTAGACACCACATTCCGCTCCATCCTTCCTTTATGTAGGATTTCTTCTGTAATCGAATTGTTTCATTGTAAATTTCTGAATTAGTTGCTCTGAGATTGCCCTAGGATTGTTGTAAGGCCTGAGGCCATATAGTTCTAAAATTGGATTGTCGGGATATAACTTGATGCATGCTAAATGTTGGGGTTATTTAATTGTTTTTCGTGCATGTGTAAATTTTTGAGTTACGTGCATTTACAGGGGAGACTCTACCGAATTTTCAGCAGAAGTCAAACCCTAAAGAAACTTTTGTCTTGTTAGAAGGGCAATTTGGTCAAGTGTGCTTGGCACCCGCCAGGTGTCGGGCACGCACAGGATTCGGCGCAGATTCCAAAGTGGAATTTGGGTCGGGTCCTGTCATGACATTTGACTTTTTTAACAGAGATTTGGATGAAAATTGCTAAAAACTAACGGTGGGGGGTAAATTGGCGATAAAATTTAGTACGGGTGCTAAATTGGCTGAAAAATTAATTCAGGGTGTAGATTTCAACAAGCGTGATAGTTTAGAGGGGTATTCGGCAGTTTACCCTAAAAAAAAAGTCTATTTCATTTCGTGGTAACAGAACCATTGGGTAAAAAGCTTGCATTACCATTCAATGCATTGCAACGGTCCATCTCCTTTAAACCTTTTCCATTATTTTGAGAGTAAAGTGGATCAACTTAGTGATAAATTATAGAATGGTAGGGTAATAGTGGTACACGTGTTGTAATATGGGTGGACGACATGTTTAATATTTCCCAGTTTTAAGGAATAGTAACAATAAATATCCACGTGTTTTATAACACGTATACAAGCTATACCACATGACCATACTCAGTTGGATCTGTGCATAGGGCAGGATGGGTGCCCGCCCATCCCAAGGTTTTTTTTATATAAAAAAACCAATATATGTTATAAGGGCAGCCCCAAATTTAAAAATTTAAAAGCTAACCCCATATACACACACGTTTCCCATCCAACTTCCAAGAGGAAGTGGTCTCATATCTTTTGTCTCTTCTCTTTTGGCACATCAACTTGTTTATCTCTTATATTCTATAGCAACCCGACAGCAACAATATCTTTTTTCCCCCTCTATTTGCTGCATCTTCCTGTTATCTTGGCTGGGCAGTGGGCAACTTGGCAATATCTTCTCCTCTCATTTCTACAGCAACAAGTATTTTCTAATTCTCTCATTTTCTATATATCTTTAATTATAGTTTTAATTTAAAATTGAATATTCTTGGGTTACTTAGAGATTGAATTATAATTTTTTGATTTTGTTGAAATTAATTAAGGTTTTGATTTTAGGAATTTTATTGAGTTGTTTCAATGTTTGATTTGTTGTTTGTTGATATTGTTAAGATGTTATTATTATGCAAATTTGTTTGATTTTTGGTTGGTATGTTTGATTTAAATTATTTATTTTACAAGTTATTCATAGGCTATCTTTTATTATGTCGGATAACAATTGGAATCCCAAGAGAACAAAAAACTTGTTCTCTTCTTTTAAGAAAAAGAATGATGGATCATCATCTAGTACATTGCCTTCTAGCTCTTCTTTATCTATTCCAATATGTGATGAGCAAAATCTTCCCGAGTCTCCCATTATCAAGCCTCAAGTTGAAAGAATTGAATCTCAAAGAGTCGATGATTATTATGATTTTAATATCAATTATCTTGAGCGTGATCCAGGATTACGTCGTCTAATATGCAAATATCCGGTGAATGAACAATATAATGTGCGAAGAGCATATATTCTTTTAGGACCATGTCAACCCGAATTAGAAGATTATCTAAGCCACTTAGAAGGGCGGGACTTTCGTCGATTTAATAAAAAGTGGTTTGGCCAATTCACTTGGCTCGAGTATTCAATTGCTAAGAATAATGTATTTTGTTTTCCTTGCTTCATTTTTGACATGAATCAGTCACACCCAACCTTTATTGTTGACTAACATTGTGAATTTTGTTAAGGCTTCTGCTAAGCGTTGTATTGAGTTAAACTTAATTTGAAAAGCTGAACTCAATGCCTCTATTATAAGTTCGATGTGTTTATTTAAAGAGACTAAATTATTGATCACGGACCCAACCAACAATTTCGTGGCGATGCCGAGAGTAACTATATTGCTATGATGTCTTTTATGTTTGCGTTTTCATTGGTTTTGATGGATAAAATTATGGGATTGACCAATTTTATTTGTCAAGTATTTCATACCAAAACTCAAGACATTGTAAGTGCTTTAAATTTTGTTGAAAACACAAAAAAACAGCTTCAAGATATGAGGGTATATGGCTAGGATGATTTATTTAGTAGTGTGGTATCATTTTGTGAACTACATGGTGTTGATGTTTCTGATATGGGTGCTCATTATATGACGGGCACACGTCGTTCTTGTCAACAAAAACATTTTAATACATTTGAGCATTACTATTGCGTTGATGTATTCAATGATGTTATAGATTGCATGTTGAGAGAATTAGATGACAAATTTCCATAGCAAACAGTTGAACTTCTTATTCTTAGCTCAACATTGGATCCTCGTAATTCCTTCAAGTCATTCAATATTGAGCATATATGTAAACTTGCTAAGAAATTCTATCCTGCTGATTTCCTTTCAAATGAGTTGAAAGATTTGGAAATAGATTTGAGGTATTTTCAAAATGATGTACATCGCCTTCCTTACTTTAAAGAAACCAACACTCTTCCTTATTTGTGTCAACAATTAGTGGAAACAAGTTTGGTAGAAAACTATTGTTTGATCAACAGGTTAATTCGGTTGGTGTTGACTCTTCCCGTTTCTACAACAACAATGGAACGAACTTTTTCATGTATGAGAATTATTAAGAATCGGCTTCGAAGCACCATAACTGATGAGTTTCTTCTTGATTGCATGACCCTCCACATTGAAAGAGAGTTTGCTAATAGTATCACTAATGCATCGATAATTGAGGAATTTAAGACTTTTTAAGTCTCGCATGGTAAAATTTTAGATTTAATTAGTGATGTTTTGTATTGCATTGCATTTACTTGTGGTTTTTGTTTTTATTGTTAAGCTTTTATTTACGTATAGATGCATTTGAGGGTAAGGCTCATTACGTCCGCCTGCACTAGATGTATCTTTTTATGCTTATTAATGAAATTAACTCGTATTGTCAAGTTTAGTATGCAAGTTCCGCCCAATTGGCTTTCCAATTTTGGATCCGCCATACTACCATACAATTCTATAGTTACTCCAATTTAATGGGAATGTACTATCAGATGGGCTATGTTTAGAACTCTATGCAGTGGTAAGTCGCTATAACAGTACGTAATTTATCTCCTCTTGAGTGTAAAATGAAATAATATGCGCTACTTTACTACTACATGGACCATGTGTACCACTTTATGGCACATTGGCACTAAAAGATACACTTTTATTAACAAAAATTGATTAAGGAGTTGCTAGGGAAATGGTTTTCAATGTGGTCTAGAAATGTGATCTTCCTAACATTTTTTTAAATAAATAACTAGTTGTTAGTCTAGATTAATATTTCAAGATGCTCCAAGTCCGAATCTCACCTCCCCTGTTAATGAACAATATGAAGTACTTATTATGATTATTTGAAATTGAGATGCGACTTAAGTAAAAAAAAATTATAACAAGAAAACTTAACTGAATAATAATAAAAAAAGTTAATATGTGAAAATCTAATCCTTTATAACTTTGGGCTCGTTCGATGCTAGGATTGAATCTGAAGACACGTTGAAGAATAAAGAAAATGATTTTTTTTAATTATAAAAAATATGTGTCAACAGCCATAGACTAGCAAGAGAGATAAGAGCATCTATAATCATGCTCCCTATTTTCTGGTTAAAATTTAGCTACAAATACACAAAAGCTATTTTAGAAGCCCTATATAAAGTTTGAACTCCAATCATAGTCCCTAGTTTAGGGAGTCATAAATACTATAACTATTTTTTAATTGGTCCATCTCTATAAAAAAAAAAAAAATAATTAGCATTAATTAAAAGTTTAAAATAGACATTAAAAAAAAAAGGCATTAAATTATAGGGAGCCTCGAGGAGTCCTTTCTCTCTCCTCAAATTTAGGAGCTCCTAGAAGTCTCCCTATTTTAGAGTTATATTTTTCCAATTCCTCTTTAAAATTTATCTAAGGAAATGGTTTAAGAAGTCCATTATGGATGCTCTAAGATTGGGGAGGGGAAGCTAACAGGTATATGGATTGGCAAAGAATATTAGTTGTGTCGGCCGGTGTGCGAGTTATCTTACCCATAGTTAGAAAATAGTTGTATTAGCAGCAAGGGCAACCCATAGCTGGATCCATTTGTAAAAAGTTGAATAAAAAAATTGATATTTGAGAAAAGAGGTTGTAGCTCAAGTAGTTAATAGCACATATCCCTATAGGGATATTGAGAGCATGTGCTCGATTAAAAACTAGTGACAGATACAGGAAATTTTCCTCTTGGGGTTTCCCTGCCCTGCCTTAACCCTCTCAGAGGAACAGCTTGCCCTGTGGCAGTTATACTCTAAGGGGAAGCATCCATGGAAATGATAGACTTCCCTCGCTTTTATGTGTCCACCATTGCCTAAATTTGTTGACAAAAAACTCCTAAACTTAAGGGTAAACGGTTTTATTAGCACTCCAAAAAAGTCATTCTACACCCCCTCAAAATATAATTTCTCTAATGATTTTATAACATAGGAATGCATAATAACTTTTTTAGACCGCAAATAATAGTTTCCTAAATTAGTATAATATTTTTATAACATAGGATTTTCTCTATCGACTACCCTTGTCTTGCCCTTATTCCTATTTATCTTCATTGTCCAAGCCCAAGCCCAAACCAACAACAAGTTTTGACAATTTTCTCAAGTTCAGTCTCTACCTTCGTACCTAAATATCCTTGTGGACTTTCTTTTTTGGTCGAAAATATCCATGGATTGATAATGAAACCAACAAGATCTTCACATGCCACGTCCCAACAGTATAAAGTTGTTTCCTTGAAGTTTAGTTCACTATATCAGTAACCTACCAAAAGGTTTGATATGGGGTTAATGGGATCCATCTTACCAATTTAATAAATAAATAAATAATAGAGTTGGGGTTTGATTTAGCTTCGATTGCATATCGATTCATTGCAGCTACATTTTTCAAACTTCAGATTGAATACAAACAGAGCCTCCTTTAGAGTAGACACAAATATGAACCATTCAAACCAAATTTGGATACTTTGATAACTCTATCAAATATGAACAAGTTTTCTCAATACAACAGAAATAAAATTGAGATCACTGATACAGGTGAGTCAATATGATACAAGGGGACTGCACATATACAAGTCTATCGATCGAAATGTTAAAGAAACAAAAGTTAAAATTAAAGAGGGTCTTCATGGAAAAATAAGATGTTTCATGAAAGTGGATTAGCTTCTGGGACATCATCAAGGATGAAAGGGCCTAACTTACCCGTCCTAAATAAGGTAAGGAATTTCTTTGATACCATCAAGCGAGCTTCAGACCCCTTATTGGGTATCTTTAGTGCCTTCTGCAGTGCTTCAAACTGCTGTTCTATAAGTACCTCCAAGTCACTCTCGTCTTCCATGTTGCCATTGAATTCTGACAGAGTTGAATACAGAGCACGCTGCACTTCAGTTACAAGATCCTGAAAAGCAACACGAACAATACTAGTATTTTAAAAAGCATACAAACATAACAAATATTGGCCAAGTCACCAAGGATACTTATCTAAGCTGCACTTAAAAGTGTCAAAGAACTAAAAGTTAATTGCAAAGTCACAGATTACACGTGTGGAAGGAAATTTAAAATGGCTAGTGTGAGAGTAGTAGTGGTTAGTGAACAAATAAATTAAAACATATTCTCAAGACTTAAATACATGCTCCAGATACAGTACCTAAAAATTACAAATTTAAAAGAAATCTCTTTGCTAATTATCACAAAGATAAGCAGGGAAATTGGATCTTATCATAACGTTGTCAGCAATCCGTTTACTTCAACCAACAATTTATTTCTCAATGACTGTCAAATATCTTTAGTACATAAAATCTAATCTTCACTTTCCCTTTGAAAGATCATCGACGGGTCATTATTTGCTGTAATTTACAGTATGCTTTCTCCAAGTCAAAGAATAGTCTTAGTGAAATTATTAAAAGGAAAAAGACAAAAACAAAAAACTCATTATTATTTTCGGAAATTATATGAACTTCTCCTGTTAGCATTGAAAGTGAGTAAGCATCAGAGGTTTTCAGCAGTAAAAGTTGGAGTATAATCAAGCATTGTGGTGCATAAAGAAAAATGTAAACACGCATAAAGTAATTTCCGTTACCTCAATGTACAGCACATGAGACTTAGTTGGCAGCTTCCTCCTACTAGGTCGAAGATTTTTAAGACTGTAGTCAACTTTTTCCTCTGCTTCATATTGAATCCCTTCCATTCTCCTATTATTTGAGTTCTTCCAGTGAAAAGGTGTCCCTCGTGTATTTAAAACTGCAAGCAAGTATTGAGCAATTCGATCCTCCCCTACAACTGAATCCTTAATAGATCCTGCACGATGAGGTTCAGTGAGATGTAGTACACTGACAAAAGTTACAAACATTTCCCCCTAAGTTTAGTGATTCATCCCTATTTATGATGCACGTGACATTTTTTTTTTCAACTGGAAGTTGGAACGCCAAAATTTGATAGTAAGCTAATCAGAATTCATTAAACATGGATCTTAAACTACAAGAGAGGCGGTCTGACCCTATCTTTAAATTTCCTTAATACTGGACCGTTCTCCATTGAAGCCAACAGCTAAAAACCATTAAGCTATTAAAGTACGAATTTGATTAATACAATGAGAAGTGTACAACCAAGCCTATAAGGAATCTGAACAGAGAATAAAGGAAATTGCCAACAAAGTTGAAACAGACAATTTTCAAAAGAGAGATATTAAGGTGATTGCCAAGCCAACAAAGTTGAAACAGCATGTATTAAAGTTGCATACATATAAAGGACTACAATTCCTAGAGAAACTTTCTAAGTCATGCCATCCCAACAAATGTAAGCCTAAAAAATTCAAAACACCTTTCAAATGCCACGATAATAAGAAATTCCCGAGAATTTATCTGAGAAAGGACAAACCTGCAAGGGCTAGCTTTAATCCTGTCTCTATGTCCGGGATACTTGGAACCAACACACCTGGAGTGTCAAGAACATATATGCTAGGCTGATGAGCAATCTGCACATAAACAATTCAAAAAAGTTAGGGAAAAAGGAAGACTATTTTCCATCATCAAATCGGCGAGATGAAGGAAACAGAGGAATAGAGAACTACAAAAGAAGTATTAGAAGACAAAAGAAACGAACACTAAGAACTAGATAGATTATTTTTTCGTTTTCAAGATGAGAAGGGTCAAAAAGCGTTTTCTTTTTGAAGTATCTTATTCACCGGCTAGTCTGTATGTTCAGTTCAGCATATAATGAATAGGAAAAAGAAAATCAATAACAAAAATGACTTAACCTTGAATCCAGCAATGTCTTGAGTAACACCAGGTAATGGGCCCACTGTAGCTCGCTTCATCTTACCCTGCACTATGAAAGAAACTCAAACACTGTCATTCCTCAATGTGTATTGCCTGAACTCCATGGACATTAATAATTGAAACACATTTCCATCAATATAGAATTCACAACAACCTCCTCTAACATGAAGAACTCACCGGGAAAGCGAGAAGACGCAATCCGATGAATATTATTGATTAGAGCTGATTTCCCAACATTAGGAACGCCAACCACCATAACAAGCAGAGTAGGTTCCCTCGAAATGGCTTCCTTCAATTTATACTCCACCAGCTCAAGAAGCTTTGACAAACCAGTGCACATTTCAGGGTTTTGAACCCAAAATAAGAAATATCAAATTCGAAGGCAAAAACAAATACCTTTGAAACAGAGCTCTTGCTGTGTGCATTCATGGGAAGGCAATCTTGATTGGACGATTCGAAATACCGGGTCCATTTCTACAACAATTAAACCAATAAAAACTTCAACTTCCACAAAGAAAATGATAAATAAAACTACCAAAAACAATAAATTATATTAACATTACGTGCATGATATTGGGGTTGGCGAGGTCCTTTTTGTTGAGGGCAATTAGGGAACGTTTGGAGCGGAGCTGGGGCTGAAGGTCTTGGTTGGAGGAGGACAATGGAATGCGAGCGTCACGGACCTCAATGACGAAGTCGGCGAGCTTGAGCCGGTCGCGGATTGCGCGCGTAGCTGCAGCCATGTGGCCAGGGAACCAGTTGATGGCTCCACCTCCGGCGTTGAACCCCATCTCTCCCAACCCCATCATCCCCTTCTTCACCAATTTCTTTAACCCTAACCCCATTTCTCCCTCTGCTGCAACAAGCCCAGAACTCAGGGAGGCTTAGGGTTTAAGTCTGGTTTCCAAAAGGTTTCCTCTCCCAAATTGAGTTTTCATTTTCCAAAATTTACCCCTAACTATCATAAATGTCAATTTTTATAAAAACTTTTGAAAATGACCAAAAACTCACCTAAATAAACTTAAATGTCCTCATAAATAAGTGTTTCATCTTTGTATGGTAAACTAACGGCATTGGCAATATTTATCATTTATTTATTTGAGCAATTATTTTGTTGTAGAAATTGGAGCAAATAAGCTATGTTGATTCGTACTGTGTTTTTTTTTTTTTTAATACATGAAATAAAAATTATACATCCATTATCCATACATTCAGCAATCCAAGAAAACTTGATTTCATTTCTAAGCATATGATTCGATTATGCCAAAGAGCCATGTTCTCTGTTGGCGAGTAGAGCATATCCTATTCTATTTGGGTTTTATTTATTTTTCCTTTTGTGTAGATATTATGTAATTAGGATTCCACTTATTTCCTAATTAAACCCTACTAGGATTTGTAACCTGTATTATAAATACCTCCTTTCGGAGAATGAAATATATCAGAAAATATTCTACCATATTATTTGACTTTCTCCACATGCGGTTTCAAGTGTCAACTGAAGAAGATAGCACCCAACAACCAACAAATCAGAAGTAGACAACTTTTGTTTTTTCTTTAAGAACTTATTTGTCAAAAAGATAAGCATTTTCATGTCTGCACTGAAACGACTTAGAAAGTATGCCATCAAGAAGAGCAAGATGGGGTTTTGCAGTGCTTGCAATTGTAGATGTTTCCTTCAAGATTGATCGCAAATAGCCTTCACATGTTGTCACTCTACACCTCTAAACTTTCTTAATTTCTTTTCCGGCAGTTACAAAGGGAGGAGAATAGCAACAAAACCTTTCAATTCATACTGTGTTGGACACTCCTATTTTCTTCTTTTTTCTTTGTCTGACTGACTTTCTTTTATTTATGGGTTAATTACTCAAATGGTCCCCAAATTTGTACGCGATTTACATTTTGGGGCCTGAATTAAATTTTTCGTTCAAATGGTCCATCAACTCTATATTAATTACTCAAATGGTCCCACCGTTACATTCTGTCAATATTTCCGTTAAATATGAGGGCAAATTGGTCATTATTTACCCTAAAATTTGGTTAAATCTAACAGAAAATTAGATGGTGGGACCATTTGAGTAATTAATATAGAGTTGATGGACCATTTGAACGAAAAATTTAATTCAGGCCCCAAAATGTAAATCGCGTACAAGTTTGGGGACCATTTGAGTAATTTACCCTTTATTTATTTATGTGGATTTTTGTTTTGAGGGCATTTGAGTCTATTTAAGTGAATTTTTGATTATTTTTTAAAGTTTTTAAAAAATTGACATTTATGAAAGTGAGGGGTTAGTTTTGGCAATTTTTCAGAAAAACTCCCCCGAGTTTGGGTGCCATTTTAAATTTCTATTATTATTATTTTTTAGGCTAAAAGTCATTTTTGGTCCATGTAGTTTATCACTTTTACCATTAAAGTCCCTGCAGTTTCAATTTCAAGCAATTCAAGGATAATTCTCAATTTCTGCCAAATTAAGAAAGGAATAGGTTTTGGGTCGCTCTCTCGTTCACGCGAGGAGAGCCTTGACGGCTGGGGTTAGGATTTCTCCAGTTTTCTTTACTCATTCTCTGCACCGTCTCTCTCAGTTTTCTCTGATTGTCTCTTTGGGTTCTTCTTGGTAAATTGGGTATGACGTTTTTTTTTGCTCTTTTGTTCTCCGTGGGGTGGTTGGGTTGGCTTCCTTTCTGGGTTCCTAAGGAGCCAATTGCTGGTAAGGGGTCTCCATCTTAATGCTGTGGAGATGGTCACCACCTCTTCTGCTCAAGGGGATGACAAGTACGCGGCACCAAACGGGAATCAGAAGCGTGCGAAAATTGGTGTTGGGCATCTGATTAATGTTTGTGGGCTTGGCAACCAATGAACGTTCCTACTATGAAGATCTTTCTTCTGAATTTTCTTCAGGCTAAGAGGCCAATCTTGGTATCCTTTGCTTGTCAGGTGGGGTTCTGGATCAAGAAAATTGGAGGTGGCGGTTGGTGTTTGGCTGGATCTGTTATGATGCTCACAATACGTTTTTGACTATGTACGAAGAACTATGATGCTTTCTTTAGATCATAGGAGTCTTTCTTTGATAGTATCAGCTTAGTGATGGGATGTGTTTCAATGGTTTTGCAGTTGGGTTATTGGCTAGATCTATTCTGATACCCATAGTACGTTTTTGACTATGTACAAAGAACTATGATGCTTTTTCTAGATCATAGGAGGACTTCTTTAACAGTACCTACGTAGTGATGGGATGTTGTTTTAAGGGTTTTGTGGTTGAGGTTTAGATTGGTTTGTTTCGTATAAGTTGTTTGACTCTTCTGTTTAGTCAATAGCATGGGTGGTACTCTTTCCTACCCCAAGATTTTGTTTCTCTGCGAATGTTTTAACGAGGCCACGGTTAATATGCTAGTTCTTACCATGTAATGTTCCTTTCGGTTTAATAAAATACCATCTTTTCTCCACACAAAAAAGAGGCATTTCGGTCCAACCTTGCAGCCCCTCCCCAACCACTCTCACAGCCACCCCATCAGCCCCTATGTTGCTTTTCTTATGCTTTCAAGTCTCAAAGTCCATTACCTCCAATCTTGAATAAACAATTGTGTGACTTTTAGTCTTAAACTCTTGCTTTTGTTTTTGGAAATCTGGGTTCATGAGGAGAGGTTTTGGGCAATGCATGGAATTAGGTTTAGAGTTTGATAAAAGTGATTGAAAAGGTGGATGTGGGGGGAAGGGAGCATAATGTTGGGTCAGGAGGGGAGGAGGGATGAGATCAGGTGGTTGGGGAGAGGTTGCAAGATTGGACCAAAATGCCCTTCTTAATTTCATAGAAATTGAGGATCGTCCTTGAATGGCTTGGAATTGAAACTACAGGGACTAGGGATGGCAACGGGTTGGGTAGGGGCCGGGTATGACAATACTATCCCCGCCCCCGTCCCTGAACCCATCCCCGTTTAATAGGTTTTGGGGAATCCCCGTCCCCATCCCAGTCGGGGGACTATCCCCTATACCTGCCTCGAATCCCCGATTTTTTTTGCATTAAAAAAAAAACATTTATCATATATTTTAACATTAAGTTTCATATTAATTTATCATTCAACACATCCAAATTAACTATAAAGTTCAACTCAACTATTCAAAATCACTTCAATATGAAATTCCAAAGAAGATTAGGAAGAATTAGGATAAATATTATAATTATATATTTATTTATTTAAATATAAACATATATATTTTCGGGTCGGGTTCGGGGATGGGGACGCCAATACCATCCCCTCCCTATACCCGTCGGGGATTTTTCAAGTTCGGGGATCCTCGTACCCGATACCCATTTGGCCCTGAAATCTCCCCCTGTTAGGGTCGGGGACCCGATGGGGACCTGCCCCCGCGAGGATTTTTGCCATCTTTAACAGGGACAAAATTGATCAAATTGAAACTACAGTGACTTTAGTGGTAAAAGTGATAAACTACTGGGACCAAAAGTGACTTTGGGTTCTTCTTGGTAAATTGGGTATGACGTTTTTTTTTTAAAAAAAAACAAGTGATAACATCGAAATTGACTGGAGAATTTCTCACACACAATATCAAAGTCATTTTATACTCGGTTAGTCAAGGTACTTCAATTATGTTTAAATATTTTTTTAGCTTATTATATGTGATAAGTTGTTTATTTGTGACTTTTTATTTTATTTTTAATGTCAAGTTCTAATATTTTCTTATTAAAAGAAGTACTAATATTTTGTTTGTAGAAATAATAAAGAGTTTCTATTGAATATCATTGTTTGATTAAAAAAAAAGATAATAAAGATTTCTTTTAACACATTAAATATATAAACTTATGTGTAGGTGGAGTACATGTGACACAAACTAAATAGACAAGGTAAGATGGGGAAGACAAGAAGAGAAGGTAGGCATTCCTTGAATTAGAAAGCTATAGCAAAAACTTTAAGCTTTTCTTGAAATGTTGAACCCTATGTGTTAATTGACTTTGTTGATAGTCACTTGTGGGGAATGAATTCGTGCGTCTTCTAAAAAGATCTTTGGTCCCTAAAACTAAGAAAGAAGATGGCTGCCAGGTTTTAGGATACCAGTGTGGTGGGAGCCAAAGAGCATAGACCTAAGAGAGTTTGACTGTATATGGAGAAAAGTAAAGTTTCTTAGCTCAAGGAACAATTATCTTCTCCAAGAAGAGGGGTTGGTTTATATTAAGCTTTTTGAAGGCTGGTTTATCGTCGTGAGAAGTTATGAGTTAAACAATGATTGGGGATGTGATGACATAATTTAAGGACGTCGTATTGAGTGTACGATCATCGCATCCCATAATGCTGGCTTTTTTTGCCTTGAACCTTTTAAGGTAATCTCAGAATGACTCATCAGGCTTCTTGCACATGATGAACAGGTGGTCGGCTTGTTTCTTGATTGCCCGGTAGGAAGTGTACTCCTTTATGAAGACAAAAGCCAACTCCTTGAAGCAGCTGATCGACTAGGATGGCATGGTATGGAACTAATCCTGAGCTACTCCTTGTAAGGTTATTACAAATACCTTGCACATCAGCCACTTCAAATACCTTGCACATAAGGAAAGAAAAACGTGAAAATAAAATAGAAACTAAGAGCAAACATCTATTTAAAATCAAAGCAACCAACCATTCCAAATATCTTATGAGATATGATGTGCACTGAGATATGATGTGCACAGCCTAACATGGACAGTTGAATTAACCCTTAGCAGAGTTATTCACTGAAGGGCTAGGAGCTGCCATATCAAGCCACCATTTCCGTCCCATCCATGTGGGCGTAGTGGAACGAGATGAAAAAGAGCACCACCTTGTTGGCTCGTCATGCTGCTGCTACTTAGAAAACTCATCATTGCTCTTGATATTGAAGAAGATCACACCTTTGACTCCTCCAGTTTTTGGCAATGACCAAATGTCCCCTTTCATCCCCAGAGAAGGGAGAGACCAAATGTCGGATTTAGGCTGCTGAGTTGGTTTGGACTTGTGAGTCTTGAGGCTTTTGTACGGAAACATTAAAAATGATAACTCTTTTATGCCCCCACCCCACCCTAGGAACCCCCCCTATTGTTATCCCTACTAATAAGACAATCTGCCCTCTGCCCTCTGCCCTCTGCGCTCTGCCCCCACTGAAGATGATTTCCTAGTCTACTAGTCTACTACTACTGCCTGCATGGCTTGCGGTTCACGTCGGTGTCTCCAATGACTTTGGCGTTGTTGGTCTAACTCCTCATTGTCTGTATGGAGCAGATCTTCTCGACTATCCTACTTGCGTTGCGTGTTGGTAGATTGAGCCTACGAAGGATCCTCCGTTACCTGTTGCTGAGAATTTGCTCTTGCGGAGCGAGCAGGTGAGCGTCTTTCTTCATATACTTCATGAAAGGGATTGTGAGGCTGGCCTCATTGGGAGCTTAGTCTCGTATGAATACTTCTTTGCAAGCCCAAGCAAGCATGAACATCATATCGTAGGCCCAACCTCTCGTGCACGTTGGTCCTTGGACCTAATCTCGATCGGAGACTTGATCTACTTTAAGTGGGGCTCGCGGATCCTTGTGACATGCCAACGTGCTGGGTAACGTGCTCTTGTCCTCATCCTTGCTTACTTGCTCCTGCCTGACCTGCCTGGGGCCTCTTGAACTGCCTGCTTGCCTGCTCTTTCATCCTTCTTTCTTCACCATGGGATCTAGGGCCAAGGTCTTGGACCAAATTGATCTACCTGAGGAGTTGACCAACCAAGTTATTTTGGTTGTCTACTCTTTGAGCGAGCTGGTCTACTCTAAGGCTAAGGTATGTTTGACTACTCGGATCTGGAGGAGAGAATTGTGTGGAGCCCAATTGCATGCGGGCTAGGGTTTCGTTGGAGGTGTAAGGAGCAATAGTCAAGTGTTGCGGCAAAGGAGGGAACATATGGAGTTGTTCCAAAAGTGGTGGCTGCACCGTGCACCGTAAGTTCGTCGTGGTGATGAGCCTCGGATCCGAAGCAAGGCCATATGGCAGCCACGAGGCCTTGAGGTGGAGCCACGGTCTTGGTTGCGAGACCGCAAGATGTATGGCTTTGGCTTGTCGCAGATGCGTTGTTGCGGCGGCCTTGCTTCAAGTGGAAATGCTTCAAATCATAGTTGTTTGGAAAGCTTTAGTTGAGTGATCAATGGAAGGAAACGGATTCCTTTGATTCAAGAGCATGCGTTGAGTATAACTCGTGCTCTCAATGAAAGCAGCAAAATGTTTGAACAAAATTCCGCACAACGAATATTCGCATGTAGATTCTTTGACCCTCAAACTTCCTTCTCTTTCTTCTCCCTCGATCCCTATGAAAAAGGTTAGAGTAAATAGACAACACCCGAGGGGGAGTTGGCCAAAGGCCCTCCGATGCCTAAGTTAGTTTGATTGGACCTTAAAAAAGATACGACAATAGCTAAAGTGGTCGGAGTTTTCTCTATGGTATGAGAGAACCGGGTGGATGGAGCCATGAGAGAGATAGAGAGAGATAGAAAGAGAAAATGGCGTGAGAGAAAGAGAGGTGTTTCTCGGGTAAAAATCATATTTGTGATTACCTCATATGTGTGATGTAGCCATGTATATATAATGCTCCTTATCAGCTAGGTTTTGAAGAATAATCCTTATTTAATTAGGATTATTTTTACCGAAAAATAGAAGATTGGAATTAATCAAGGAGATTCGGTGGAAATATCATTCTTGATTTTGGGAGATATTCCTATATTAAATCAATTATAACTTCCCTAATTAAATAGAATTTAATTAGGATAATTAATTGACCTAAGGAATTTTCCTTTTCCACGTGTCACCCACTCATTAGTCGCCGAAATAGATGATCCCCCAACCCTCATTTCTATGTGCTTACTAACACATGAGTATTGAAATTATTCTAGTTGTCTGACTTTCCTTTCATTGTTAAAATCTGTAATCTAATATCCTTATGTTGCGTCGATTCAGCTGCACCAAAATGGATTTAGCTGCATCCTCAACTTGTGATACTCGCAAGTGCACGAGCCATTCGATAGTATAGCATATGTAAGTGCGAGGTCAATTCCACAGGGATTGGTGATTGAATAATCCATTTCAGTTTTCCTCAAAAATAGAAAAACAAGAAAGAAAATAAATAAAACAAGAAAGAAAGAAAAGAAAATGACTCAAGCAGATAAGTTCCCAAGTTCAACTAGATTAACGGATTGATTCTAGCTAAAGTATGATTAAGCCATGGTGTCTGGTCCTAACCTTGTATTCCTAATTCCCTAATTTGATCATCTGTTGTCTAACCTAAACTAAGCATTAGGAATCCATTAAGCATAGAAGAACATTTTAAACAACCAAGTATGTATCTAATCCCTGTTGTCGAATGTCCATACATACTCTTCCTATTCATAGTTCAATTCGAATTAAATAAGAAAAACATATAGGCATTTGGGCTTGTGGTGGATTGGCTTCCTCGTGAGTTTTGTTTGACAAGAGACCTTCGCCTCAAGTGAAGCCCACACTTTTTTTGTTTTTGTTTTTTATAGTACAAGCGATAGTTTAAACTACAATGGGGTGAAGGGTTTCTCTCTCTCTCTCTCTCTCTCTCTCTCTCTCTCTCTCTCTCTCTCTCTCTCTCCATATATCCCAGTTGCCGGAAAACGTTCGGAATCGCGTGGGTTTTGACAGAATTTCTCCGGCTTCGATCTCCGTCGTCCGGCCACTGATTCCGTCGAGTGAGGTATGGATTTTAGACTATTTTTCATGCTCTAGCTGCTGGTTATGTTAGGTTTGAGAAATTTCTGAGTTTTGGAAGTCAAATAAGCGATAGAAAACCTGCCGGTTTCGGCTTCCGATTCCGGCCACTTCCGGCCACTTTTTGGGGTATGTTCAAGAACAAAAGTGACTCCAAATTAGGTGTATTACCTAGGGTAGGAGTCTTGGCCCGAGATTATGAGATTTTCCGGCGATGCGATATCGCTTTGGACACCCACGCGCTGCCAGCGAGTGTGGAGGCGCGTGGGCACTGTATTAGAGGGGCATTTTGTCCAAATGCGATCTCCTGGTTCTCACGAGCACGTAGGAATTCGCGGATCTCAATTCGGATAACGTTTGAACCCCGAACGGATTTTACATATTGTGTGATTTCCGGGTTCGATAGGTTTGAACCATTGGATCGCTTCCAATTTAATATGTATTGATCTAGGTATTCCTAGGATCGTGTAGGAATTTACGGATCGGGAATCGGAGCCCCGGATGTTCTGATTTAAATAGTTAAAGTTTGTGTTTTACGATAACCGTCCGATCGTGCGATCGCGAGCGATCTAACCGTCCAATCCGGACCAAACTTACAGGACGTGTATCCTAGACCTTGTGGAACCCATAGGAACTTTTGGATCGTAAAATGGAGGTCGTGGGCCCCGCGGGCCTGGTTGACCAAGTTTGGGCAGTTTGACCCTCGGTTGACCGTGAGTCTTCCGAGGTAGTTTCACTCTTCAAGGAGTACTAGAACGACCCTTTTGGACGAGTTGAATTCTTTATTTTGTAATGGTTTATGGTTTGAGAGGGAAATCTTATGCTTTTGTATTTAATGGTTTATTTAAATGCTTGTTACATTTAATAGTTGAATTCTTTATTTTGTAAAGTAGTTGCAATATATGTGGTTTGACATATTCGAGTGTTTTGAGTTTATATATAATAATTGAGAAAGTGCTATCTTTGTTGATTTTGTGTGGGGTACTTAGAATGTTAATTTGAGTGTTTTTAGCACTACCTTAGATACCTCCCCGGTTATGGGTTTTATGTTTGAGATTTATTTTGCCCAGACCCGTCGGAGTTTGCCCAGGCCCTTCGGAGATTTATTTTGCCCAGGCCCATCGGAGTTTGTCCAGGCTCTTCGGAGATTTATTATGAGGTTTATTTTGCCCAGGCCCGTTGGAGTTTGCCCAGGCCCTTCGGAGATTTATTTTGCCCAGGCCCGTCGGAGTTTGCCCAGGCCCTTCGGAGATTTATTATGAGGTTTATTTTGCCCAGGCACGTCGGAGTTTGTCCAGGCCCTTCGGAGATTTATTTTGCCCAGGCCCTTGGGAAATTTATTTTGCCCAGGCCCGTCGGAGTTTGTCCAGGCCCTTCGGATGTCTTCTTAATACGATGCCTTGGGAAAAAAATTGGATTAAGGAAGGGAATATTACTTTATAATATTTATGTAAGGATTACGAACTCCACCATCATACGTACCTCCCCCCTTGGATGATGATACTTGGAAACAGTGGGTATGGACACTGGGATATATGGAAATTGTGGATATGGTCTGGATATGACGGAACCCGGGGCATACCTTAACGGGGTGTCGCTGTAGACCCTTGACTGGGTAGTCTGCGTGCGTAGGGTTGTTTTCAGACGTACGGGTCTTGATTCTTCGTCCGTACGGGCTGGTTGAGTTTAGTCCCCCAGTTTGGACGGCTCGTCCCTAGCCACATGGACATTTGAGGCCGGATAAGTGTGAGCTAGTCAACAATCCCCTATTGGATTGTTTCCCCCAGTATATAATGTGCATCATAATATGTACCTCGCCTTGGATATTGATATATGGAAATTGTGGATATGGTCTGGATATGACGGAACCCGGGTCATCCTTGACGGGATGTTGCTGTAGACCCTTGATTGGGTAGTCTGCGCGCGTAGGACGGTTCCAGGCGTATGGGTCTTGATTCTTCGTCCGTACGTGCTGGGTTAGAGTGTCAGTCCCCCAGTTGGACGACTCATCTCTAGCCACATGGACGTTTGAGGCCGGATAAGTGTGAGCTAGTCAACAATCCCCTGTTGGATTGTTTCCCCTGGTACATGATGATGGTGGGAGGTGGGTGTTATTATATTACACATATGTATATGTGGTTTTGATTCTGGTTTGAGATTTGTGAGCTTGTACATGTATGAATGCTTGAGCCCTGGATTGGGAAGTGTTGTACGACAACATACGCCTTGGATAGGGTATGGTTGCGGGATTGAACTGATATAAAGGGAAGAATTTGATAATGTGTTCATTTTGTGTTTTGTCGGAATTGGAGTTGTGTCAAATCCGAAATGTATTTGTTGGTTCTGCTTTAAATAATTGTCTATTATCGGAGTTGTGACCGTTGAGATGAGAACTACGTGTGGCTTGATCCCTTGTCCAAGGGTACGTAGGCAGCCTGGGGTCTCACCTAGGTGCAGCCGCGAAGTATTATTGTATTTAAAAGGTTTGATCGATTCTGTGTATGTGATTGGATTCAGATGTGGTTATTGAATTTGAATCATGTTTGATGCTTTCGGTGGTAATTGTAAAGTTGTTTGAGACCATTAATTGTTTGGTTTGTGTACTGTTCGAATTAAGAGCATTGCTGGTTCTGTTTTGAATTATTTGAAGGCTGGAGGCCTATTTTGTGTTTGCATGTTGATAACTTGTGCATGCTGCCAGTTGGGTTATAAATTGTGTTTAAATTTTCAAGTTGAAATTTTGGGAAAAGTCAAATTTACAAGGGAGACTCTGCCAAATTTTCAGCAGAAAGTCTCGGGTTTTAGTAAGTGGGCCCAGCATTGGTGTGATGCCGGAATTTCCACAGGATTCGTCTCGGGTTTTAGTAAGTGGGCCCGGCACTATGTGGAACCACCAACGAGCCTCCTGCTCCTTACCTTAATTCTCCTGCTCACAATCTCTACCACCTGCAGGATTTTCCCCTATACCATTGAATAGTGCACTGGGTTCACCACAGAACAACCCGGTAAGCTTTCTAAAGCTTGTATGAGAAAACCACGTCCAGAGTATAATATGTCAATTTACACATAATATACAAACACATGCACTTTCATTAGCATACCACAATCCTTGTATAACCAAGGTAATCATAATCATCAATATCATTACAATCACAATTCTTTTATTTTATTTAAAGAACTGTTTCGATCACCACCTGTGACCACACCAAAACTCTTTTATTTCAAAGTAGTTTTCACACGTCAAATATTTGACAGATAGAAGAGAGATTACTATGAACCTCTAATCTATAACACTACAAACCTCCAAAGTAGTGTTCACTCATTATTACACTCCAGTCATGAGTACTAGATGGCGCCAGACTAGAGCTCTAACTGTTCTTGGGTCTTGCTCCCTAGGGTAATTTATCCCTTATTATTTGCCACGAGAATGCCCACCTGACAAACTCAGAAGGGATTCAAGGTATTCTCCCCTAAATCCATCAACACCAAAACACCAACACCAAAACAATATAAAATGCCGTTTCACTTTAAATATTGTTTTATCGCCAAATACACCAATCACAGCAATACATATTTATTATATATATTTATGTGGTTATTCACGAATGAATTTCCACCATACATCCACAACATATGTTATATGGTTCAACACCAAAATCTCCAATAAAAAGAATCAAATCAAAACAAAATAGGTTTCACTTACCTCATGAACCGTTGAAGAACAAGTTCATGTGCTTTAAATCAAATAACATTTTACAAAATCTGTTAATTATAGTCATTAACATTATCCAAGGTCACATTATAGTAAATGTAATAATTCGTGATTTTACTCACAATTAGGATGGTTTTACTCACCTCTCGTCCAAGTTGCGTCTTCAACAACTCAACGAATCCTCAATTTCAAACCTTAATGAGCAACTCAAACTCCAACAGTACCTCAAGGTCCGATTCAAAGTGCAAGTGGCTCAAACCGCCAGTTGAAGTCGTTGACTTCACTAATGATGAACCAACCTCACAGCATCATCGTACCTTCAACACAACTCCGATGACTCCAATTCTTCTTGGGTTATGCTCATGAGGTATCAAGCTTTCGATCTAGGTGGGTGGTGTCATCACCTCCACCGTACACTGTCGCAGAAGCCGCCTGAAATCACCTCTCCGACGAGCTCTCTAACCTCCGGGTTAAAATGAAAATTTTGAAACCTCAACAGTGTCCATCTGTAATTTATAGGCAAAGAATCTATTTGCAATTAAGTCCCTGGAACTTCAAACGAGCATAACTTCTTCGTCTCAACTCCGATTCATGAACCGTCTACGCCTACGCGTTCATGAGATCAAGCTCTATTTTCAATCCAAAAATTATAATTTTCTCAACAATTTCCTGAACATCCTTTGAAAAATCAAAAACTTAAACATAAGGGCATTTTTGTCCCAATTTGATATTAAACTCACTTAATTCCAATATTTTCACATCAAACCAAATTCATAAAACACCCAATATTAGTATCCACCTCATATGATTTTTCGAGATATTAATAACAACAAAATCTCAATTTTGAGGTTATTACAGAAAATGAGCTTTTATCCCTTGCAGAACGTTTCATGTTGGTTAATTGGCTGATGTGCACTAGGATTTCGAGGGACAAGACCATGAAATCTCAATTTAAAATAATAACATATGTTTTGCTATTTTATTAGTATATGAAAATATAACATATGGATATTGAGACCTGGATTTTTGTTCCTTCTCCTCCATGGAAGAGGACCTAAACTTATATCTTATCTGTTTATTTTTGGGGGGTCCAAATCTGAATTCCATTCAAACCAAAAGAGAAGGAAATACAAAAGCAAGGTCAAAAAACTAACCAGCTGATACAAACCAACATAACTAACAGTGACGGCAAAGAGAAGTTCAAAATAAACCAACCAGGAAGGAATAGCAGTAAGGTAAACCATCTGAAGCTTAAAAACAAGGGACGGCCGGGGCTTTGTTAAATATTAAACTAGTTGGAATTTATTAATGAAATAGGTTTCATTTTGCCAAACAAAAGAAAACTTTTAAATTGAATCGATAAGTTTACATCACCAGCAAGAATATCAAAAAGCCCAACTGGCATCTGCAACGATTAAAAGAACCTAAATTACTTGCAACATAAGACACAACGGCATGTGCAGCCCCATTGCACCTACTTCGAAAAAACGAAAACACCGCGTTCCTACCTATCTAGCAAGCCAGATGCACAGCCAAAGCCACTTGTTCCACGAGCTGCCACCATCCCAATTGAACTTAATGATTGGAAGTGAAGCCAGTGACTCTATCCCCCGGAATCAATTCCCATCCTGACTTATCAAACCACCCCTATTCCCCCTTGTTGATCCTCTCCCCTGAACTAATCATTTTTGACGTAGTTTTAGAAGGAGATGTAGCTGTATTCTCCAACTCCACGAACCCGGTTTTGCTATTAACATCAGAAAAAGCTTCGCTCCTTCGGCATATTCCACTTCTTCCCTCATCTTCACCCTGACTCCCAGAATCAAAAGTAGTATGCGATGCGGCAGATTCATGCTTCCTCACGGGAAGGTCCTGATAGAGGAGAATCTACACTATTACCTGTAAATCAGGAAATCAACCCTTGATTACTGTATACATGTTTTTCTTTTTGTAATTCCAATGTCTTTACTCTTTCCTGATTTCCCGTAATTGTTTTGTAACTCCAAGGCCTTTATTGTTTTCTGTAACTATGTCCACGTGCTGTGCTGCAAGCCATATTGGCTGCTCTCTCTCTTGTATATATATAGTCCCTAAATCAATGAAAGAATTATCTTTTCCTCTCTGTAAATCTTTCATGGTATCAGAGCAGAAAACGATCCCTTGAATTTGAATTTTTTCCTTTTCTTTGCGTCTTTCTCCTATCCAGTAAACAGTCCAATCATAATGGCTTCCTCTACCTCCTCTGAATATGCCCTTCCTTCCAACTCTTCTTCTGTTGCCTCTGTTCTGACTCTCAAACTGGATCGCACCAACTATCCTCTCTGGTTGGCTCAAATTACTCCTCTTCTAAAGAGTCGTGGTCTTATGGGCTTTGTCAAAGGAACAACCACATGCCCTCCTTCTGTTGTCAAAGATAAAGATAACACAGAAAAAGTCAATCCAGCCTATGATGACTGGATTCGCCAGGATCAGCTTATCCTTAGTTGGATTAATGGTTCACTTTCCCCCTCTGTTCTTGGACCGGTTGCACGCTATACTACTTCTCGTGACACCTGGCTTTCCCTTGAGAAACGATTTGCTTCTCAAACTCTGCATCGCATTATTCACCTTCGTGGCGAGCTTCTCCGCACTACTCGTGGTGATTCCTCAATTTCTGAATTCCTAGACAAGATTAGTGGTATTTCTGATTCTCTTGCTCTTGCTGGCCACTCCGTTAATGATCAAGAACTTGTCTCTATAATTATGAACAATGTTGGTCCTCTCTATGAAACTACAGTCAGTTCCGCTCAAGCCAGGGATTCCCCAATCACTTATGAAGGTTTAGAAGCTTTACTTTTGACGGCTGAACGTCGTTTTCAATCCCAAGGTCTTAACTTAAATGAAGTCACACCCACTGCTTTAGTTGCTGGTCGGGGCAGTGGCCGTGGCGGTGGTTATCGTGGTGGTCGCAATGGTGGTTTTCGTGGTGGCTCCTCCTTCAGTCGCGGTGGTGGTCGTTTTCCTAGTCCTCAGTCTTCATCCTCTTCAACCGGTGGATATAATGGGCATAACCGGAATTTTCCCCATTCCAACAATCGTCGGTTTTCTTCTCCATCGCAGACTTCCGGTAGCTCCGTTGTTTCTGGGCGTGTCAATTGTCAGATTTGTAATCGTCCTGGTCACACTGCCTTAGACTGTTATAACCGTATGAATCTTGCTTACGAAGGGCGTATTCCATCTCCCCAACTTTCTGCCATGGCTGCCCATTCATACTCTCCTGCTGCTTCCCGCACCTGGCTTTTGGATACCGGGGCAAATGCCCACATTACTCCTGATGCTGGTAACTTGAATGATGCCCGTGATTATCATGGTTCTCATGTTGGTGGTGTTGTTGCTGGTACAGGTTTGTCGGTTAACAAAATTGGTTCCTCTTCCGTCACTCATTCCTCTCATCCTTTTTCTCTTAATAATATTCTTTTTTCTCCCTCTGCTTCAACTAATATTTTGTCTGCTCACCAGTTTTCCAAGGATAATGATTGTTATTTTCTCATCTTTCCCAATTTCTTTTGTGTTAAGGATCTCAAATCGGGGAAGACGCTTTTCCAAGGATCGAGTAGCCGGGGTCTCTATCCTATCCAGTTCTCGCCGTCTGCTTCCTCTTCCTCTTTGTCTCGTCCGTTCGCTTTTCTTGGTGTTAAGAGCGACGCTGATGTTTGGCACTCTCGTCTTGGTCATCCTTCTCCAGCTGTTTTTGATTCTCTTTCTAGGCGTCTACCTATGTCTGGTTCTAAGCATTTCTCTTTTTGTCCATCGTGTCCTTTAGGCAAGGCCACCAAATTACCTTTTTCTTTGTCTAAGTCAAGGACTACGTTTCCTTTTGAAATAATACATTCGGATGTTTGGTCTTCTTCTACTTTATCTCTTCAAGGATTTAAATATTATGTGCTTTTTGTAGATGAATTTACTCGATATACCTGGTTGTTTCCTATGAAAAATAAACATGAAGTTTCTCTCCTCTTTATTAAGTTTCATGCCTATGTTTCTAACCAATTTTCAGCTTCTATCAAAGTTCTTCAAACTGATGGTGGGGGTGAATTTGTCAATCAGACTTTAACCACTTTTTTAGAGCACCATGGCATCCATCATCGTCGTTCCTGTCCTCACCATCCTGAACAAAATGGATTGGCCGAGCGTAAACATCGTCATCTCATTGATACTACTCTTACCCTTCTTGCTCATGCTTCTATGCCTACTACTTATTGGGTGGATGCGCTTAACACTGCTTTATATTTAATTAATCGTTTACCGACAAAAGTTCTTGGTTTTATTTCCCCCTTTGAAAAGTTATTCCATTATCCTCCATCCTATGCTTCTCTTCGTATTTTTGGATCCGCTTGTTACCCATACCTTCGTCCCTATAATAATAATAAACTTAATTTTCGGTCTAAACAATGTGTTTTTCTTGGTTATTCCTTAAATTATAAAGGTTATCGTTGTCTGGATAGAACCACAGGTTGTGTTTATTTATCTCGCCATGTAATTTTTGATGAGTCTCATTTTCCTTTCCGTGTTTCAGTTGCTCCAACTCCCCAGGTGTCTCCCGTGTATTCCTCTCCACTCACTTTCACTGACTTGTCTTCCAGCACCTCCTCTCCTTCCAGCACTCCTTCTCCTCACGCTTCCAGCACCTTGTCTGCCAGCACCTCTCTTCCGCATGCTTCCAGTACAGCTCCTTCACATGGTTCCAGCACCACTCATTCACATGATTCCAGCACCACTCCTACACTTTCCAGCGTCTCTGCTCCAGCCTCTTTGTCCCTTCCAGGCCCTCCTACGAGTCCAACACATTCTCAATGCCCCACCACTCCCACTGTCGAGCCCACTCCCACTGTCGAGCCCACTCATTCTACTGTTGCTCCTCCACTTTTACGTACCTATCAAAGAGACTCAACCCGTAGCGTTCTTCGGTTTCCTTCTCCTCCTCCAGCTATCACTCATGTCCCTACTCCTTCCCAACCGACATATCCAGTTGCTCCACCACAAAATACTCATTTAATGACCACTCGGAGTAAGGCGGGCATTCGTAAGCCGAATCCCAAACTGAGTTTACATGTTGTTCATGCTACTGATGTTGTTGAACCGAGTTCTTTTTCTCAGGCTAACAAGCAGGCTGAATGGCGGCATGCCATGAGTGAGGAGTTCGATGCCCTTCAGAAGGCTGGGACATGGGCTCTTGTTTCCCCTTCTCCATCTATGAATATTCTTCCGAACAAATGGGTCTTTCGCATTAAACGGCGTTCTGATGGGTCTATTGAGCGGTTCAAGGCTCGCTTAGTGGCCAATGGTTTTCATCAACAGGAGGGACTTGACTATGGGGAGACCTTTAGTCCTGTTGTCAAACATACCACCATTCGTCTTATTTTTTCTCTTGCTGTCAGCCTCGCTTGGCCTATTCGGCAACTGGATGTTCAGAATGCTTTTTTGCATGGGTATCTTTCTGAAGATGTGTACATGAAGCAACCTAGAGGTTTTGTTGATCCTCACCTTCCTAATTATGTGTGTAAATTGCGGCGCTCCCTTTATGGCCTTAAGCAGGCACCTCGTGCATGGTTTTCTTGTTTTTCATCGTACCTGGAGGATCTTGGGTTTATCGCTTCTGCTGCTGACACATCTCTTTTTGTCCTACATCATGGCCATACAGTTATTTATTTGTTGATTTACGTTGATGACATCCTGGTTACTGGCAATAATTCCTCATCTATCGCCAAGCTTCTCTCTGATCTTGGCCGTCTTTTTTCAATGAAGGACTTAGGTCCTTTGAATTATTTTTTAGGCATTGAGGCAATACGTTCTGCAGATGGGCTCTTTCTTTCTCAATCCAAGTATACTTTGGATTTACTGAAGCGCACTGATATGCTTCATTCCAAGCCCATGCCTACTCCTGTTATCAGTGGTCGCCGCTTGAGTTTAACTGATGGAGATCCGTTACCTGATCCATCTCAATATCGAAGTATTGTTGGTGCTCTTCAATACCTCACTATTACTCGTCCTGACATCTCTTTTGTTGTTAATCAAGTTTGTCAATTTCTCCATAGCCCTACAACTGTTCATTTGGTGGCTGTCAAGCGCATACTTCGTTATTTAAAGCTCACCTATACTCATGGCCTTCTTTATCGCCCTGGTCCTTTAAAGCTTCAAGCTTTTTGTGATGCTGATTATGCGGGCGACCCTGATACACGCATCTCTACAGGTGGTTATTGCATTTATTTGGGCACTAATCTTATTGCTTGGAGTTCTAAGAAGCAACGAGGTGTTTCCCGATCAAGCACTGAGGCCGAGTACCGTCAACTTGCTTACACTGCTGCTGCTATTTCGTGGCTTCGTTCTTTGTTTCGTGACCTTCGTCTCCCTATTTCCCGTCCGCTGATCTGGTGTGACAATATGAGTGCCCTCTCCATGGATGCCAACCCTGTTTTTCATACTCGTACCCGCCATGTTGAGGTCGATTATCACTATATTCGGGAAAAGGTCACTCGCCAAGAGCTTGATGTGCGTTATGTCTGCTCCTCTGATCAGCTTGCTGACTTGTTTACTAAGGGTCTGTCTGCTGCTCGTTTTTCTTTTCTCATTTCCAAGCTTCCGGTTCAGTCCCCACCGTTCAGCTTGCGGGGGCGTGATAGAGGAGAATCTACACTATTACCTGTAAATCAGGAAATCAACCCTTGATTACTGTATACATGTTTTTCTTTTTGTAATTCCAATGTCTTTACTCTTTCCTGATTTCCCGTAATTGTTTTGTAACTCCAAGGCCTTTATTGTTTTCTGTAACTATGTCCACGTGCTGTGCTGCAAGCCATATTGGCTGCTCTCTCTCTTGTATATATATAGTCCCTAAATCAATGAAAGAATTATCTTTTCCTCTCTGTAAATCTTTCAGGTCCTTCACATCCAAATGGCTGAAACCATAAAATAAAGTGATCTCACCCTGCATTCCTTCCGCCTTCAGCTCTTCTCTTATTCTTTCCTCACACACATTCGCCGTATGTCGCAGGCACCCACAAATTAAACAGTAAGCAGGAAGATGCTCGTATGAAAACTCAATCCATTTTTTACCTATTGGAATACATAGTTAAAAGATATTATTATTCATATCAGCAAGGTTGTTAGAGGTTATTAGAATTCTTGTTATAATTGTTAAAGAGGGTTACAACTCTTAGTTTTAGTTAGAGAAGAAGCTCGATTGTTCATTATGTAATTAGATCAATCAATGAAATTAAAGTATGTCTAGTTCTATTTTTCTTGCTGAAATTGTTTGCATCTTAACATATTACCTTCCTCCGGGAACTCCACGAATGCCCCACGCATCAATGGTTGCGTTACATCAAATTGAATGCGGACCCTCACAAATCCACCAATGTGGTCAGGCCCCTCCAACTGATCCACATCCAAAACTCGCCCTATGAAGCCTCCGATCTTGCGCGCTACTGCCACGGTCATATCCAGCGGTGGAATGCCATAAAATTGAACCCAAAACATCGCATGTGTAATATCAAAGGTACGAAAGTTGCCCCCTCTTTTCACATCAACCAGGAGGACCAGAGAATTCCTAAAGTTCCACGGTTCCATATCTAAAACCATTTTCTTATCACGAAGACTAGTAAACCGTGCTACAAACCGGCATTCACCGATATCCTTGATTGACACCCCTTGTTCCCCACACCATAAGGTTGTGAAAACCTCGATGAAAGCATCTTTGTTAACAGATTTGTTTGTGAGAACTCGAGCTGCCAGTAAATACTGACAGGCCACCAAAGTGTCAGAGAGTTCTTCCTTATCAATCTTCACCACTAACCTTTCCTTCTCAGACAAATGCAATTTTGCCCTAAATCTCTTGTTCATATCATCCATGGCTGTCATGATGCCCTAGGGTTCCTGCGGTTATCTATATTGACGAGCACGCACCACCACTCCTCTTAGGTTGGCGCCATCTAGAGTTTTACTTGCAAACCCCACTTCGACTTATAGCTCCTGATTTGTCTCTTCTTTCAAGTGACGTCACCTAAAAATAATTAAAGAAATTGGTTGAATAATAAGACAATTTACATAAATACATTTTAAAGCAAACAAAAAACGAAAATAAATGAAAATTCTTTTTTTCCTCAAACTATCAAATGAGTAATTACTACCTACCACATTACACCTCATATATAAACAAAAGCCTCTTGGAAAATAAGGCCCAATGAGATCTAAAAAGAATGAAACTGAACATGACAGAGGATTGTGGAACGACGCCATTTTAACCCAAAGGTATTTGCAATATAAGTGAGCTCACATGTGCTATAAACCTATAAGTGAGCTCACACGACACCATATTTTAACCCAAAGGTACCTATATAGCTTGCAAAGTTAACATCCCGAATTTGTTAATTATTTATGATAAAAACAAAAACAAAACCCACTGTTATATAACTAGGGGAAAATTGTTGAGAGAATTGGAAAGTAGAGAAATACAATAGAAATTGTTCAATCAACTTGTCTATCTCATCTTGATAAGACCTCTTATTTATAGGCTTACAATGGTAAGAAGACATTAACAACTCATAAGTTACAAACCCATAAGAGCATCCACAGTGCGGGTGTATATGGGGGTGTATGTTAAATATACACCCCAAGTCACCGGAATCGTCTCCAATGGGGAGATGTAAATGGATGTAAATATACATCACCACCATAGGGATGTAAAATAAAATGTATATTTACATCTATTTTTACATCCCTTGCAGGCGGGACCCACCCGAGAAAAGAGAAGAAAAATGAAGAAAAGTCAACATAAAAGGCTAGGACCCACGGCTACACCCCCGAATTTACACCCCCCGGAGGTGTAAAGGGGATGTAAAAGTGGCTTTACACCCCCGAATTTACACCCCCCCCCCACTGTGGATGCTCTAACTATGGTATTTAGAGCATCCACAGTGGGGGGGGGGGGGGGGTGTAAATTCGGGGGTGTAAAGCCACTTTTACATCCTCTTTACACCTCCGGGGGGTGTAAATACGTTTTTTGCTCCAATGAGAAAAGATGTAAAAATAGATGTAAAGCCACTTTTTCTTCATTTTTCTTCTCTTTTCTCGGGTGGGTCCCGCTTGCAAAAGATGTAAAAATAGATGTAAATGTACACTTTATTTTACATCTCCATGGTGGTGATGTATATTTACAACCCTTTACATCTCACCATTGGAGACGATTCAGGTGACAAGGGTGTATATTTAACATACACCCCCATATACACCCTCCCATTGTGAATGCTCTTAGTGTATAGGTTACATAGAATTAGAAATGGTGAATGCTAAGAGGTATGGTGGTCATCCACCAACTCATGCATTTACAACACCAACAAGTTTTATCACTCATTCTTCCATTTCTGGTCATCCTGTTAAATTTCAAATAAACAACGACCTACTACTAACACCGATATTGTCATCAACTTTACCATTTGCAAAGTTCAATAAGTGTGAGATTTTATCACAAAAAATCTCGGTACATTTACTAGTGAAACCACTCATTATACATTGTATTTATTTTTGTCAATGTAGAATATTAGATTCTTCAACAAGTACCACATCACAATATGTCAAATGCTAGCTATATAGCCAAGCAGAGTTTTTCCTGATATGCTGGAGACGTTTTGCCTCAGTGCCCGACAGTGATCCCTAGAAAGATGCCCCTTTTCAAAAATTGGGTTTGATGGTATGAAATTTTCCAAAGAGGGGAACAGGGGCGGGCATAGTAATCAATTGCCCAAAACAAAACTAGTGGGCATATATAGTAATGCTCTCTATAATTTCTACACGGACAATGTCACATTTTTCGGACTCTTTTTCAATTTTTTCCAAATGAAATGACATTATTGGATTCCTTAGTTTGTACATGGTGTGCACATCAAATATTGCTACACATATTAAGGAAAAATTAAACTATTAAGCATGTTCCTCTACAATGTCCAAGGGGGGCTCAAAATTTGTGTACATATAATTGTTTACGAGTGATTTTTTTTGAGTCCAAAAACACAAGGGCCCAAATAAAAATCACTTCAAGTTCTGTAATAACAATTAAAAATTGAATGTTAAAAACTTATTAATTTGCTTTAAAACAACAAACATCCAATTAATCCAACATTTCCTTCAAGAAAACTTTTAGTTCTTCTATTCTCATGATTTTATGGTTTTTAAAAATATTTTATGATTCATGTAGTTTTGTTATTTTAGTTTAATAGAACTACTACTTGAACTATGATTGTATACAAAGTGAAAGGGACTCATTCTAATTTCTGGCCCCAGACCACTCAAAATACAGAGTTGTCTTTAGTAACGATGCTTCTTTGAACACCCAAAAATTGTTTCTTAACACTATTTTTTATTATTAGAAACACATGCATGCTCAAGATATATGAGTCTCAGGATGCCGCCAACTAAAATTTATGACCATACCAAAAAGAGGGGAGTGATTTCTAAGTGCTTCTATGAAATAATCGTAAAAATACATCAACATGAAACATATTTCTAGGGAAGTCACCTTAGCCCACTTACAACATTTAGGTATGCCTTGAAATACTTCATATATTTGGTATCTTCGCCTCGAAATACTTCATATTTAGGTATATCATGAAGGAAGTTAGTTGAGAGTTTCACTCCAATTAGCAATGGGGGAGTAGCATAACTCTTTATAAGCTCTTTTAAGGTTTGTTATTTTTTCAGTATGGGACAATTTCACATTCACATTCTCAAATACCAACTCCGATGACGCGTAATATTTGCCGTGTGTTGTCACGCAGTGGCATGTGGCAAGTAGAGGATGGTATCCAACACAATTTCTATGATAAGGGTAAAATGGAGTTTTTGCCTTTTCAAAAATTCAACAAGTTAACTTGTTACCCGAAACTAATGAAATATAAAATCTCATTGACCAAACTTGAAAATAGATAAATACATAAAGTATACTCTCTAATATTATAGAAGTATTATTGACCAAAAACCAATTAATCTAATTCATAAACACAATTAATTTCACTATAGAATATTGGACAAATAATAAAATAGTATATCCTGATAATTTACCTTGGTTTCCGAACCCATTTCCTTATTCAAGAACACGTCTCTTCCTTCTATAAATTTTCGAATTTAGTATTGGAAGTGCAAAACGACAAGCGTGCCAATTAATCATCCTGCTAGCCAAGCATTGTTCAATTTAAATACAAACATACATGCACGCACGCACTAAACCCACCACAGAAACATACAAACAAACATATCAGAAAAAGATCCATCTCTTTCTCTGATATCAAATCATCCCCAACCCAACACCAAAAACACAGCTCAGACCAGACACAAAATCCGATTAACTACCACCTTTTTCTAATGCATATTATCATGTGAGTGATATGAAGTCTAAGTATATATATATATCAACTGTATTTCAAGAGAAAGAAGATATAAAATCACATGGTCGTACATTTTAAAAGTTGTAAATTACATAAAAGTCGCTAAGCTAGCATTCACTTTTGTCGCAACTTGCAATTCAATTGCCTAAATCTATATATCTCTCACCAACAATCTTTTTTTTTTCTTTTTTTTTTTTTCTTTTTGATGTTTCATATTCTAAGCAAGAAAATACTGAGTTCAGGACCTCCATTGCCTTCTGGGTTCAACATGTAAAAGGCCTCCGAGTCACGGCTTCCCACAACTCGTTCAAACCTAGCCCTCATGTAAAGCAACTCGCCTTCTGAAGCGCTACCCTTTTTCCCGTCATCTACCACTGGAATCACGCCTGCTCCAACTGACACGCTCCGAACAGTAGTCAACACGTGCCAGTCGGACTCCCCGCACGTACGAGACGCTGCGTAGCCGCACTTCCTCCCGTTGCAATACATAGTCCAAGAAGGCTCCTGAAACAGTTTCCGGCTGTGGATACCCGTACGGCCGGAACCATGATGCCTTTCGGACTCGAGAGCAATGCGTACGAGTCCGGAAGACATCTCCTTGACGAGTGAAGATGTTGACATGGCAAGCTCGAGAAGCAAAACGGGCTCCGACCTGGGATCCAGCTGGACGGCGAAGCTGACATGACCACGGCGGTTCCCGAAGAGCGTCCCGGTGACTTTTCTGCCCAGGGAGGGAGTGATGGAGAGGCCGGAGGGGATGGCAAGCCACTTGCAAGTTGGGATAATGGTGGGGAAGGAGAGGAAGCTGAGAAAAGAGCGGAGGAGTGAGGTGAGCTTGGTTTGGGTTTTGGAGATGTGGTGGATGGAGACTGGAGAGTGCTGCTTCGGAATCAAGAAGTTGTTGGAGACGTCGTCGTTTTGTTGATGATGATGATGATCAAGTGGGAGAGTGGACGATGAGGATCTGAAGTGGTTCGATGAGATGATCTTTCTTGATGAGCTTCTTGCGATGGAAGTAGTGCTGGTGCTTCTGTGGAGGCTGAGGTCTTGGTGTTTCATGGTGAAACGAAAACTAAACGAAAATGATACGATCAAAGAAAATGTTGGGTTGGTTTGTATTTATTTTTTATTTTTTATTTCTAATTTTGAAGTATGAACACAAAGAAAATGTACAAGTATTTTTTTTGGCTGATGATTCTGAATTTGCAGAAAGAGGAGAGGGCGTGGGTTTCTCTGTTGATAGAAGATAGAGAAATGGAATTAAAGAGGCCGACAAGTAATGATAGTGTTGGGGGGTGGCCAATATAAAGGGAGACTATGGAGGCTTGTGGTGATGATGATTTCATCCAAGACCTTTTATATTGTGTGCTTAAGACCTCATATGGTCCTACAAACCACCACATTATATATGCCACACCACTTTTCATCTACCTGTTTTTTTTATATTGAAAATTACTTTTAATTTCCTAATTTTCTTATTAGTATATAACACTTTTTTTTTTTTTATATAAGTGCTAATGCAGAATGAGAGATTCGAATACATAACTTCGGGTACACAGAATTTCAAAGTTATCTATATTTGTTGCAACCCAAAGATAAAAAATTAGGTCAATAAGAGCATCCACAATCATGCTCTTTTATTTTTAGTTAAATTTTAGCTAAAAACATATAAAAGTTATTATAGGAGCTCTCTATAAAATTTAAACTACAATCATGCTCTCTAGTTTAGAGAGTCATAAATGCTATAACTCTTTCTTAATTGGTCCATCTCTATTAAAATTATAGGGAATCACTAGGAGTTGTTTCTCTCTCCTTAGATTTAAGAGCTCCTAGAGATCTCTCTATTTTAGGAGGTGAATAGGGAGCATGGTTGTAGTTGTATTTTTCCAAATCCTCCCTAAAATTTATCTAAAGATGTGGTTTAGGGAGCCCATTGTGGATGCTTTAAGCTCATGGATTGATTTGAGTGGGTGTCATGATCTTTCTTGATCAGATTCCAAACTATTGTTGGTCACATAACGTTTTACGATTTCACGATCATGTACGTTGACCGTTGGATTAAAATCATGAAGAATAAGTGGTTGAGATATGAGTTGATTAAAAATGAAAACAAAAAGTGGTTGAGATATGAGACAATATTGTTTAGACTAAAACCGCAGTAAACAGATATATATGCTCGTCGATTCCACTTCATTTTTTAATGAAGTGGTAGTGGTCCAAGCTCATGGGACGGTTGCCCTAAACCACAAAACGGAGGCCTTGTATTAATTAATACGGGAGATTTTCTAAATCCTGTCATCATTCTAGGGAGAGTTTTCGGTGAAAAAGCAACTTCTATTATTTGCAATGCATCGTCTTATATATGTATTCTTTCTCATTTCTGATATCCTATATGTAGCACTGATCATACTCTGCGGGGGGTATGCTACTATTGATACGGCTTGGATATGATATGCATCCGATACGTGTTAGATACTTCAATTTATGTAACATGGACTTTCTGAAATGTTGACGGTCTGATATGTTGTCAATATACACGAAGGATACAGTCTTGATATAATCAAGATACGGCGATGGGTTATTTTGAAGATTGTGTCTCAATTTGTAAAAGACCTAGCCAAGTGGCAGAAACATATAAAGAAGAGAGGAATAAAGAAGAACTATCAATTTATCATTTACATTATTTTTTAAATATATACTACTTTAATCACCTTATTTGTATTCTAGTTTTTGAAAATTTGTCATTTCGTATCAACATATATGTACCCTTAACCGTGCAATATAGTTGATAACTCGATGATCAATAGTAAAGAAATTAGCTCTAATTGTGCGTTAGGCCAGTTGATAGCAAATGTGCATTAGGCCAGTTGGTCAAGGCAGTGTACCTGTCCTCTGCACCCGAGTTTGATTCCCCTCCTTGCACATTAGATTAATTTAGAATATTGATTTGTAAAAAATAATAATAAAAAGGCATGTTGAATATTTAATGCATTATATTAGTTGGATGAAACTTTAGTTTTAATATATACATTTTTTTTTTTGGGCCATAAAATCACCAATCATTAAAAGCTCTAGTTTTATGCATACCTTTACCATGCGGTTCCACACTCTTCTTTGATCTGTTTTAGGGCCGGGGCCCGGGTGGAATTGCCTCAACCTGAGGGAAAGATGCCATGAGAAGAGAAGAAAGAGGTATTGAGTTCGCAAATCAGCTCTAATTGTGAATAGGAAATATTAAAAATATATTCTCCATTATCTCTCCTTATTGCTTAACATCCTTCGTCCCTCTCTCTCCTCTCTCTCTCCCCCCAATATTTGACCTCCCTCCCTACTATACTATATATAATATATATTATATATTATATACACTTAATAATAATTTATTAGATATAATTATATACACTTAATAATCAACAACTTGTAATTTAAATTAATTGTCTCTCTAAAATAAATTAGACATGATTAAGTTTGAAATATTTAACTCTAACATGTAAGTTTTAAATCATATGTATTTGATATACATTATTTTCTCTTTCGGCCCCCAATCTTACAATTCTAGCTTTGCAATTGTCAAACGACGTAAACACCCTAACCCACATTTCAACAAGCACCAGAACCAATAGAACTTATAGAAGTATTGGTTTTTTTTATTTTTTATTTTATATAAAAAAAACTTATCTTGTATTTGTCTAATCAATACATGCGATAAGCATTGGGGAGTTGACTCAACAGAGGGGCTTGATGAGAGACTGGGAAGTTTTTTACTGCCTGAAAGTGACGTGAGGGTGACGAGCATGATAGGGAAAGTCGATCCAAATTATGTCGTATGAGAAAGGCCAACTTGTCCCCATCAATTTGGAAGCCACACAAATAATGCTTTTAAAAATATACATATATATAAATTACTTTTTGCTCAATACATGCTTTTCTATAATTAATCATCATTACCATAATTAAATATATTAAGCAGTTAAAATATTGTATTGAACATTTTGGACGGTTCCAAACTGCGAATGGGTTGCCTCATGACCAATAGATTGGTGGCCTAAACATTGTGTTTTTTAAGAGCTCTTAGTGTCACCAAGAGTTCAATGTGGACAGAATCAGCCTTATAACATTATTCATCTCGTACATCAGCACGAAAATAATTGTGTATGTTTGAGAATTTAGAATACTTCTATAATTGAACATCTCAAATCTCATTAAGTCGTTTTGATTATGAAAAGAAAAATATACAATTATATAAGACCTATAGAGTTGGCCAACCTTCGTGTGGGACTATTTTTTAGATTTATTGACGCATGTGGTGTGTTGTAAAGTAAAATTTGGCATTGTGACATCACACGTGAAACCAATTCCACATTAGTAACTATTTAAAAAAAGTTATTTAATTAGGGTTTGTTTGATTTGGGTTCAATTATTCGGGGTTTTGTTTGGTTTTGGTTAGTTGGTATGAGGTTTTATACAAAAGGTCTCGATGCTATTAGTAGTGTAACTTTCAATATATATTGCATTTTATTTGTCAAATTTTCGATGTGAGACTCTATATTGTTCAGCACACCCCCTCATGTGGGATCACCACATAGTAGACTTCGTAGGTGATATAAGTTGGGGAAAATATCGATGTTAGTAGTGAGCCACATCCTTATGAAATCTTAACATGGTATCAAAGTGAGTTTGAATATACTTTGGTTATATTCGTGAATATTTCTTTCAAGTATTTTATAAAAATTTGAGTTCTGGCAACGACAATATTGGTGCATAATCCTCAATCATATCTAAGAACTTCAACTGATTTTGTATGAATTTCCCTAATATATAATTTGTGTTTAAGCTTAAATTTATGGTCCTTTGACATCGATATGACACCAGTTGAACCCGAGACCTGTTGAGCTTTGAATGTAACATAGAGCTAACAAGTCACAAGGGATACTAGTGTGTGTTTTATAGAAAAAATGGTATTGCATTCAACCCAAAGAGAACATTACATGGAGAATAACATGGGTCAATATGAAGAGCAGTTGACAAGGCTGGCAAGGCTCAGCCCAGGAAGAAAATAATGCTCTAATTTTGTATGAATTTCCCTAATATATAATTTGTGTTTAAGCTTAAATTTATGGTCCTTTGACATCGATATGACACCAGTCGAACCCGAGAGCTGTTGAGCTTTGAATGTAACACAAGGCCAACAAGTCACAAGGGATACTAGTGTTTTTTTTATAGAGAAAATGGTATTGCATTCAACCCAAAGAGAATTACATGGAGAATAACATAGGTCAATATGAAGAGCAGTTGACAAGGGTGGCAAGGCTCAGCCTAGGAAGAAAATAATGCAGTTGTTTGCTGGCTTTGCCATGTAACCAAAGAAAACACAAGTCTCAGACTCGCAACCCTCTTTGCCTTTTCCCATGCAATGTAAGCTTTGATGAATCTGTATACATCTATAATTAATCAAAAAATAACACACTAACTTATCTGTATATGTAGCTGTGATAAACCAAAAAAACAAACAAAACAAAAGATTTAACCGATCTGAGTAACAAAACTACCAAAAAAAATCTAAAATCTAAAAACAAGTCTTCAATGTGAGACCACTTGACTCCCTGAATCATTAGAATTTCCTTCAATTTTAGCTGCCTTCCTCTTTTGATGATAAGCATCTGATGATGACAACCTGAGAAAACCAATTGATTGTTAGATAATTATGTCTTCTTCTGTTACTTATATTATCTTTTTTTTTTCCGTCTACGTAGATTTGGCGAAGAATTAGGTTTAGTAAAAAGTTAATATTGCAATATTCAGAAACAAGTTTTAGGAGAAAATGGAAATTGGTGGAGAATTTGTAGCATACCCCAAGTGCAAATAAGTGTCTGGTTCATAACTCGAAACGGCTTTTGAGCTCTCTAATGGATGATCGGATGCAGGGACAATTTGCCAATTTGGCTTGTGGGTTTGCCGCATCTCCTCAAGCTACGTATATATATCATAAATTTAATTAGAGAGAGGTTCAGATTTTGGTATAATTCTTATATATCTGGATGAAGTTTAATGCTCACCTGTTTGCGTAGATTCTCATTTTCCTCCACAGCCCTTTGCTCCTGAGAATAACACCGTTTATATATAAATTAAAAACATTACAAAAAGCTTATCTAGAAAGGGAAAAATCTGGTCCATTATATTAATTTCTTCTTCGTCGGTGGCTCACGTTAGTATAAGCCACGGGTGTATCAGTGACTTAAATGGAGGTTTTCTAGTAGTGTATAACAAAGATGGTGAGTTTATTACCAGTAATCTGGAGCTCTTTAGCGTCTCCAAAAGTATTTCCTCCTGCAATAGTATAAAGACTCATGAGCAAAGACCTAAGAAACCAAATCCTTCAAAATGTCTTTCAAAAAAATATATATATATGCATCACCTTCTTTTGCTTCACAAATAAGACCCCTTCACGTAGTTGTTCCTCCAGTTGGTGCAGCTCTTTATAACTCAAGCCGTGCAACTCCTTACCCGTCATCCGCCTGCACAAGTAGAAAATGTTAAACACTTCCGTTTACTAATGGAACATACTTCTCTAAGAATCAATTTTAGATCTACTGTGATTAGGCCTAATCGACTCGTATAATTAATCGTATCAAATTACTCAAAATTCACTCAACAAGATATCCGCAACCAGCAGAATGACTTACATGCATGCCAAGCGTAGTGTTGCAATCTCATTTTGCAGTCCATTTACATCACGGTTCGGCTCCCCCTTTCTTTTCTGGGCAAAGTTCGGCTCCTGTTTGTTGAACATGAGATTGTAAGACACTCCTATTCATAAAGAAGCTGGGCAAACATGCAATTTCCTTATATAGCTCTTTTAGCTTCTATGTTAGGAAAATTGTTATGTTGTCATGAATATTGGTTAGATCGATTCATGGGATTCGAACCCGAGACCTCTTATTTACAAGTCAAGGTCCTTTTCCACTGAGCTATACCCAGTTGGCATAACATATTTGTATTTTAAAAAATGTATTTGTATTTAGAAATATATATATGCCGTACCTTTGTTGCAGGTTCACTTGAGCGTTCTTGTGGGTAATCTATTACGCCACCCTTCTTGTATCTTGAAAGAGTGTGTGGCATGCTACATAAATAGAAGAGGTAAGTTTTAATTTAAAACAAAAAAGAATAATATATATTAATTTAATGCTATTAATTTAATAATGCCACCTATAAAATTTAGTGACAACTAAAAAAATGTAACTGGGCCATTGGCCCATTGTTAGCTTAGGGTTGTACGTTGTGAGGTTTGTAATTTATTTACGTACACGATTTCTATTTGTCCACAAACTCTTTGACCAAACCGTCTTCTACTAGAATAGGGTTTCTACTCTTGTTGACTTACCAATTTCAGTAAATTTCGTCCTTTTACGTTATCTTTCATCCTCCAAAACGAATCTTTTCTAATTTCAGTAGAAACTTTCCAATTTTCCAATTTGTGTGTGTTTGAAAACCTTTTTCGAATTACCAAAACTACTTTTTGTGGAGTTTGGTTGAATTAGACAAAAGCAATTTTTAAGAATCGAGAGTACTTTGGTACGAATTGATCCGGAAAATTTCAGGTTTAAGAGTAATCAAATTTGAAATTAAAGGTTTTAACGAAACCACTTTGTAGCACCTAAAGAGGCCAGGACCTTTGGTTGTATTGATGTTGTTTTTGTTTGAATGAAAGTTCTTGACTTGATAAAAGAAATTTGAAATTACTTGACTCCTAATCATCATCCGCATGAATACATAAAGTTTAAAAATTAAAAAGGATTCATAGCGAAGAATGAAAAGAAAAGGAAAAAACTCAAAGGCGTACAAACCTGGTGCTTGAGAATTCATAAAGCCTTCCGGTGCTGGCGAAAACAATGACAGCAACCTCTGCATCACAAAGAACTGACAATTCCTTGGCCTTCTTGAGCAACCCGTTACGGCGTTTCGTGAAGGTGACTTGCCTGCTATTCACATTTTCAATCTTCTTAATCTCAATCCTTCCTCTCCCCATAGTTTTTCTGGTGTCTGCGTTGTTTTCTGTATTCATTGAGACAGAGAAAATAGAGACTCAAAGTAATAGAATAATAGAGAGAACAAAAGTGTTTCTGTGGCTATATTATGCAATTACTAGGTTACTTATATAAACAGGGATTTGGTAAAGTCTCAGGAAGGAAAGTTAAACAGAATTAGGATATTGTTATTTGGTAAATGGAATCCTAAAGGTGGCAAACGTCCAAAAAAGGCATGCATTATCCTTGCCAGAGAAGAAATTACTTCTTTCTTCTTCTTTTTTCCTTCTTTTTTCTTCTTTTACTTGGGAAGTAAGTCATATTGTTATTCCTACTTCCGGAATGTTTCCCGAGAAGTGTTTCGAGGTATAATGGAATTTGTTGCACGGATATCCTTTCCCTTTTATGAGATAATATTGGACGCATATCAAATACAATTATATTACTTGTTTCGAGGTATTATGTGATTATCAAAAACAATTATATTACTTGTTCTTTTTTTTGTCTTTTGGCATGGGTCATACGCTTGCATATGTAGAAAAAATTTCAAACACATAAATTATCATGATGGTAAATCGTCAATCTGTTTCATGTTTAGCTGATTGTTTACATAGATGAGCTTTGAAATGGGGTTAAAAAATCGATAGTTCGAAACATAAGAACATTGTGTGTGGGCTCAAAATTGGTTGCATTGGAATAAGTTACATATTCGTGTATGTTTAAAATTTTCTTGATGCGGCACTATGGGTTTAGCCGGTATGGCGTTATGGGTTTAGCCAAGAATTAGTCGGTATGAGCTACAAGTTTAGCCAGGTATGTCACTATGGCTCTCTTCAGGTTGCCTGAGAGGATGTGGAGCAGTGGTCCTGCTTCTTAGTTTGTTTGTCTAGTAATTTTCATGAACTCTTTAGGAGTTTGTTTCCATTTGTTAGTTTTATTTCTTTTTAGTTTTCGGCTTTTGATACAGTTGATAGTTTCTGTCGTTTCGCGGCAGATTTATATTATAGGTTTGAGTAGGCGTGCTTTTGTTGTTAGATCAAGAATTTTAATCATTTGTGGATTGTGCGTGATCTCTACAGATCAATTCAACTTGTTGTTGTGTTTAGTCACTGGAGAAGATTTATAAATCTTTGGCATCATAATGGCTTTGTACTTGTTTTTATTCGTCTTGTCAATAAAATACTCTCTCTCTCTCTCTCTCTCTCTCTCTCTCTCTCTCTCTCTCTCTCTCTATATATATATATATATATATATATATATATATATATATATATATAAATTATCTTCATGTTACCGGAGAAAACCTAAATACTCTTTGAGAAAACTCTAAGGAAAAAGGTCACAGTCGCCGCCCCCTTGGGGGTTGATGGCTTCCCTCCCTACCACCTTCTCCTGCCTTCCCTCCCTTTCCTCAGGATCTTCTTTATTAGTTTGTTTTGTGATGTGGAAGTAGCCGCCGTGAAATGTTGCCGATATATAGTTTGGAGCTACAAAGAAGGGGAGAAGTTGGATTACGTTGGGAGAGTTTAGTCGGTGCGACACTATGGGTTTAGCCGGTATGCCGCTTTGCCTCTCTTCAGGTTTCCTAGGAGGATGTGGAGTCGTGGTCTTACCTTCTTAGTTTTTTTAGTGTAATAAATTTCAAGAACTCGTTAGGAGTTTGTTGTGGTTTGTTTTCTATTTATGATGTTTTATATATTTGTAGTTTTCAGCTTTAGATACGGATTTTTCGTTTATACCGTTGCTTTGTACATATTGCATCTATAAATTCAACATGTTGTTGTGTTTGGTCACTACGCACATATTGCTTTGTACTTTTGTTTGTTCATCAATAAGAACTATTGCTTATTATAAAAATAAATAAAAAATCTTTGTACATGTATCACATATATAAATACTTTATATATATATACAACTTGATTTTAAATACTGCAATTTTGGGTTTCGAATTCTAATAAGCTCTTTGTTAGTACTGTTTGATAAACAAAAGACATGTCTAAACGGAAAAAACTTTAGTGTGATTGTCATACTACCACATGGTTTAATTAACTCACCTACATGTTATATTATATGTACAATATTTCATTTTTACTTCACATGTTATAATATGAATTAATTGGTCACATCACATATGACCTTACAAGGTCCTAGGTTCGATTCTCCCCTTCCCCAATATCGCTTGTATAAAAAAACAAAAAAGACGGACTGTGATGCCCGTTCATGTGGACTAGGTTTAGTCCAATGTGCCTCTGCCCTTTTTCGGATAGGAGTGCGGGGAGGGAAGGAACAGAACAAAAACATTGTCATAAATAAACCATAAGAAAGACCTCAGTTTGGTCCTACTTCTAGTTCGTTTTGAAACCTAAACTAAAGTTTGGTTCTATTTATAAACAGTAATAAAATTTCCGTCAAGCTTTATTTTACAAACTAGTTGTTTTCAAGCGCAATCGCCTCTAAGGCAATTTAGCATTTGTATCTTGCTAATTTGTTGCACATATCCTTTTTTATAAGATAATATTGGACACATATCAAATACAATGTGATTATCAAAAACAATTATATAATGTGTTTGTTTTTTCACCACGAGGTCACATACACATAGATATGTAGAAAAAATTTATAACGCATATAAAATTGATTATCATGAAAATAATCAAATCGTAATCTATTTTATAGCTTTATTTTGTTTCTGCATAGATGATCTTTGAAACGGGCCTAAAAATCAATAGTTCGTAATATAAAAGCATTTTATGGGGTGGGCCAGAAATATTAGTTTTGTATTAAGTTACGCTGTGGGGTTCACTACGAATTATATTCCAATCATCCAAACTATGGTTTCAAATTTGAGTGGTTTTGTTTTTGTTTTTGTAGAGATACCTAAAAAATAGACGGTTTGGATCATTAAAATACAATGTATAATGGGCACTACAAGAGTGTCCTTCAAATAAGGTTATTTGAGAACTGAATTTTACTTCGATGCAGTTCCTTTCCATCGAGAGACACCTTTGAAGGTCCACCACAAATTTTTTCTCAACTATTCAAACCTTCTATTCAAGTCTTCAATTATGTGATCATTGGAATTCTTTTTGCTTCAATGGGGCTGAAAAATTCCATAGATCTGTATCGAGTTAGGAGGAATTGAATTTAGAAAGAGTACGATTGAGGAGGAGTTGAAATCTAGATTGCTTTTAAAGTTGTTTACTAAACTATAAAAACCAAAAACAAAAAAACTATGTGGAATCAGAGTAGGACTGGTATTGATTCCTTATAAGTTGTTTACTAAAGGCATGTGTACATATCAGTAATGGGTATGGGAAGAAAGGGAATGATTTTCATTCCTGATTCCCCCCGTGTTTACTTGCAATCGGGAATGAAAAAAAGTGTGTGCCCCACCTCAAAATTCATAATCGCATCCCCTCAAAACTAGGAATCAGATCAATTAGGAGGGGGTAGTTGATCCAATTCCCATTCCTTTTTTCCCTTACTACCTTCCGAAAATACCCTTACCACTTTACGATAATTCCAAAACACCTAATCACTGTTGGAAAAAGCGAAAATTTTCCCTTTTCACCTAGGTTGCTAGCCTCTATTTGTCTTATTATGCTTCTTCTCACCGTGTCATATTTGTTTCTTTTTTTCTATTATATCACTTATATTATTATATACTAGTTATTTCATATATTATGTATTAGTTGTAAAATAAAGTTTTATCAATTTGGTTTTTACTAGTTACTTAGGTGAAAATTATATATTTATATGTGCGGGGCATTTTAGTAATCAAATTAGTTTAGGTTATGATTCATGAGAATTAGTAAACAATGACAATGAGAATCAACTTCATTCCTGTGTTGATAATATGGTTAGTAAACAACTTAATGGGAATGATTCTTCTCATACCAATTCATTACTTCCCCGATTCCTAAATTCTCTTATTCCTTACTTCCTCCATTCCTGTTAAGTAAACAACCCCTAAATTCTCCTGATTCGGAATTAAAACTAGCTTGGTTACTAAAATGCACTTATTCTAAATAAATTATTGGGTTAAAGTGGATGACAAATTTGAAATTTTAAAATTTGTGAGAGGATATAATGGGCAAAAAAGATGAATTCCTGATAGGCTAGCCCTCCAAGAATTAGAATACTGCCTCCCACCCAAGAGTCCAATTTCTCCAAAATCATGAGTTGAATTTCTGATTTTGTGTGGGGTCCGCTTGCTTTTATATTCCTTTATGTGAAGTAAACACATGAGCAATCCGTAACGGGAATTCAACTCCTTATTTTGATTCCCATTACAAATTAATAAACATGGCTAAAGCAGTGTTGTCCAGCTAGTGCATGAAATACCAAGAGGGGCAATCGAAGTTTGCTCCAAGAGTTTGAAATAGATTTGAGCATGAATGGCTTTCCATTCGACTATAATTTAATCAAGTCTGTTGTTTGAAAATAAAAAAATAAAGAAACTTATAAGGCAACTTTACCAAAATTAGAAGCAAATCAGATTGAAGAACAAGGAAAAAATAAAATATTGACTTTGTTCTCTCAGAAACAAGAAACTATTGACTTTATTAAATCTCCCATCCTAGCGAATCCCTAAAATTTAGAGGAAAAAAAAAAATCCACAAATTTTTTATTCCCACAATACACTAGTTCAACGCTTACCCTTCTAAGAGATCTCGTCCGTCCGCTGAGATCCACGGTCGTGAAGTCGGACGGTCGAGATCAAGCTTAAGTCAGCAAATGCACATGTGGCCCTACCTATTTGAATTTGAAAAAAAAGAAACGTTAGGATTTCGTAGCCTCAGGTTCGGAGCCGTGCCTACATTGAGCCCAAAAGCCAAGAACCCAAGAACACATGCCATTGTTGCCTCCGTCTAGACTGTAGACTCTCTCTCTCTCTCTCTCTCTCTCTCTCTCAATCTGTATCGGCCACCACCAACCCCACCTCTCTATCTCTCTCTTCTGGATTGTGGGGTTTTCGCGTTTTGGAGAAGGACCCAGATAAAGAAGCAAGTATGTTATTGAATTTTCTCTGTTCTTCTCTCTGGGTTTGTGTCATTCTATGTTGTTTATTTGGTTTATTTTCTGGGTTTATTTATAAAGATTTTTCGTTGGTTTTCTATGGGGTGTAATGTAGTTTCATATTTTTTTCTCTAAATTTGCAGAACAAGGAATGGAGGACAGTGCAAGGACTGGGTTGCATGATTTTACTAGGGCTTCAAGAAAAGCCGAAGAAGCAGGTTGGTTTGTTCATTAAGTCATTTCCATTTTTATTTTAGAGTATGTCTGTTTGCTTTCTCAGAATGTCATAGGAAAAAGAAAAAGAATCAAAATTTGGAATAGGGTGTAGCTATGTCGGAATGGGTTTCCAAGATTTGAACAAATATTGTTAACTAATAGAAATTGTGTTGTATTTGGCTCAGTTGAATTGTGGGATTATTTTCTTGGTTCGAAAATTACAGAGAAATCTGAGATTTATGAATCTTTTCCCTGCATTTTGTTCTGAAAAGAATCGTTAAATCATTCAATTTTTAATTTCTGAATTTTGGCAGCTTGGAGGCGATTCCAAGCTATTGAATGGCTTGAAACCTTGGTGGGTCCACTTGGCATACCAAAACAACCATCGGAGAGAGAGTTCATTTCTTGCTTGAGAAATGGTTTGATCCTATGCAATGCCATGAACAAGATTCAACCAGGAGCAGTGCCCAAGGTATTACATTTGTATCTCAGATTATTATATTTTGATTCCTCTCTTTGGTTGATAAGAAGTGAACAAAGCAAAAGAAACTGATATACTGAATTTTGTTGCTGATTATTTTTGAACTGTAAAAATTGGCATATATTCTTGTATAAAAAGACTCACACGTATAAGCTCCTAAGCTATTTATGTCAGTTTCTTACTACTTTCTTTCTTTATCATCATTATTATTTTAAGGTTGTGGAGAGCCAAATGCCTTTGCAACCATTAAGTCGGGAATCTCAGGCATTGCCAGCATATCAGTATTTTGAAAATGTTCGTAACTTTCTGGTCGCTGTGGAAGAGTTGAAGCTGCCTGCTTTTGAAGCTTCTGACCTCGAAAGGGTAGATCATCTGCTCATATATGTATGCATAAATGTATATGTCAATCCTACTTGCATTTTCACATTGTATTCCATGTTTTATTGTCTCAGGATGCATTGGAGGCAGGGTCGGCAGCCAAGGTTGTTGATTGCATTTTAGCCCTTAAATCCTATGAGTGGAAGCAGATGAGCAATGGGAATAGCTTTAATAAATATGTTAAATCTCCCTTAGTTATGATTTCTGCCAATATAATGCATTCAAGGGCCTCAGCTGTAGTCCCATCAGACTCTTGCAGGCAATTGGATATGTCTGCTGCATGTGAGAGACAACCACCTGTTGAGGGTGACAATCAAAAACTTCAAGGTATAAGGTTTCTCTTCCTTCATAAGTTTTGTCCATTTCTAAGATACTTAAAATGATAACCTAACATAATAGTGAAGGAAGAAAATTCTGAAGGAAATATCTTCTAAGATATTTTTTATGATCGTGAATGAGGAAATATTGATATTTTATAAGAAATATTTCACATCAAACAAATAAAATACAATTAATCTGCGAGCTCGTTGGTTGATACAGCAGTATACGTAGTAAGATTTCATAAGAAACCCTAGACTCTAGGTACATTATTGGTGCTATAATAGTTTTACCTGGATTGTAGACTAGTATATATTTAACATCACACAATTAATGATAATTGTATTTTCCTCTAAGCCAAGTGTGGCATTATAGTAAATCAACTGTATATGTCATGCTCACTTCTAGATTTTAAGGATTAATGATAAAGTATCAGAACTGGATATATAACCTCACAAAAGTAATGTGTAATCAATCACATGTGACTTCATTTATTGATGTAACCACATGTACAGTAAGATTTAGGGTTTAGGGTTCTTATTGAATGATATAAAACAGCTCACTTTTTTTTTTCCTATCTGTTAGTATACTTGAAAATACTTCCTCTAGAAATGCCATCACTCTTATATGGAATCCACATCTTATTATATGGTTATTTGTAATGATCTTCAGTTTCTCTCCCTAACTTTTACTTTTCTGTTATCTCTTGTGATGTAGTGGATTCCTTAGAATCTGTTATCAAGTTACTTGTTGACTCTATGGTTGACGTAAAGGAAAACATTGATGACAAACTTCTTGCTTCCTACCATAGTGGAGATGTGGTAATGATCCCTCCTTTTTTTTTAATCTTCCAACAGAGAGAATGTTACTCTGATTCAGCCAATAAATACTGGAATATGGATCAGATTTGAAGTCAATTTTCATCTCTATTAACCAATTTCTTCTTTGCAGGATACAATCCGCCTCCTTCGAAAGATCATGACAAGTTGTTCAGAGCAACATCTACAGAAGAAGTCTCTTGAGGTTAGTTTGATTTGAGTGTTACAATATTTTAATTTTATATTTTCTTGGTCGAAAAATTCCCCAGCAAGCCACTTTGTGTTTTAGCTTTTCAAGTATGATTACGTTTTGCTTCTCTGAAGCAATATTAGACAGAAGTCTCTTAATAATAATACATTTAGGACGAAAATTTGTGATAAAATTGCAATCTAGGAGGTATTTCGGTGAAATTTTTTATTCCAAAGAAATGGTGCATTGTTTAACAATACTGTCCCATCATATGAATTTTTTCCCTCTGCACTCCCTAAGTACATAATTCTATACATAGTTATTTGAAATGGTTGAGTTTATGTTTCATTTGGAACATCGCATCTCATCTCCCTTTACCTAACCTTACTCCTTTATATTCTGCCAGTGTTTTCACTTACACGAAGTTGCTCTGAACTTGATAATAATACTCTTGTCTTTTTGTGTATAAACAGTTGAATTCTATGTCAAAAGAACCCTTGAAAGAAAGAAGCAGCTCACCTGCCCATTCAACATCTATGCCTCTAGAGGATTTATCTGCTCTTGAAAACTCCAGAGTATGTCTATCTTGTATAGAAGCACCCTTTATGTAACCAATTCACATAGAAATTACGTCAGCATGTTCTAAAATTGTTTGTTTTATATGCAATATTAGTTTTCCAGTGACTTTTAATGAAATATTTACTGTTTTCTTGATTGTAACCCCATCTTTCGTGGCGTTAGTGAATGGAGAATAGTACTAGTTATATCTACTCCTTGTAACTCCTCTTTTCTTTTTTGTTTTTTTGGTCCTTGAATCTCTAGATTTCTTATTCATTCCTTCAATATTTAGAAATATAATTCCGAACTTCTTCATATGGTTAAAACCATTTATTTAGTTTTTATTTTTTAGGATTCTGTATTGTTTGTAATTTGGTAACATTTATTTATGTTAAGAGTAACCTGCTCTCTGAAAATCAGATTATTCCAATGTTGTTGGATATTTTCCATTTCACAGTTCTCCTGTGTTTATTAGTCCTTATTTCCTATTCTGAATTTCATCATTGTCAACTAGACTTGAACAAAAAGTATTGTGAGTTATAAGCTTACCTTTATTTCATAGGCAAGGGATATATTCATGGATTTCACGCACACAGATATTCTACGTAGCTGAAAAAGTCTGAATGTATATAAGCAATTTTTTCTTATGGTATTGGATGTTGCACTACTGGATTCTGAAGTGTATTTATCTTTATCTTTTCAATAGTGCTGCAAAGCTTGTTTGAAAAATGGTAACTGCAACCACAGACTTCTATTCCAAACACAAGAGAAAGAACTTGTGGTACGTATTTAGTTCGTTTTCTGTCCTTTATGTGTACTATCTTTTCAGTATAAAGTTAGGTTGTACAAATTCCCATCAGAATACAAAACTAATTTTGGCAATGGATAGCCATTTTGTTTATCTTTTTATGGGTTCGAGACAAAGTTTGATTTGCATGCACTTCGTATTGGTTCTCTGAAGAACATTTGTTTTCTTTTTCCTTTTGTTAAGGTCGTATCTTATAGCATAAGTCATATATAATAACATAATGGTTATGACAAGCTCCTGGTTGGACAAATAAATTTCGATTTAAGTCAAAATACAATTAGTTAATGACATAGACATAGTTTTCTAAAGGAATAATAAGAATGCAGTAGGACTGTTGAATATATCCAGCATTAAAATGGTAATGGTTTTCATTTGACAGGATCTCAAGGCTTTGTGGTTAAGTGCAAAAAAGGACTTTGAAGACTTACAGACCCAGCTACAGAGAGATTTGAAACACTTGGGTATGTCCATCTTCAGAGGCTTTTTACCTTCTCCTTCCATTTTCTAGTCAGAATCGACAGTTTTCAAGTATTTAATCTGCAAAAAGAAGTCATCATTCATTTTAGTATCTTATGATTCAACTGTAAATGTGATCTTTTATATCTGTTGAGATCTTATTTCTTTCAATTTTCATCTAGCTTAATCTTCTAAATTTCCTTACATCAATCTTCATCTTGTACCGTTATATATATAAAGTATAATTTACAGTTTTGGAATGTATATAGCCATTTTTTTCAAGTAACATCATAGTCATAATAATTAAATGCTCTTCACGAGTGCTCCGTTCTTTTAAAGTAGATGGAAATTATGATGGAAGAATGTCTTAGATCTGTGCATTTTTACAAAGCTATATGCGCATAAATTTCTTGGAAGTTAATTGTGTATACGCTCTTTGTGGGTTCAGGGACTCAGGTACAGGAACTGTCCACTGCCGCTCTTGGGTATCACAGGGTGGTGAAAGAGAATCAAAAACTATACAACATGGTTCAGGATTTGAAAGGTTGGTACTTTTAAATGTTTGCTTTGCTATAATATTTCTAGTTTGACAACTATCAAAATCTAGTTATCTAGCTATCTGATCTTGGTTGAAATTTGTCAGGTAATATTCGAGTATACTGCCGGATTAGGCCTTCCTTCAGTTCTGAATCCAAAAATGTGATCAAATTTATTGGAGAGGATGGTTCAGTTGTGATCTTGGACCCTGCAAAGCCCCAAAAAGATGGAAGGAAAGATTTTCAATTCAACCGAGTGTTTGGTCCAACTTCTAGCCAAGGTAGTATTACATCACACTACTTTTTATGGATTTCAATATCAATCAGTTTATTTCTGACTATATTATACTTTCATTTTTCAGATGAGGTTTTCAAGGACACTCAACCACTCATTAGGTCTGTGATGGATGGCTATAATGTTTGCATTTTTGCTTATGGTCAAACTGGATCCGGAAAAAACGCATACTATGGTATGATACAAGCCATAGATTTCAGTTGATAAATCTTTTGCAATTTTTAGGCTAACAATTTGTGGCTTTCATCTGCTTGCTAGCATTGTTGCATAATACCAGATTTTTGACACATTAGATTTGTGCATGTGCACATTCTGATCAAGGTTCTTTAATCTGAAATGAAGAGTTTATATTTTTACAGAGTGGTCCATCAGGCGGGTCAACTAGGGATATGGGGATTAATTATCTAGCTCTCAACGATTTGTTCCAGATGTCAAGTAGAAGGAAGGATATCATACATTATGACATTCATGTCCAAATGGTTGAAATATACAACGAACAAGTACGAGACCTCCTTGCAGAAGATTCATCTACTGTCAAATATCCTTTAATATTGGCTATTTTATGATTATTTTTAAGCAAATCATTTCAATTCACATCCAAATGTTGTTTCCTTAACAATTCACAAATTAGAGATTCGAAGCTGCCCTACTGATAATGGCTTGAGTATTCCAGATGCTACAATGCATTCAGTGAATTCTACCACTGATGTCCTCAACCTCATGAAATTTGGTGAGATGAATCGTATGGTCAGTTCTACTGCAATCAATAACCGCAGTAGCCGTTCCCATAGGTTAGTTTTTGGAGCTCAGTTATGTCTTATAATAAAAACCTTACCTTTCTTATTTCATAGCTTATGATACCATTTCTTAAAACTATGAGCATAAATTAAAATAAAAACAGCAATAAGCAAGATATCGGTTATTTTGTGCCCACTGATAGTTGTTGGTGTGTGTCTGCAGTGTACTGACAATCCATGTGCACGGAAAAGATACTTCCGGAGGCACTCTCCGCAGTTGCCTTCATTTGGTTGACCTAGCAGGAAGTGAAAGAGTGGACAAATCTGAAGTTACAGGTGATAGGCTCAAAGAGGCACAGTATATCAACAAATCTCTTTCTTGTTTAGGAGATGTTATCACAGCCCTGGCTCAGAAGAACTCTCACATCCCTTACAGAAACAGCAAACTCACACTTCTGCTGCAAGGCGCCTTAGGTTGTAATTTCTTGAATTTCCAGCATCTATCTCTATTATTTGTCTTCTTATATGGTTTCTGAAAAAGGAGTGAACTGTTTGCGTGAATTTGAAATGATACCAGAAAATGATTGGTGAAATGGAAAATTTGAGAAGCATGTTCCCTGAGGAGTTGACCAATTAGATTGAGATATTATGCATATTCTGTGGACTCACCCAACTTTCTCTTTCTATTTATCCTTCAGGTGGACATGCTAAAACTTTAATGCTTGCTCATGTGAGTCCAGAAGAAGATTCTTTCAATGAAACAATCAGTACCTTGAAGTTTGCTCAGAGGGTTTCCACTGTTGAACTTGGTGCTGCTCGTTCAAACAAGGAGAGTGGTGAGGTTATGCAACTCAAAGAACAGGTGAACAAATTTTATTAATTTGGTTTTTCCTGCCTATATTTTTTTATATATTCCGTTTTACTCTCTATCCTTGGGACTGATTAGTTGTTTGATCTAAAGTCATCCTGAAACTTGTGTTGTGCACTAACAGTCTACATAGTTTTTTATGCACTAACACGTGATGTGTTTCAAAATCTTCAGATTGAGAACCTTAAAAAGGCATTAGCAAACAAGGAAGTTCAGGGTATACAGTTTAGTAAAACAACGGAGAAACCAAGAACAATGACTGAGAGAACTCCTCAACGTCTTAGAAGATTAAGCATTGAAAATTGCAGCACTATGAAGACTGAGAAAGCAATAAACCTTGAAGACAGAAAGGGATCAAAAACCCCGTCTCTATCAACTCGTTCAAGAAGATTGAGCTTGGAAGGTCCAAGGTCTGTTAAGAATGATAATCTGCGGATATCACATGACATGGGGAAATTCCTGGCATCTGAAACAGTACCGATGGAGAATTGTGGTCAACTTCAAGAGACAGAAGCAGTCACTAAGCCTTTTGGCCATTTCAGAAATGAGAATACCACATTGGAAGTGTGGTGTCCCAAAACTCCTCGAAGTCCAACAAGGATTCCCTATCAGAAGCGAGTTGTAGAAACAGATAGTAAAAAACAAGTTCCTTCTCTTCAGCCACCACCAACAACACCTGAAGCACGTCCCAGGGCTCCTCGAAGTCCAACAAGTTGTACCTATCAGAAGCGAGTATTTGAAACAGAGAGTATAACCCAATGTCCTCCTCTTCAGCGACCAATGACACCTGAACCTCAGCCGAAGGCTCCTTTTAGCCCAAGGATGGCTAGCTATCAGAAGGGAGGGTTAAAAACGGATAGTAAGATCCCTCCTGTTCAGCTACCGACAACACCTGGTCCTGAACCACCAATGCGTTCCAGAAATGAGGTACAGATTGCTATGCAAAGTAAGCTCCCTCTTCCTGCGGATTACCTGACCCCTAATTTGGCAAGTAGCATCGGTGGGAAAGGATCTCAGATAAGGAGATCCCTGCGGACAATTGGAAAACTGATTAATGGATCTGAAAAGAGGTGGGTGCAACTCATAATTTGAAGGACTTTTTCTGTTTTAATACATGTAATGTGTATGTTATTTTGGTATGTATGTTAGATTGCTATGATGTCTCCCACATCATATATACCAATATGAAAATTCATATTGAATGTTATTCATATTTACTCCTGCTGACATTTCTTTACTAAGGCTTACAATGAAATACTGCAGGAACCAGCAAATTTTGGTGGACACACATTCAACTGTTAAATGCTCAGGTGATATCAATGAAGGGAAATCACCAGTTACAAATAATGCAAGAACTCTGAGGCGGCAATCACTAACTGGCATTCCATCATCAGAGTCTGACAGACGATCCTCTCTGGGAGGGAATCCTGTTGACACAGGTACATAAAGCTCTTACATTCTAGAACTTCTGTTACAGCTTTCATATTCATCCATGTTTTGACTTTCTTATGGTGTTTGCCTTTTGAAGGTGTAAAGGACAATAGAAATGCCAAAACACCTCCGCCAGTTCGCTCGTCAACGAAAAATAACAAGCGGTGGCTCTAGATCATTTGATGTGCTGAAATTGCAGTGGTGGTGCTTTGACTCGAAGCATACTGATGTGCTGAAATTTGAAGTGGCTATAGATCATTTGATGCAAAGTGAAAACTGCAGTGGTGGTGCTTTGACTCAAAGCATACTGACGTGCTAAAATTTGAAGTGGTAACAGATAGCATTATGAGAATGCCCTTGAGTAAAAGACAGGCTAACATGATTGTAACTGATCTACTAGTCTTCAGATCACAAAAGTTTGGCTAAAATGCTTCATATCGTCAATGATCCTCATTGTAATTGTAATACCTAGTTTGGATCCATATTGTGAATTTCTGTTAATAAAAGTAGCTTATCTTCCAAAGTTGTTAGGGTTGGGCGTAAAAACCGTCGAACTGGAAAACCGAACCGACCAAACCGAGCCGAATCCAAAATAACAAAAAAGGCGGGAAAAAACTGAGTTAAACCTAAAAAAGTCAAATCCGGACCAAAACCGAACTGGTACCTGACTGGACCGATTATTTTAATTAATTAATTAATTATATTTTAAGCCCACTTTTCTATACCCCTATCCAAATGATCTTCTAATGCATAAAGCCCAACTTTAATTATACAAAAAAATCCTAAAGCCCAACAGAACTTAGGCCATAGCCCAAACCCAATTAATAACACTACTTTCCCCTACTTGACAGTATGAACCATTTTAGCCAAACAAAACTGTGATCTGAAGACGAGTAGATCAGTTACAATCATGTTAGCCTATCTTTTACTCAAGGGCATTCTCATATATCTCAATCAGAAAATTTCCTTTTCGTTCCAAAGAGTTGGTCTCTTGCCGAATATTATTGTCGATATTAACCATCTAACAACATAACATGTCTGATCGTGTGATAAGAGAACATTTTTATCGTTTCGAATATCTCAGATAGTGTAACCTTTTATATTTCCATTTGCCTCCTACCTCCATTCTTTATTTCTTCCCTGCTCGAAGGGTCGAAATCTTCTTCCTTCTTTTTCTTCTCAAATGGCCCTGGGATAGGGTATCGTCCCCTCTCTCTTTTTTACAATTTTTAAAAGGAGGGGCAAAGCCCATGTGATACAAACACTTCACTTCCCTATTGTGTATAGCTTTTGGGGATTTGAACATGTGCACTTAAATTATATAATGAGACTTGAAAATCTTAGATCCTTGACTTGACAACCAAAAGAGAAAATGTATGGTCTAGGTAAAAGCTACATTAATATTCTATTCTTCCCGCATGTTTGTTCATTTACTTGTATGCATCTACTTTTTATCTGTTTCTTTTTTTCTACATGTACTCTTTCCCCATGGGTGATAATTTAAATTATTAATGAGCATTTACTTACTGACATTGTTCATTTTATTTATTAAAATAAAAAGAGATAAATATATCTTAAGAATTCAAAACTAAAAGCCTTAGAAACAAATTCAAAGCTAGAAGCGTTTTATTCACAACCATAATCTTAACAAGAATTGACTAAGTCACCGGAGTTTAGCCCGGTGATCTCAAATTGAACCCTCTTTATAGCACCTTAACAGTATCTTATTTATTCAGGAAATATCACATTCGTTTACTATTTAGAAAAATCCTATTTTGTTAAATGTTATCCAACTTTTTGTAGTGAGATGTGTAGTGTTGTCCAATCTATATAACTATGGAATCCATGTGAGAGAATTGGGGAACATTTACAAAAAAGAGCTTAGGTTGTATAACATTTTCATATTATTGAATCTCCAAAAGCTCAAATTCCTTAAATAATTGACATTTTTTTAAAGCCATTGTAATTATTCTAACTATAACAGTCAGTGAGGGAAGAATAGGAGTGGCTAGATCTTGGGTTTTAAAATAAGTGGAAATTTGCAGGTATATCCCAAGATAAAACCTGTTTAGGAGATGTGAAATCAAGCAAGCTGATCCGTTAATATATTAAAAAAATAAAATAAAAAAATAAAAAACTCTGTTCCCTATTTGTTGAACAAACCAAGCTCAACGACTAGTATTTTGTCAGGTCTATCCTGTACGCAAATTGCAGTTGTGTTATTTTTCTGACTCTGCCCATGTGGCATGTGGTCCTCCCAGTGCATATCTGCCACCTTGTGCAGTGTAGCTTTTTAGAAGGGTGTTTTTGGAAGGAACCCAATATTTATTCTCATCATGGATTGGGCTAAAGCTTGCATGCATCATTGTAAAGTCCTAGAAGTACTTTTTAAAAAATTTGTGTAAGAAAGCTTGTTTATGCCTTGGCTTGTCAAAATCTCCTAAATCTCAAGGAATTATATAAATTGAGTGCGCTCGTCATGGTAAAAGATAAAAGTAACTTTAAAAGCTGCATTCCCTTTTCACAGGCATATTTTGGTGCAAGGATACAATAATGCACTCAACTTGATTCTATCTTCACATGCATGGAGAATTATACATCAATCTATCTATGCTATGCACCTTCTCAAACAATAGAGATTTTCGGATTCACATGCCATGATGAGACCTTATTTGGTTGTTTGGCAAACACAAAACAATCTAATACACACAAGTACGCACATATATATTTCTTATTTTTATACGATTGTAGTCTAATTTACTCTAAATTAATCTACATCATGGACTCGAATTTGAGGCCAAAACGACGGACTCCTGACAACTAAACATGGATGCATTTTTGTAGATAAGATATCTTTCTGGACTTTACGATGCCAAATAATTGCATTTTTGTATGTATACATCTTATGTTGGCCAACTATGAGACGAGAATTATTATTTTTATGGATACTCTTAAGGAAACATTGGTCAAAAACGATTAAATAGTAAAATATTCAAGAAAATTTGGATATTTTGTTGATCTTGCTCAAAATTCTTAAGGTTCACAAACATCTATTTAGGGATGCGGACAAAAAGGCATTACAGGCTGCCTAAAGCTGGAAGTGTGGTGTATGCCTACTAATGCATAAAGATGTAGGCTCTTGTAAATTTTTTGGCCTAAAAGATGAATGTGCCAATCTGGAAGATGCAAAAACCAATAATATGATCACCCCAAGAACATGTAACTCGGAAACATGGCTAATTCATAAGCCATAAAACTTAAGTATTTATGCTGTCACTGTCACCGTCGTATATATAAACACAACCTCCCAAACTAGCTGCACTAATCAGGCAACACGAGAAACAACAAAAGAAAAATGCAGATAGAAACAAAAATTAGACTCTTGAATTTGTACCAAAACTAGACATCAAAGAATCAAAAGTCAACATTAGCCACAAAATCTGTAAAACTGCTTTTGGTACAGTAGATCAAATAGTGAAAAGGTCCTAGAAGAAAAGAATATAGTTGCTTCAAAATCCAAAAGTATTTACCAAAAAATCGGTTTCTTTGTGCAATGCTTAATGTACATAGGTCACATATATTCAACAACTTCTACCAAGTACAAACATATCTTCCTAGTAGCCATTTCATGCCATCTACAACCTTCAAAATGATTTATGTAAGGTAAAGAATAAGACAGACCGTGGAATTACTGAGATTGAAGATGGGGATGCTTGTTCAGTCTATGGAACATGTAAACGTAAGCACGAACCAATCGCTTGCGAAATCTTCCAAGATCTAATCTCACAGTCTGACCATCAAGATAGATCTTCTTTGTGTACTCCCATCCCATTTTGGTTACACTCTTTGGATCTCTAAGAACAGGATCATCCTTATCATACTTGTCATATAAGGAACTCTCTCTAGTAAGAATTTGGTAGCCGATGTATTTTAAGCCAAGCTTCCTTGCAGGTTCCCCATAATATTCCTCTGCTGCCCACACAGTTCCAAGGGGAACAACTTGGATAAAAACAGAGCCAGGCTTCATGAATAGAAAATGAGTCATGGCAGCACCATGAACCCCAATCATCACATCACTAGCATTAAGGGCCCGATAAATCTTTGCTAACTCTGTCGTGGGGTTGGGTCTCAAAACATTCACTTCAAACCCGATTTCCTCAGCCATTTTCACCAATAAATTCTCATTAGTTATGGCTCTTGATCCATTTCGAGATATGACTACCAGTTTAGGCTTCCTCCCTTGATCTTCTTGCACTTCATTCTTTATTTCTAAAGGGCTTTCAGATGTCAAAGATGCAGAAAGCTTCTCCTGCGCTTCTCGTTCCTCATCTTGAATTAGACTTCGAATTCGAGGCCAATAAGCTCGGTCTAGAAGATTTCGAAAGTCAACAATGCCCATATTTCCCTCCATCAGTGAAGAATCCACAGTGAGCTCGTCGTGAATTCTCAGGCCAACAGTGACCTCAGGGAAGCAGTGAGTTCTCTTGTCTCCGCTAAAATCTATCGGTGGATAATCTGACAGTTGTGAAAGAATGTCTCCATATTTCGTGATCCACCAATTATGGTAATCAAGCATGACAAATATAACCTTCTTGTTGAAATGCTGGGAAGTAATGTATAATGGCATAATCCCATCATTGAATTCATGATAAACGTTACCAGTATAGCCTCCAGTCGAGAAAAACACTGCTGGTACATCATGTTGGACATCACACTGATGGTACATACCTAGAGTGTCTTTCTTTGCAATGAGCTGCAATTCATCAATGGTGTCCATGACACTTTTTTCCCATTTCCTTGTATACGGTTTGACCTTTTCGTGCTCAAGTTCCTCAGTTTCGCCTTCCTCAACAACACCCGCAACATAATTTTTCAAGCTGCTTCCGTCCTTTGATCTGTAGAGAAATATAGAAGAGGAAGCAGAGTGTGTTCTCACATCCCCTTTCATGACACAAATATCTGAACGAATACTGCTTCTATCACAACATATAGTTCCTGCAGCCACAGAAAGAAATTACAATTAATATCTATTAAAAAAAAAAGAAAACACAAATAATCAAAAAGCAATTGAAGATTATGATGGGATTATACTGTTTGATCAAACTCAAAACATATGAGAGAAAGAATTTTGATCAAATCCACAACTTGGCTACTGAGAAAATTGAAGAACATAGGGAAGAAAAGGATATTCAAATTTCAGGCAATATGGTATTATTTACTTCAATCATAGTATTAGATTTTTCTGCGTTTTCAATATACTTTCTATTCTTCCCCCTTTTTCTTTTTCCTATAACTTTTTCTCTCTTCACGAACCAAATGGACAAAAGCGACCCTCTTTAGCATTATATGAATACAGTTTGAGAAAACTAATAACACAAACAATCTAAAGAGAAAGAGAGAGGCAGAGTATTAACCATTAGAGATTGAAGAACACAAGGGAACGTTTACATCCATTTCTGCAGCAAGGCCTTCATTTTCTACCGTTGTCGAATCTATAAAAACCAAAAGTTCCAGTTATTAATAAGCAGGTAAAGAGGAACCAAAAAAAAAAAGGAAAGGCCTTGTCTTTGAGAGAGAAAAACTCACATAAGAGAGAGAAGGTGGTGTTGGTGCAAAAAAGATGAGGGGCCAATATGAAGCTGCAAGAGAGAAAAGAGAGGAAGAGGAGATAGAGAAGCTTGGGACTTGTTCTTTTGTAATAACCAGAGTTTGCAAACTCCATTAGAAAGGTCTGAGACTCTTCATCATCTTCTGTATGCTTTTCACCTTTTCTCCACTGATGATGGCGCTGATAGCGTCCCATGTCCTATGCAAAAAAGCTTTGATCTTTTTTTCTCCCCTGCTTTTCAAATTAACCTGGTTTTCAAGTGAACCCAACTAGAGAAAGAGAGAGTTCCTATGCAAAAGCTTTGATCTTTTTTCTCCCCTGCTTTTCAAAGTAAGCTGGTTTTCAAGTTAACCCCACTAGAGAGAGAGAGAGAGGGAGGGAGATTTATGGGCTGTTGATGGTCTGGGGATAAAACCCAGATGAGGAAATGGAGAGAAATATACAAATAGAGAGAAAGCAAGCTGTTTTCTTGGATTCCTCTGCTTTCACACAGGGAGAGACAGAGAGAGACAGAGAGATGGAAGATAGGTTTTTGGGGTTTGTTTATTGAGAAGGTGCTGCTTCTTCTTGTTGACCAAAAAAAAAAAAAGGTGCTGCTTCTTTCCTATAGAAAGAGAATAGTCAAGAGAGAGAGAGAGGGAGAGAGGGAAATGAGAGGAAAGAGGGGGATGGATGGGTGATGAGTTTACAAGAAATCAAAAGACGAGCTGTCAAAGGAGGGGAGGCTGTTCTAGTCCTAAAATTCAGTCAGTTTCTCTCTGCTGAATGAAGTTGGGTATTTTGATTTTAATAATATTTTAATTTAATTTTGCAGTCAAATGCGTGCAAAGAGGGGGAATTGTGATGCGAACAAAGTACTTTCTTTCCTCGGTTTGGCTCGTTGCTTTTTCTCTTTCGCCACCTGTTTCAAATCAGCGCAGCTCATCCCACGCGCCCTTAGGAACACGCGCTTTTGAAAGCTGTGTCCAACTTGGCAAACTGCGTTTCAGACCCGAAAACCAAGATGAGACCTTTTGCCAAGAACACGGTGGTGGATGGATCATTGATTGGCCACTAAGAAAAGAATAAACCATTGGCTGGGCTGCAGCGTACTTTGGAGAATCTGCTATTAGAATAAGTAACTTGTGAAAAAATCATGCTTTGTTTTGGAACCTTTTTAATTAGTAATTTTTCTACCTTCCTATTTGTCACTTCAACCCTCTTTAGATTTTTGCTATGTTTATTCTTTCTTTTTTTTTCTTTTTTTTTTGTCCTTTGCTGCTCCTCAATTTGTGCCTTTGGCTTGTTGCTCACTTTTCTTTTTTGAAACCAAGGCGATTAAGTTATATTATTGAGAGCAAAAGGTAGATAAAAGAAGTTGACAAAGGTCAAAGACGATTAGGCGAGCAAATTTATACATAATTTCATTATTTAACATAACAAAACAAAAAGTACCATTAAAGGTAACCAATCAAAAAATTATTTAAAATGGCCAAATGACTAAATTAAGTCGTAAAAAACATGTAATAGGTGTAATTAGAGTATGATAAGGGAATACGATCACTTCTATAAAAACATTAAATTGTAACAATATATCTTTTTGGTGACCTTTGTTGAGACTTTGATATAATAAATGTTTTGACATATACATCACCGAAGGTAATGATGTCATGATGTATTAATAAAGAAATTGATTTTTTTTTTGGAAGAGGAATTTTGATTTTTATTATTAATATAACTGAATGATATTTTACATAAAAGTCAAAACCAAGATCAATCTTGACACATTCCATCAATGATGTAATCATAAGCACCAACCAACCGCTTCCTAAGCCTTTTGAGGTCCCAATCTCACAGTTTGATCTTCAAGATAAATCTTCTTTGTATGTGTTTGGGGCTGTTGAAAATTCACCCGGGCACCTTTCAAAGACCCCGGCAGCTAGACTCTTGGAATGTCGGCCGGGCTTTGAGAATGATATCGCGGCCGGGCAAAGGTCTTGCAAAGAGCCCGAGGTTTGAAGAGCTTGAGCGGCCGGGTTTTGTTTGATTGCGACCGGGGCTAGGAACTAAAAAATATGGCCGGGCTCAGAGTTTGTTACGGCCAGGACAGCTGGAGGAGATCTTAGAAAATCTCGGCCGAATTTTTTGTAAGGGAGTTGCGGCCGGAATCTTAGAATGTTCGTGACTGGGCAGCGCTGGAGTTGCAGCCAGAGGTGCCAAAGAGGATGCGGCCGGATCCTTGGTCTGGGGCAGCCAAGATGGAGTTAGGAGGGCTGGAGAGAAACTGGAATTGCAGCCAAAGAGTTGGACCAATTTGCGTTCAAGGTGCGGCCGGGCTTATTCTTTTTTGTTGTTGAGAAGAATGAGTTGCGGCCGAAGTTTTTGGACTAAAGTGCTAGAATGGCTACGGTTGGCGCACCTAGGATCTTTTGCAAATTGGGCTGAAGGGTTTTGTTGAGTTAAAAGTTTAATTGTATTACAAAGACGTGGGGCTAGAGCGTCAAGATATGCGGCTTGGCTGGAGGGATTCTTTGAGCCCTCCTTTATTCAAATTCATATATATATATATATAAACAAATATGAATATGTGACGGGGTCTTTTTGATGGGCCAGATTGGGGGCTTTTGGGTTATAAGTTCATTGCTTTTATTATATGGATATTCAAATAAATGAAGTTGGAGCTTCAAGAATTACGGCCGGGGCTTTATTGAATTTCCTTGGTCTAATTTTGTATTCATATTATATATATGTATAGATGCAATGGCCTTGGGTTGATGCATGTGCGGCCAAGCTCTCAAGTTGGAGCTTTCCTCATCCTATTATATATATATATATATATATATATATATATATATTCGAAATGTAATATATATTATATGGGCGGCAATATAAGAGAAATCGGAGGCCCAAGTTCAAGCCACTAATTCCAGCCCAGATTTTCGGAGGATTATGTGCACGTGACGGAAGCCTCAAAAGGAAAGAAATCAAGGAATTTTATAGTAACTCCGAATGTTCCAAAGCAAGAAAGAATCAAGCATGTCAGAATATTTCAAGCAAGTGTAATCCCACGGATTTAGGGGAGCTTCGAAAGGAAAGATTTTCATGAAGAGTTGACCTTTGGCCATTCAATGGCCAGCCCATGGGCTGACGAGTGCCCTATATAAACCTCGCCAAATGAAGACAGAGGGGACGACATCAAACAGACAAACCTATCTTTCATCTCGCACTTTTCTTTTCCTAGACTTAGGATTTTACTTTTTATGCACCTAGTGTAGCGAGTTCTTCCTTTTCTTAGTGTAAGTTTAAATTCTTGCAATTTACATTACGTCGTCATTTAAATTCAAGTTTATTTCAATTGCTTTACTTTTCATTGTTATCGCACTTCAATTAAGTTTAATTTCAAGTTCATTTTACTTTATCGTTCTTATCGCTTTCATTTCGTTCTTGCTTTATTTATTGCTTTGATTCATTTTATCGCACTTTAATTCTCGTCTTTACGTTATTTATCTTTCGCACTTTACTTTACGCATTTGTCTTTAAATTATATTTAAGTTTAAGCACCTTTACTTTACGCACTTATTCTTCGTTTCATTACGTTTCACCTTCAATCTTCATCTCCACCCACTCCACATCATTTGGTCGCTCACATAAAGCCTTGACCTCGAGGTCGTGAAAGAACCTAGGCCGTGAGGAGGTTCCTTGCTCGGTCGAACAATCGTTTGTTTAAAGTCAGATCTCGGACGCAACACATCCATCCACTCACATTCCATTCAAGCCCAAATTCGGGGCTTGGTGGTGGCACGCCCCGCACTCAAAAAAGAAGAAGGACCAAAAACTCCTTCAATCGGCCTACCCGGCCGAAAAGAGGGAAACAGTATGTTCCCATCCGTTTTGGTTCACCCTTGTTGGATCAGCAAGAAATGGAATCATTTTTATCATATTTGTCATACAATGAGCTCTCTGTGGCAAGAATTTGGTAGCCAATGTATTTCCAACCAAGTTTTTTTGGCAGGTGCACCATAATATTCCTCTGCCGCCCAAGCAGTTCCAATAGGAATAACTTGGATGAACACAGAGCCAGGCCTCATGAACAGAAAATGTGTCATGGCAGCACCATGAACTCCAATCATGGCATCACTAGAATTAAGAACCTAATAAATCTTTGCCAACTCTGCCCTTGGATCTGGCCTCAAAACTTTTACTTGAGGTTTCAAAATACAAAATTTATTTTATTATTTATTTTATGTTTTCAGATTTTGTGCGGTTTAATTACAAGTTTAAACTGAATTTATTTTGTAAATTTATTATATGAATTGAGTGTTATGATCTAATTATATGTATTAATTTTGATTTCAAAAGCTTATTTGTGTGAGTTTTAGTTGGAACAATTTTATTCTTCAATTGGGATAATTATTTATTTGTTTTAAAGGTCTTTATGCAGCTTTATTCTAAAAGCTTTGGTGTGGCAATTTCATACAAACTTAATTATTTTTCAATGTCTTTGGCATTTAAAGATTTGAATTCAAAATTCATTTGCGTCAGTTTTGGTTGACCAATTTCTATTTTGCAATTGCTACTTTGTTTTGCCATTAATTTGGTGATATTGAGTTTTACTTTTGGAATTTCTAACCTTAAACTCTCTTTGAAGGTGAAACTGTGAGCTCTGCAGCCGCCGCCCCCCTATGGGGGTCGGTGGCTTCCCCATCTTCCATCTTTCTCTCCTCATCTCCCTTTCTTCTTTCCTAGTTTTATTCCCCTCTCCTCTTCTCTCACCAGATTCGTTTGGATTTTGGGTCCTCTTGCCCAAATCTATCTAGATCTTGTCTTTCGTTTGTTTGTTTGTGTGTTTTCTGTTGTAGGTCCTTGGTGACTTTTGTTGTTCTTGGATGTGTCTTGCTGTCGTTGAGATGGTTGCGGTGTGGTGTTGTACACTCAACGTTTTCTTTGGTTTTCGTTGCATTTTTTAAGCAAGTACTGCAATCCATCGTAGACGCCATGATTTTGTTGCAGCTTTTGGTCCACTCACATGGATTTTGCTCAAGTTCAGTGTTTGGAGTTGGAAAAGTGATTGTTGTCGTTTTGTGTGGGATCGGGTTTTACCTGTGCAAAATAAGAGGTTTAGCCATGTTGGTGCTACAAATCTCTTTGGTTTGTTGGAGAGGATGTGGTGCAGTGTCTTTGTTTCTATGTTTATTTTAGTCTAATTATTGGAAGTTTGAAAGCAAATGTTGTCCCACATTGGAGAAACCAAAAGGTTTCTCATGCTTTATAAGCATGAAACCTTTACACCAATTAAATAAGAAATTGGTGGTATGATGGGCTTGGATGGTTGGCTTGCTTATTAATAATAATATTTAATTAATCAAGACTTGGGCCTTGGGCCTTTAGGGTTTTGGGGCTCTTGGGGTCTCTTCAAATAGCCCGAAAATAAAATAAATATTTTTATTTTTATTTTCGGATTTCTTTTAGCAGAGGTTAGATTCAAACCAAAAGACTTATCTTTTTGTTTGAATTTTGAACACGAATAACTGTTGTTAACTGCTTTTTTGAAGGGGTGCGAGTCTGTTATAAAAGCAGAAGTCCTATGGCATAATACGATCATCTTTTTATCCATCTCTTACTGCATTAAATTTACAAACTGTATTGGAGAGAAACACACCACCGTTCGCCAGAATCCAAGGATCCGGTGCTGGACCCTTGGATTATAGATATTGAATCTTGGGAGATAGACGCCTGTTGAACTTCAAGCACTGAGAGGAGGTGAAATTCTGTCTTTAGGACATTGCGAAATACGCAAGCCTCTATCTACAATAAAAGTCAGTTCCCTGTATTTACTTTTGTTTATACGCTTATATTGATTTTGTAGTTTGCTGCTGTCTACAATATTGAATAATATATTATCATTGTCATCTTATAATATAAGTCATTTACTTATTATTCCTAACACTAATAATTCTCAAAAACTCAATAGGAGTTTGCTGATGTTTGATGTGGATTTGCCGTTACTGCCGTTGCACGGTGGATATGTATTGTAGGTTTGAGTATAGGTGTTTTTGTCTGCCGAATTGGAGGTTTTAAGTTTTTCTAGTATGCGTAATTCTCTCCAAATCAAACCAATTTATTTTTGCATTTGGTCACTGGAGATGTTATACTCATTTTCGGCATTGCGACTATTCTGTACTTTTTTTTTTCTGTGTTATCAATAAAATTACTATCGCTTTTGGTGAGATTATAGCTATTAAGTTTGTGAAAACGGGCAGACAATTATGTTGTTTTATTACTATTTCTTTTAATGCCTTAGCTTCTTGTTGAGGTGACTAACTATATATTTAAGCCCATTCTCTTTAGTAGGAAATAATATATGAGGTTATTTTCCTTTCATATAAACCTTGAGGGAAAGATTCTAGTTGTTCATCCAACCCAAGTATTGCGAGTGTACGCTTATGAGGGTCATAGGTTGTTGTATCCTGGAGGGTAGAGCGCCATACAACCTTGCTACACCGAGACATTGTCTTTGAGGGGCGAAATCTACTCTTAAGGACATTGAATGACACGCCTCAACCTAAAACTATTACTCTACTCAAGTATCAATGGAGACCAACTTCTACATCCCAAAAGATAAGTATTTTGATGTAATTTCATTGATTTTATTTAATTGACTGTATCAATGTAAATTACAAATTTCTAATATATATTTTCTGTGATGTTTTGCAGGAAAAGTAGCATCCTTCAACCAAATTCTCCAAAAATCATATTCTCATTGGTTATTGCTCTTGATCCATTTCTAGATATGACAAGAAGTTTAGGCCTATTTAGTTGAGGCACTTCATGCACTTTCATCCTGATTTTTAAGGAGCTTTTCTGTTGTGATTTTTGTAGTTCCTCTTCATGAATTAGGCTTTGAATCCTAGGCATGTAAGCTCGATTTAGAAGATCCTGAAAATCGAAAATGCTCTTGTTTCCCTCCATCGGTAAAGAATCCACAGAGAGCTCATTGTGAATTCTCAAACCAACAATGGCCTCAGGGAAGTAGTGAGTTCTCATATCTGCACCAAAATCTACCACTTGATAATCTGACTGATGAGAAATAATGTCCCCATATTTCATGAGCCACCAGCAGGGCCGGTCCTGAGTTTTCAAAGGCCCAGGGCGAAAATCTAAAATGTGCCCTACACACATTAATCACTGATACTAGTATACTTCTTGTTTTATCAACTAAGCATTGGTTTTTTTTAGAAAGTATTTATTTGAAAATATTTTTAGACTTTGAGCAATGTCTTTCATATTCCTAAATAATGAAAACAAATGTCCAACTATGGATACCATACCAGTGAGTCAAAGAATTTCAAGAATGGAAGTCAAGCCAATATCAAAGAATTTCTTTTAAAACTCTCATCATGGATCCTTTGTTCCAAAATTTCAGATTCATCTCAATATCCTATTCCTAAAAATTATGGAAAAATATTAAATTAATTTATTATAATATAATATAACACTTGTTATATTAAAAAAATTTGGGGCCCCCTTGAATAATGGGCCCAGGGCAGTCGCACTGACTGCCCCTGGGCAGGGCCGGGACTGGCCACCAGTCATGAAAATCAAGAATCACAAACACAACCCTCTTGCTCAAATGCTGTGAAGTGATGTACAATGGCCAAATCGCATCGTTGGATGCATGGTAAACATTTCCCGTATAGCCGGCCGTGGAGAAGAACACAGCCGGGACATTATGCTGAATCACACTTGTGTTGTGTGCTTAGAGTGTCCTTTTTGGCAACGAGATTTAATTCTTTGATGGTGTCCATGGTGGTTTTTTCCCATTTTCTTGTGTAGGGTTTGATTTTTTCGTGTTGGAGTTGCTCCTCATTTTGGCCTCTTCATTTTCCTCAGTAATGCTTGAAACGTAATTCATGAAGCTGCTTCTGTCTATGGATATGCAGACAAAGATAGAAGAGGAAGCAGAATGTGTTCTTACATCCCCTTTCATGATACAAACATCTGATCGAAAACTGCTCCTGTCACAACGTATTCCTGTGGCACAAAAACAAATTACAATTAATTTGTACAGGAAAAAACCATGTATTATTTTTTTTAAAATTAATTATGAGATGGGTTGGCTCATAAATATTTTAAATAAAAAATTAATTAAAAAATATTTACATAATTAGAATGAATTACTCTTGCATAATTACAATACAGAGAATGATTAGTCTAAAAGATATATATATATATATATATATAGTGCTCTCATAATTTTTTATTTGTATAATTTATTCACCTATGTTAATTTCCTTTTGAGTTTATGATTAATTTATTAGTTTCAATTTGCATCCATTCATTAATCTATTTTATTCACTATTTCTTTATTTTTTATTTTTTAGTTGCCCAAGTCATTCTCCAAGTCAATTATCTTGTCATACTCAATATTCTCTTCCGTAACTAGCCCATCCCATTTTCCTTCCAAATCCTCAAAGTCTTTAATTCATTAATATACTAGTTACAAAAGTCAAGCCTCCTACTCCTAGTCCTAGTTACTAGTTAAAAATCCTTTTTAATCTAGTTCTTCTAGATTATAGGTTCTAGTCCCCATTTGGTATCAGAGCCGTAAGAGTTGAAAGAGTTGAGTCTAAGTCTGCTACTCATATCGCCCAAGTGGCTGATTTAAGTTCTCTGAGTTAGCAAAGTCTCCCAAGTTTCTTTTAATTTAGTAAGCCTCCAAAGTTTCTTCTAAGTCTATTCTTAGTTATCTAGTTCCTTAGGTTCTATCTCTCAAAAGTCCGTAAGGTGAGACCTTTTTACCAAACAGTAAGTCCCAGGTAGAGGCATGAGCGGTTAGGCACGAGAAGGTGAGAGAGAGAAAACCCATAGGTTCTTAGGTACCTTAGAGTCAGTCTTAGGAGTTACCCAAGAGTCTTTCTATTTTGGAAGACATGTAAGAGTCTTTCTAATTTAGTCAATTTAAATTTTTCACGAAAGCAAAATGAGTCGTTTTCTTAGAACCAATTCAATTAATTCTTGTAGTTCTAGTACCAGTCTAAGCCAAGTGCCAGATATAGTTAATACAGAAGAATTAGAATATGAATCAACCAATTCAGATTTACATTGTAATGATTGGAATATACCTAAAGTCTCTACTAAGGAAATTTATAAACAAAAATGGTCAATTAATGCATTTAAGTCTACTACACATATTAAAACCGTAGAACAAGTCTATGCCCTAAGTAAGGAACATGAAACATGCCAATTACTCAATTTAGATGCCATTAAAAAGCATAGGAAAGAAGGTAATAATTTTTTGCATATAGGTTTAGTTCAAGTTGCAGTTAAGCCTTTAACTAAATTAGGATTAAAAGCCACAATTTTACTAAGCTTAAGAGATGCCAGATTTAATGATTATCAAGAAGGAGTCTTAGGAATAATTGAGTCAAGTCTATGCCATGGCCCGGTTCATTTTGATTGTTATCCAGACTTTACTGTAAGCCTTAGTGACCCTCATATTTTAAAGGTTTTAACTTTAAATATTAAAACACATGGTTATAATGTTTTACCAGGAACACAGCCTTTAGCTTTGATCTACAGAATTTATTATAAAGTCACAGGTACTAATATAAATTTCCAAGCCTTGAGCAAAAGTCCAAAGAATCAAACACTTTTAATTCAGAGTCATACGTCTTGTGCCAATGTTAAAGTCCCCCAAATGATTAGATGGTCTGATGTTAGTTTACCGAAAGATTGGTTTTTAACCACTGAATGCCCCCCTAAGCCAATTCAACGAAGTTTAAATGATTTAGACTATATTCAGCCATATTTAGATGGTACAGTTAAGATTAGTTTTGATAGGCCAGTTAAGTCCACAGTTCAATTAGAGCAATTACCTACGCCTAGTCAATCTTTTAAAATGCCAGTCAGACATTCGTCCGCAGAGTCATCCTCAATTACAGAAAGAGATTTAGAAGCCGATAAAGCCTTAATTGATTTTAAGATTAATGAACTAAGAAAAGCCAAACAAGTTGTCCAACCAAGTTACAATACAACTCCTACTATCCCTCCTGAGCCAATACAACCAGAATCACCAACTAGGTCAGATATGCAAGATTCTACTTTTGAAGTCTATAATTGTGATGCCCAATTAAGAGTCCTTAATAAGCCATTTAAAATTCATTGGTCAAAGCTAGATGCCCATTTCCAGGCCCCTGAAAATGCCGAAAGAAAAGCCAAGTATCATGAATTTTTTCCCCAAACCCAAAGAAAAGAAATTTTCAATGAATGGAAAGATTATCTAAAAGCAACTAGGTCTGAGTCACCTTATCTAGATTACGTAGAAGCCAAATATCTAAGTCAAAAGTTAGTTACTTTAACCCAGGAAAAATGGGAAAAAGCTGATAATACTAAAGTCACCAGTACTCACCCCCCAGTTGAAGCAATAGTAATTAATCATAGAAATGCCAAAATTATTGCAAGTCCTTACAAAGTAGCTGAGCCAAAAGATGATCCAGTTAAGAAAGTCATAGAACAGAATAATTATGCCAACACAAGCCTAATAGTAATAGGAAAGCAATTAGATAAGATAGAAACAAAAGTTGATAAGCTAATTCCACAGGAAATTACTCTTAAACCCAAGAAAGAAAAGCCTTTAGTACACTTTGAATTAAAACCAGAGTCTGCACTCAAAGTCAGTCCAACAATGCGAAAAATAGAAGAAATGTTTCAAGAGTTAACCCCAGTTAAACCAAAGCCTAATAAAGATAAAGATAAAGGAAAAGAAGAAGAAACATCAGTCAAAGTCTTAAGTTTTGAAGTTAATTCTGATAGTGAGTCAATTATGTCTATAGAATCAAGCCAAAGTTTAGACTCAGAAACTAGTAATATTTCTAAGATTGAGCAAGCCTTTAGTAACCTACAAGCTAATCAAGATGCCCAGAGTCTTAAAGTTAGTCGTCTAATAGGTAAAGTCAATCCTACAAGTCTTACTAAAAATTGGTATCCTAAGCCTACGCCTCCAGATGTCCAATTTGAAGAAAGAACCCAAAACCAGTTTTCAGTATCTTCTGATAAGCTATACGAGTGGAATATCGATGGCTTATCCGAGCAAGAAATACTTAATAAATTACAACATATGTCTATGGTAGCCAATAGTTATGCTACTAATCATCAGTTAAGACAGTCAGAAATAGTTTCCCTTTTAGAAACAGGTTTTACAGGAACACTTCGTTTTTGGTGGGATAAACATCTCACAGAAGCCGCCAAGCTTACAATAATTCATGCCTTTAAAACAAATGAAAATAATTACCCTATTTTAGATGAAAGAATAGGAACAAGCATAGAAGACGGAGTCAATGTCCTTCTGTATACAATAATTGAGCATTTCATAGGTACGCCCAGTAGTACAACAGCCAGAATACATGATCAATTAAGTAACCTTCGATGCCCTAAGCTAAGTGATTTTAGGTGGTACAAAGATGTTTTCATTTCCAGAGTCATGCTTAGAGATGATAGTAATCAAGCCTTTTGGAAAGAGAAGTTTATTAATGGTCTCCCTAATTTATTTGCCCATAAAATTAGAACAGTCTTAAGCAATGAGTCAGGCCAAATTAATTACGATGAATTAACTTATGGTAATATAATTAGTACAATTAATCAAGTCGGTATGAAAATGTGTGTAGATTTAAAAATAGGAAAATCAATCCAAGCCGATAGTAAAAATGCTAAGTATGAATTAGGAAATTTTTGTGAGCAATATGGTCTAGCTCCAGTTCCGCCGTCTAGGCAAGTCAAAAGAAGCCATGATAGACGCTTTAGTAAAAGACGCCATTATTCTCGCAAAAGAAATTCCTTCAGTGATAATGATAAATTTTATAGTAAAAGAAGATTTATCCCTAGGAAAAGCAAATGGTCAAGAAGATATTCAAAAGGTTTTAGGAAAAGCTCCCGGCAAGGTAAAAAGAATTACTCCAAGAAAAACATAGATAAAAGCAAAGTCAGATGTTATAAATGCAAAAAGCAAGGTCATTATGCTAATGAATGCAAAGTTAAAGAAGCAATTAAGCAGTTAAAGTTAGCATCCGAGGAAGAAGCCAAATTGATTAAAGTCTTAGAGTTAGCCAACACTGAGTCAGATCCTATGCCTTCAACTAGTTCACATGCCTATAGTTCAGACAGTTCCCAGCCTAGTGAGCCAGAAGTTCAATTAGGTTGTAAGGATAAATGTTGCAGAATTCTAAATAAATCAATTTGTGTCTTAACCAAGCAGGAAGAACAAGAAGAATTATTAATTGAATTAATTAGTAAAGTTCAAGATCCCGAGTTAAAATCAGAATACCTTAAGAAACTTAGGAAAGTCATAAGTCAGGAAGAGTCTAGTTCTCCTACGCCCCCTAAGATAAGCCTTAACGCCACTTTAGAAAGATTTAATAAAAAGAAAGAAGTTACCCTTCAGGATCTTCAGTTAGAGGTCAAAACAGTTAAGAAAGAAATTTTAGAATTAAAACAAATAAGTCAAAAATTACAAACAGAGAATTATGCCATTAAGCAGGATTTAATTAGTCTGTTAGAATCCAAAGCAGAGTCTAGTAATCCTTTCGGTAAGTCTAGTTCTGAGTCTGAACCTGAATTATCCGATAAAGAAGAAAAAGTCATTAGTTTAATTAAGCAAATTAATTTTAGAAAATGGTACTCCAAAGTTAGTATTTTTATTAATGAATTTGAATTAAATACAATTGCTTTATTTGATTCAGGAGCCGATTTAAATTGTATTCAGGAAGGTCTAATCCCAACCCAGTTCTACAAGAAGTCAAGAGAAGTTTTAGGAACAGCGTCTGGTAAAGCTCTTAAGTTAAGATATGAATTACCCAAAGCCCATGTATGCCAAAATAAAATATGCTTTAAGACATCCTTTGTCCTGATCCAGAATATCACGGATGAAGTAATTTTAGGTTTACCCTTTATCTCTTTGCTTTACCCCTTTAAGGTAGAATATGATGGAGTCACTTCAAGCCAATTAGGAGAAAAGGTCAAATTTGAATTTTTAACTAAGCCAGAATTACATAGTCTTAAGTCTCTACAGAAGTCAGCTATTTCTAAGTCAGTTAAGTTAATACAAAATAAAAGTAAGCAAGTTAATTTTCTTAAGGAAGAAATTAAGTTCAAAAGGGTAGAACAACAGTTAGCCGACAAGTCACTTCAATTAGAAATAAGTAAATTTGAAGATAAATTAAAAAATGAAGTTTGTTCTGATATGCCCAATGCCTTTTGGCACCGTAAGCAACATGTCATTTCTTTACCCTATGTCAAGTCATTCAGTGAAAAGAATATTCCTACCAAAGCCCGTCCAATTCAAATGAGCCAAGAATTAATGGAATTATGTAAAGCCGAAGTCACGGATTTAGTCAACAAAGGAATAGTTAGAAAAAGCAAGTCACCCTGGTCTTGTCCAGCTTTTTATGTTCAGAAAAATGCCGAATTAGAAAGAGGAGCCCCACGTTTAGTCATTAATTATAAGCCCCTTAATTCAGTTTTAGAATGGATTAGATATCCAATTCCTAATAAAAGAGATTTAGTTAACAGATTAGAAAAGGCCGTAATTTTTAGTAAATTTGATATGAAAAGTGGTTTTTGGCAAATTCAAATCAAAGAGTCAGATAGATATAAGACTGCATTTGTTACCCCGTTTGGTCATTATGAATGGAATGTTATGCCTTTTGGATTAAAAAATGCCCCTAGTGAATTCCAGAATATTATGAATGAAATCTTTAATGCTTACAGTCATTTTTCCATAGTATATATAGACGATGTTCTTATCTTCTCTGAGTCAATTGAGCAACATTGGAAACATTTACATAAATTTCTTCAGATAGTCAAAACTAATGGATTAGTTGTTTCAGCCAAGAAAATCAAGTTATTCCAGGTCAATGTCAGGTTTTTAGGTTTCAACATAAGCCAAAGTCAGATAAGCCCAATCAATCGAGTCATCCAGTTTGCTGATAAGTTTCCAGACCAAATTCTAGAAAAAAGTCAGCTTCAAAGGTTTTTAGGATCTTTAAATTATGTTTCTGATTTTTATCAAAATCTGAGAAAATTATGTAAGCCTTTGTTTGACCGTCTCCAAAGCAATCCTCCTGCCTGGACTCCAAGTCATACAGAAATAGTAAAGCAAATCAAGATTCATGTCAAGTCTCTTCCATGCTTAGGTATTCCTTCAGTCAATTCCTTTAAAATTGTTGAAACAGATGCCTCTGATATAGGTTATGGTGGTATTCTTAAGCAAAGAATTAATCCTAATTCTCCTGAGCAAATTGTTCGTTTTCATTCCGGTGTCTGGAATCAAGCTCAAAATAATTATAGTACTATTAAAAAAGAAATTTTGTCTATTGTATTATGCATAAGCAAATTTCAAGATGATTTATTAAATCAAGAGTTTTTAGTCAGAGTTGATTGCAAATCTGCAAAACATGTTTTAGAAAAAGATGTTAAAAATATAGCTAGTAAGCAAATTTTTGCACGATGGCAAGCAATTCTGAGTGTTTTTGATTTTGAGTTAGAATATTTGAGAGGTAGTGAAAACAGTATTCCAGATTTCCTTACAAGAGAGTTTTTACAGGATAAACAAGCAGAGCCATGTCAAGCAAAGAAAAAGAAAATAAAGACAAAGGCAAAGGAATAATACAATATAGTCAAACAAGCCAACCAAGCTCAGGCCATAGTCAAGCTAGAATCCTTCCAGCTACCCTGACGCCTATACAGGTTAAACAAGAAGCCAATGCCCAACTTGTGCCCTTTCCAGGTTATATGCCAATTCCAATTAGAAATAGTTTTAATCCTTTAAGCCAACCTTCTCTACGCCCTAATTATCAGAAAGCTTTAGTTTCCCAGTATGATCCTTTTGTTATTCATGCCCCTATGCCTTCCCAATGTCAAAACCCAGGTCAAACCCAAGCCCAAAGGTCTAGATATCATCCCAAAAGCAATTCTCATATTTTTATTGTTGAACCTTATCTAGAAGATTTAAATGACCCAGTTAAAATAGCTAAGAAGTTCTTTCCTCCCAATATGCATTACTTTCCAAGTCATCCTTCTAAGTCCTTAAAATTTTATAGGGACATTCTTTATGAAACCCAATCAGCAGACATTAAGCCCATCAAGGACAAACAAACAGAAGCCACTATTTTCCATTCCATTTATATACGCCAAGTCATTAAGCCAGAACATTGGAGTAAGAATGCCTATGATCAAAAGCCACTTCAATCAGGCCTTACTTATAACTATGGAGACTACATTGATGCCTGGTATACAATTTTCTTTCATCAATTTGAGGACTTCAGCCATTCATGGTTCATGAACTTCGATGCCAAATTCAAGCCCTATTTTCCTTACTGGTTTCTCCAATGGTGGAACATTAATGGTTCCTGTTGGGAAATCCTTCCAGAAGGTCTACGCCCCACATTTAATTATTTTTGTCAGAAGCACCAACTAACTAAACAGGAGAAATTCTTCCCCATGCTTCTTCATTTCTTTGTCAAATATAAGATTCCATGGATTCTAAAATGGAGCTATCAGATTAATTGGGACACCAGGTTTCTATGCCGTCATTACGTAGTCAAATGGTGGGACAAAGTTCTTTTAGGCCCTATAATCAATGAAGTTAATGCTGAATTTCCACCTATGCCAATACCTTCTAAGCCAATCCAAGAAGTCTCTCCAAGCAGTTCGAATGCCTCCCTCAAAGGGAAATCTAAAAAGGAGTTAACAGAGTTAGCTGAGCAACTTCTTGCTCAGGTTTCTCAAATGAAAGATGAAGATGAAGATGAAGACGATAATAGTCCAAAATCTGAATCTTCTTCAAGCCAGATGCCAAGTCAGATGCAATTTAGCCAGAAGCCCAAGCCTAGATGGTCAGACTACGTCCCTGATAGTCAAGACCCCTATGATTTGAATGAAGACTAAAAGCTGCCCAAGATGCCTCTGCCAAAGTTAAAATAAAGTAGCCGAAAGCAGAATTAAATTATTTGCTCCCATGTGAAGCCAGATGCCCTTCCTTTCAGTCAAAGTTGCCCATGTGAAGCCTTATGCCTTGTGAAGCAGAATGCCTTTCCTTCCAGTCAAAGATGCCCTGACAAGTTAAACGTTTTTCAAAGAAGCCCATGCCTTTTAATTCAAAGATGCCCATGCCCTTCAATGAAAAGAAGCCGAAAGCAAAGATGCCCTGAGAAAGTTTAAGTTAAATGTTTTTCACTTAAGTTAAAGTCAAAGTTAGTGCAAAAGTTATTTTGTCTTCTCTTGTAAGCCAAGGCTATAAGTTAGGAGTTTTCATTTCAGTTTTCTTCAAGCTTTGTTCAGTAAGCATTGTAAGTTTTTCAGTTTTCAAAGTTCTCTCAGAGTTTGTAGAGTGTCCTGCGTGACATTGCTTGCTCTCACAAAACTAAGATTTCTGTAAGTTCTTACTCTGTTTTCAAAGCTTCCACAGTTAATAATATTTTCAATTAATATTATTTTCTGTGTTTATTTTATAGTCCTTCAAATTCTAATTTATGTTAATTCAATTATTTTCATTAATTTGCATTCTCATTTTAATTAAATTTAGTGCTCTCATAATTTTTTATTTGTATAATTTATTCACCTATGTTAATTTCCTTTTGAGTTTATGATTAATTTATTAGTTTCAATTTGCATCCATTCATTAATCTATTTTATTCACTATTTCTTTATTTTTTATTTTTTAGTTGCCCAAGTCATCCTCCAAGTCAATTATCTTGTCATACTCAATATTCTCTTCCGTAACTAGCCCATCCCATTTTCCTTCCAAATCCTCAAAGTCTTTAATTCATTAATATACTAGTTACAAAAGTCAAGCCTCCTACTCCTAGTCCTAGTTACTAGTTAAAAATCCTTTTTAATCTAGTTCTTCTAGATTATAGGTTCTAGTCCCCATTTGGTATCAGAGCCGTAAGAGTTGAAAGAGTTGAGTCTAAGTCTGCTACTCATATCGCCCAAGTGGCTGATTTAAGTTCTCTGAGTTAGCAAAGTCTCCCAAGTTTCTTTTAATTTAGTAAGCCTCCAAAGTTTCTTCTAAGTCTATTCTTAGTTATCTAGTTCCTTAGAGAGGGCTAAGAGAGTTGATATAAGAGCATTTCCACCCATTTGCCATGGTAAAGGGCAAGGGGAGGTAAGGGCTATTAGTATTCACGTAAATAGTGGCAGCCCTTGCAAAAGGCTTGTGGTGTTTCCACCCATTGCCATAGCAACCACTATTCACATGAGATATGAGGAGAGGAATGTGTATAAAGTTTTGGTGTGGGAAGTGAAAAATATGACTAAGTATTTATTTTTAAATTTTTTTTGAAATTTTTACTATCTTTTTAATTATTTTTTGTTGCTGATGTCATCATTGACATCAGCAAACCCAGGCTAGACCAAGGGCTGGTTTTGCCTGAGGGCCAACCCAGGCTTGTGGAGCCCACCCACAGCCCAGGCAACATTTGTTCGCTGGAAGCCCTTTTTGGGCCTAACCCCCCCTTGCCAGGGCACGTTGGAATTGCTCTAACTGAGTTTGCAAACCACACTAAAAAGGAAATTAGAGTTATTGATTGATTTATCTAGTTTCCTTTTTAGTGTGGTTTGCAAATTCAGTTATATCAACTCTCTTAGCCCTCTCTCCTAATATCACATTTTAGTGTTAGCAAGTCATGTTCATATAGGAGCTATTTTAGAAGAATTGGCAAGTATTAGCATTGATTGGGTGGGTTAGGCTGTTAAGCAATTGTTAATTACCAAAGATTAGTCAATGGTTGGGTTAAGCCGGAATGGTACGTAGTCTTAGTCTCCAATCAATGCTATAAATAGATTAGTTTTCTTTTTTCTTCCATTTACAAGTGTGATTAATTGTTGTATGTATTTGTTACCTATCAAAATCAGAATTCTTAGCTACTGATCACCCTATTTTCCGAGCCTGTCATTTTGGTTTGGTACCATGGTTCTTTCGTGAATTTCACTAAGTTGAACTGAACCTACCATTCTCATTTAGTCCTTACATGTACATGACCTAGAAATTTCACCTAAAAAAAGGCCAAAGATGAGCATGGTTTTTTTTCTTCTTCCGTTATTAAAAAGTCCAAAGGTCGGAGGAAGAGAGATTCAAACTCTAGCCTCCAGAAAAAAAAGGCCAAAGATGAATACGCCTCAATCTCCCATGCCAAACGGCTAGTTCACCCGGTACGCGGGACGTTTGGTTTAGGCTCAACTGTTAGCTCACGTCGCGTAGCCTTCAACAGTTGAGGATCATCAAATCTCAACCAAGCTTACTGAAAATCAGTTCGCAACAGAACCCTTTACAACAAAAAAAAGAAGCTGCTTTTGAAACATGAAAATTGAATAATAACAACAAAGTCATAGAAGAAATTATTCACATGGATAGTATTTACAAAATAAGTTATCCTTTTCAACTAATGCTTAATGTCTAAACCTCATATGTTCACCAATTTCTACCAAGTAGATACATTATACATACAATACAAATCTTCCTAGTCAACATTTTATGCCATCTACAACTTCCAAAATGACTAAGGCAAGGTAAAGAGTGACTAAAGTTCATGAAAGAAAAAAAAAAACACATGAAATCAATGAAATGACTATGACTTGGAAATGCTGATTCATATTCTTTCAATGGTGTAATTATAAGCACCAACCAATTGCTTCCTAAATCTTCTGAGGAGTAGTCTCACAGTTTGATCTTCAAGATAAATCTTCTTTGTGTATTCCCATCCTTTTTTAGTAACACTTCTTGGATTTGTCACAACAGGATCATCTTTACCATACTTGCCATACAATGAGCTCTCTGTGGTGAGAATTTTGTAGCCAATGTATTCTAAGCCAAGCTTTCTTGCAGGTTCCCCATAATATGCCTCTGCTGCCCATGCAGTTCCAAGAGGGATGACTTGGATGAACACAGAGCCAGGCCTCATGAACAGAAAATGTGACATGGCAGCACCATGAACTCCAATCATGACATCACTAGAATTAAGAGCCCAATAAATCTTTGCCAACTCTGTCGAAGATTCGGGTCTCAAAACTTGAACTCGAAACCCAATTTTCTCTGCCATTTTAGCCAGCAAATTCTCATTGGTTATTGCCCTTGATCCGTTTCTAGATATGATAACCAGTTTAGGCCTCTTCAGTGAACGTTCATGCACTTTTCTCTTGATTCTTGAGGAGCTTTTCGATGTGGGAGACACCGAAACAGAAAGCTTCTGTTTTGCTTCTTGTTCGCGAATCAGACTTCTAACTCGAGGCCTGTAAGCGCGGTCTAGAAGATTGCGAAAGTCTAATATGCTCTTGTTTCCGTCCATCAATGAAGAATCCACAGTGAGCTCATTATGAATTCTCATACCAACAATGGCTTCAGGGAAGCAATGAGTTCTCTTATCAGCACTAAAATCTATTACTGGATAATCCGATAGATGTGAAATAATGTCTCCATATTTCATGAGCCACCATTTATGAAAATCAAGAATCACAAACACAACCTTCTTGCTCAAATGCTGGGAAGTAATATACAACGGTAAAATGCCATCGTTGAATTCATGATAAACATTACCAGTATATCCTCCAGTTGAGAAAAACACTGCTGGAACATCATGCTGGACATCGCACTGATGTTTCATGCCTGGACTTTCTTTCTTTGCAATGAGGTCTAATTCTGTGACGGTGTCCATGGTGCTTGTTTCCCATTTCCGAGTATATGGTTTTATCTTTTCCTGTTGAAGTTCTTCCCGCTTTTCGTGTTCCTCAACAAGGCCCGAAAGATAATTTGTGAAGCTACTTTTGTCTCTGGACCCGTAGACAAAGATAGAAGAGGAAGGAGATTGTGTTCTTACATCCCCTTTCATGATACAAAAATCTGACCGGAAACTGCTTCTGTCACAAGATATAGTTCCTGCACCCACAACATATCTTATGGAAGTTAGAGGGAGTTAAAAAGGTATGTATGTGATTAAATTACTGAATTGATTTTAACTTTTATGCGTATTATTAATCTTATTTAGTTCAAAAGGGGGATCGTTGACATTGTTCACTCTTAGATTGACAAAACAAAGATTCGAAAACATAAATGGATCTCTTAAATAATAGTATACAGTAGGGATATCAATCTTAGCATGCCCTAATTCAACTCGAATTTCTGTATATGTGTATATTATCAAACGACCCTAAGCCTTTTTCAGGATGTGAAAGAGTTTGAGTAATGTTTTTTCAAGATTTAGAAATACAGCCACTTGAGGCCCTCGCAAACCAGTTGGAGTGATAAAAATTCCATAAACAAAAACCAAAAAAAGGGGGCTAAATGTCTCTTTAGCTAGCATGCCCACAAGGACATGAGCCATAGTTTTATGATGACGTGACGGCTCCTTAACCATACCAAGCAAATGGTGGCGGTCAAAGTTCAACTCCAATGTATTTGATAATAAATATTTTATTAATTTGAAGTTAATATAATAGACAACAAATTATATGGTTAACTTGCAGGATGCACTTCGACACTCTAGCAACTTGTGGATATAAAATACTTGACGGCTGACTTGAGCTGAATTTAATCTCTAATTAGATTAAATTAGGTTTCTTCCTCAATAATTAAATTAGGTTCGTGGTCGTCACTCAATTAATTATCATGTAGGGTTGAGTTCGAATTGACCCCTCACCTTGCCCGACCTCCACGTACGCCTAGTTTATAATAGGGAATGGGATCATATGATTCCTCTAATGAATTCAAACAGAGAGAGAGAACTAGACAGCATGAGATAAATAGAACAGAGAGAAAAAAAAAACAACAAATTTCAACCTCTTGGTGCCCAAGTTTCATTCTTTCCTCGAGTTTGTTTCATTCTATTAGGGTTTATTACTATTAATAGTGACACGCTCGCAACTAACTCAATCTCTTGACCTGTTAATGGCTAGCAGATCGGGGGTAAATAATTCTTTTATGTTTTTACCTTACTATATAACACTCGTGTTTTTTCATTTTTGGTACTAGTACCAAATGGAGCATAATTGAGTGTTACCATACGGTCCTTACAAATCAAATATCAACCCCTTCAGCAGTATATAGTAAAACTGTTTGATGAAATTTTATAACATAACAACTAGGAAACACATGCAATTTAAGGAGAAACGATATGGAGAAGTAGAGTACTTGCACTTACCGTTAGAGATTGAAGAACCCAAGGGAGCATTTGCAACCATATGAGCAGCAAGGCCTTCATTTTCGACTTCTGGTGAATCTACAAAAACCAAAATGCACACATTTAATTTCATGCGGTAAAAGAATTAGAGCATTCGACTCAAAACATTTCCTAATGTAGGATAATATTTTCAAAGTCTTCACATGTGGTGTGACTTGAGCCAAACGCAACATATATTGTGTGACATGAGAGAAATAAAACAATTAGAAACATATAAGATAATACGTTCAACATGCAGAAAATTAGAGAGGAAACAAAGAAGACATCAAAACAATAATATGGGAAACTAGAGGAGCCAAAAAAAAACTTACATAATGAGAAAGTGGTGTCAGAGTAAAAAAGATGAGGGGCTAATATGAAGCTGCAAGAGAGAAGAGAGAGTAAGAGGAAAGAGAGAAGCTTGGGCCTTGTTCTTTTGTAGTAACCAGAATTTGCACACTCCGTTATAAGGGCCTGACACTCTTCATCTTCTTCTGTACCCACTTCACCCTTTTTCCTCTGCTGATATCTCTGATAGTATACCATTTTTTATGCAAACAAAAGCTTTGATCTCTTCTTTTTTTTCCTTGTTTTATGCTTATCTCTTCAGCTGAACTGGGCTGGTTTTCAAGTATACTTAACCCAACCACAGAGAGAGAGAGAGAGAGAGAGAGAGAGAGAGAGAGAGAGAGATGGCAAATGATGAAGTTGGTTTGTGTTTATGGAGAAGCTGCTTCTTCATATAGCTCTTGTTCCAACCTCTAGAAGAGAGAGAGAGAGAGAGAGAGAGAGAGAGAGAATTAATCAAAAAAGGGTGCTGTCAAAGAAAGGCTAATTCAGGGGAGTTCTTTCTATTTTCAGTCGCATGGATGAAGAATATATAATATAAAATAAAATAAGGGTGTATATGCAAGATGTTGTTGGATGGTCTAATAATTTTGAAGGCTTGTTTTAATTTTAATGAAACCTTGGTATTGTTGGATACCATACCAGAAAATTAAAATATTATTAGAAAAAATAATTTAAGTTTCTTTTTTTGGAGTTGAACAGTATTTTCTGCGTGAACCAATGTCGGGACAAATAACGATTCCAAAGCTGTGTGCTTGAGAATGGGCATTACATAATAGATTGACTTTGGCTTGGTAGTCTTTAATTAATAAGGAAACCGTGACGCAACTTTGAATTATTATCTTGTTCCAACGTTGATGAATTAGATGCTTCAGAATTAACAATACACTAATGATAAAGGTGTAATTTTAATGATGTCATGTTGAGAGCATCCAACATTAAAAAATGGAATAGATTATTTTTGGTCCTATGCTGATTGATTTTAGGTTGAATGTTCTAATTCTAACATGGTATCATTGTAGAGCATGTGATTCACGTATCAGGCTGAACGACATGTGATTTCACTGCAGAGTACCAACCCCACTCCCGGAAATAAATTTCCATTATATGCAAGATTTCCAATTGTGGCCTTTCCATTAAAGGGAGCATATTTAAGAACATGTTACCTCAATCCAAATCTTCAAAATCAAACATATATAGAATTTCTTACTAGTACCTCTATCGTGCTCGGGGATTATTAGTCGTTGATATATGAGGACCTGGACCAATTCATACATAGCTCGAGTGGTCCATGGTGCAAAGGGGATCGATTGTCAATTATACATCTGTCACTTTTAAGAAGGTGAATTTCTGGAGTCACATATAGGGTAGGATAACTTATTTAGTTCGATTCTTATTCAAGCGCAGAGATGAATATATATATTCTCTGTTTCCTTCATGATTAACATGATGACTGATGAGATTAAATTAGTCAAGAAGCACTAGTAGCAAAGCAAAACAAATTAGTGGAACACTAAAGCGATGTATTTGAATTAGATGTCTTTCTTTCTATGAGTGTAGTAGAACTAGAGCTTTAATATTGACGTGTTTGTTTCTAACACAAGTTTTTGGACCAACCAGAGATGTCCTTCTGTTTCTTATCTCTAAACAATCACAACTCCTTGACAAGACATAATTAACAAGCTAAGATGGAAATTGTCAACTAATTCCATAAACAATGCTTTGAGTTCAAATCACGGATTGTAACTTTGCAGTACATAATTTGTGAACCAAAAAAAATTAATAGCGACATGTGATGTTATTTTATGTAGGGCTTGAATAAAAAAAATTCCCCATATATGCATTGCATTTGCAGTCTATATATATATGTGGGGAGTCATAAGATAAGAATGAATAATTGGAATCGCAAAACCAAAATATAAAAACTCCAATAATTTATACATTTTGCATCTTAAAGAGCAAGAAGACAACATTTAAAATAAAAGAACAATTTTTTTTTCTTCTAACGGTTCCATTTTAAAGCTTCGCCCTTAATTAAGCTTCGAATAATCAAGCCGCCCTGTGGTGGATTTATCATCCACAGAGAAACAAGCTTAAGCTTAAAATTTAATCAAGCCATTCTGTGGTGGATTTAAGATGCATTTGGGCTAACTAATCGAGCCCAAATGCATCTTTTTGTTTGTTGTTTATTAAAATATATTTGATATGTAGTCTTTCAACTTGACGTTAATTTGTTGTTTCTTAGGGAAATTAGAAATCTTGGTATCAATAAAATAATATATAGTGATCTTTGGTGGCTATGGTGGTTTTGATTTGGTGTTTTCCACCCTGAAGCGCGTATGAAACTTGCTCAACCAGCATGTATGCGTAGGAAATTAAAGTGTGTTTTTTCTTATTTGAACCATCTATTTTTTAGCTATTCCCTAAAAAAATCATCACTATAAGAAATAACTTCCAAATGAAATATCTATTTTGTGGACCCCATTTAGATGTCTTGACAACTTCTAAATAAGTTTATTTGAATAATCAATCGATCGGTCGACACACAAAAAACCACAAATTTATACACACATTTTCAACCTTTAAATTAAATCAATTTTAATGGCTAAGCATTATTGTATTCTTCAATTTTGTTTCCTCGTCTCTTTGCCTCTTCGCTGTATTCCTTTCCTCCACCTTTCTCCCAACAATTGCTTCTTCTCCATATTATTGGTGGTTTATTCATTTACCCTTTGGTTTAATTTGTTCTCAAAATAAATAAATAAAAACACTTCTCAGCATTGAGCTGGAGGAGGACGATGCCATGGATTTCTTTTTTCATATGGCCTCGGTTCACCACAAAGCTTCCTGATCATTAACAAGGCTCTAAAACATAATCCCATTTCTTACTTTCATTCCTCCTATTTCTTTATATATTCTTAAAAAGACTCAATGAACCTCCGGAATTCGAATTGCTTTGGTCTTATTGTAGATACCTAGGTTTTAAAAAATTCTAGAAAAGAAAAGAAAAGAAAAGAAAAGAAAAATTAAATTGAAGATGTCATCCTTATCTTGAAAGCCATAATAGAAAGAAGACTTTATATCTAGATAAGAGAAGTCAGTAAAACTTGATGTAAAATTTGGGTAATAGCTGCATCAGTAGATTGAGACTTTGTCAAATGATTTATAATTATTTTGAAAACTCATCCTTTGAAGAAAGAAATCCATGCTGTTCATTGTCCTCCTCCAGCTTACATGGAAATGAGAAGTGTTTTTCTTTATATATTTATTTTGATAACACATTAAACCAAAGGTTTCTTTCTGGTTTGAAATTTCTGAGGAGAGAGAGAGGAGAGAGAATGAGTTATTTTCAAGGCATATTAATTATATGGTTGAGAGGGAATTGATTACTTTTCAAATGCAATCTTAACTATTAAAACTGATTTAATCTAAAAGTTGAAAATGTGTGTATAAATATGTGGTTTTTTGTGTGTCTCCCGTTCCTGACCCTATATATATAACAAGAGTCACGGTTCATGTAGACACAATGACCACATTTATTGTATATATGTGAAAACAAACACATAAGACCATGGTCAAATGAGCTTGTGTGAATATTTCCTATTCATTATTTCAGTAAAATCATACCACAACAAAACTGTAACTTTTGCTAATACTGGTCACGTATGAAACATGTGAAGTCTTCTAGCAGTGAAGAAAACTTTTGCCAGAAAGTTGTTCGATATCAAATATTGTAGTCTCAAACCAACCAATTGGAGAAGTTTTTTCGAAAAGAATGCAAGTCAGTCCTGATCCTTGTACGCTTCAACTTCTGTGTTTGTTTTATAAGCATGCCCCAACTCCCATTTGGATGACGTTTCAACTACTCATACTCGTTTCCTATTTGACTCCTTTCCACCATTCCATTAGAACAAGGTCAGTCGAGAAATTCCTCAAATAAGTTGATTATAGTGTTTTCTTAAACCACAGGGATTGTAGATTTTGCTAATCACAACTACATGTCTTAATGGTTTTCGATTTTGCTAACTTTTTACAAGAATGATCTTTGAATAATGACTTCAAAAATGTCAACAGTTCGGATTGTTGAAATAAAATATGTATTGAACCGTACAATATGTCCCTCAAATAAAATTATTTTAAGATTACTCAATAGAAAGAGACTACATATATGTATATATATATCATGATAATTTTGCTTCTTCAATCAAATATGGCTTTGTTTTGGGGTATCTTTCACGCCATGTTGACTGATAATTCAATATGCAAAGCAAATAGCATGCCTCTCCTGAAAAAAAAAAATACCAAAAACTAAAACATCATGCAATCAATGCAAGATAATCTATTCAAATTAGGCTCTGAATCTTATTTTAAATAAATAAATAAATACTCAAAACGCATTCAGAAACAATTTTAATTGATTAATCAAGCTCATTGCTATTTTTTCGGTGCAATGCAGCCACCATGATGTCATTCACTTTTTTTTAATTAATAACTAAAACTAAGACAAAATAAGTTTTATTATTCTTTATTTCTTTTTTTGCCCATTTATTTAATATTTAGTTAGAGTTGAAGAATATTCCGAATCCTAGGATTTCATAAGTCTATTGGCCAGGGTTTTTATGTTTATTATATTCAGTGTGTATCAAATTTTATAAGAAATTTTAAGTTTTCTTTAATTTTTTTTAATTTAACTCCTATTAACAACAATTTCTTGTGTCACCTATCTGGTTGCGTCAACAAAATGTAGTTTGTCTCTTGTTTTTTGTCCCTACCAAAAATCCTATTATGTTCACCTCCATTCCTCATCTACCACCCAAAAAAAAAATCTAACATTTAGCTTTTAATATATCTACACTCAATTTAATTTAGAAATAATGGTTATTATTTTTAAAAGTTGAAGTATTAATGCAAGGGGCTTATAGCTCAAGTGATTAACATCATTTACCTTTGCATCCAAGGACCTGGATTTGATTCCCACCTCTCTCTATATCGCTTGTATAAAATAAAATAAAAAAGGTTGAAGTATTAATGATTGATGTACCATCTTTACCGTGATAGCATCAATAGATTATTTACTTGTAATATGTGATCACAATTTAACGACTCAAAGATTTTCAATTAAATATTTTTTAGTTGAGCTAAATAAAGAGTTCAAAATTTGGAAAAGACTTATATCAATTACTCTTTCTTTAACATTTTCGGATCATTGGAGAGTAGGGAGATTGTAATTTAAAACTTCTTTCATCATCAAGAAGAAAAGTGTTACTAGGTATGAATAAAGACTAGATAATTCACATTATTGAAATAAAAATTTGTACGATCTCAAATAAAATTATTTGCCTCGACAAGGATTGACGCCTACTTTGCCATCAACTTGCATGGGCCTTGGTTTTGTCATCCATTTCTCCATGGTTGGCTTCAATCTCCACGTGAGTTAAGAATCTACACGTTAAACACAGAAAGCAAAAGAAAAAGCCATGGCTCATAGAAACTCCACATAAGAAAGATGTGCTACCATGACAAATGACAAAACCTGAGCCCCTTAGAAGAATTAATTTGTTTTAAAGACAAACCCCAACCATGAACACAGTTTCCCATTGCAAGTCCCTGTCAAAATACTTAGTCGATGATGTGGCTCTTTGTGGTAATACCAATCTGATTTGATTATGCTAAAGTATTTAGTCATCGTTTTGAAAGTACTGCTTCATAGAAAACAAGGGTTTTAATACATGCATAATTGTAATGATTTCAGGAAAATTTTGAATGTGAATGTGAGACCTACCTGATACCTTATTATTTCTATAGAATTATTACCAATGGTTTTTTAAAGACATGGGCATCTATGGATTGGCAATGACACATGAATATTTCACAAAATATTGCGCACATGTGTCACTTTTAGACAACTGGCACATTTGGATTAAACTAACATGTAAAGTTACTAATTTACATCAACAAATGTCATTATTGGATTGGATTGTGAAATTGATACTTAGGTGACGAGGGGTAAATTTAACTAAACAAACAAGACACAACAACTTAACAATCAAGAGAACACACAGAGTATGCCACAAAGTACCTGCAGTCCTAGAAGATTACTAGTGACAACCTAGGCACTCAGAAGGACTAATACTGGTTCGTATAAAGTACCTGCAGTCCTAGAGTATCTCACAAGAAGTTCGTAAAAAATTTCTTAAAACTTATAAGTATTTTAGGACTAATACTGGTTCGTATAAAGTATCTTCTTGATCTCACTATTTTTCTAATACTGTAACTTTTGCTAATACTGGTCAAGTATGAAACATGTGAAGTTTTCTAGCAGTGAAGAAAACTTTTGCTAGAAAGTTGTTCGATATCAAATATTGTAGTCTCAAACCAACCAATTGGAGAAGTTTTTTCAAAAAGAAGGCAAGTCAGTCCTTATCCTTCTACGCTTCAACTTCTGTGTTTGTTTTAAGCATGCCCCAACTCCCATTTGGATGACCTTTCAACTACTCATATTCGTTTCCTATTTGACTCCTCTCCACCATTCAAGAACCTTCCATCCATTAGAACAAGGTCAGATAATTTTTTATTTATCTAAAAGGCAAAGAGTTTCAGTTGTGAAATTCCTCAAATAAGTTTATTATAGTGTTTTCTTGAACCACGGGGATTGTAGATTTTGCTAATCACAACTACATGTCTTAATGGTTTCCAATTTTACTAACTTTTTGAAAGGATGATCTTTGAATAATGACTTAAAAAATATAGACGGTTCGGATTGTTGAAATAAAATTTGTATCAGACTATATAATGTATCCCTCAAATAAAATTATTTTAAGATTACCCAATGAAAAGAGACTATATATATATATCATGATAATTTTGCTTCTTCAATCAAATATGGCTTTGTTTTGGGGTCTCTTTCACGCCATGTTGATTGATAATTCAATCTGCATAGCAAATACTAAAAAACTAAAACATCATGCCATCAATGCAAGATAAGGAATTCAAATTAGATAGGCTCTGAATCTTATTTTAAATAAATAAATAAATAAATACTCAAACGCATTCAGAAACAATTTTAATTGATTAATCTAGCTCATTGCTATTTTCAGGTGTGCTCGGTGCAATGCAGCCACCATGATGTCATGCACTTTTTTTTAATTAATAACTAAAACTAAGACAAAATAATCTGAATGCAAATGTGCAACAAAATATATCACAAATGAATTTAATTACGTGTTTTATTATTCTTTATTTCTTTTTTGCCCATTTATTTAATATTTAGTTAGAGTTGGTTTCATAAGTCTATTGGCCAGGGTTTTTATGTTTATTATATTCAGTTTGTATCAAATTTTATAAGAAATTTTAAGTTTTCTTTAATTTTTTTTTTATAATTAACAACAATTTCTTGTGTCACGTATCTGGTTGCGTCAAGTAAATGTAGTTTGTCTCTTGTTTTTTGTCCCTACCAAAAATCCGATTATGTTCACCTCCATTCCTCATCTAACACCCAAAAAAATTCTAAAATTTATCTTTAAAAATATCTACACTCAATTTAATTTAGAAATTAGGGTTATTATTTTTAAAAGTTTAAGTATTAATGCAAGGGGCTTGTAGCTCAAGTGATTAACATCATTTACCTTTGCACTCAAGGACCTAGGTTCGATTCCCACCCTCCCCCTATATCATTTGTATAAAAAATAAAAATAAAAGTTTAAGTATTAATGATTGATGTACCATCTTTACCGTGATAGCATCAATAATTATTCACCTGTATTATAATACGTGAACGATTATATCATATGATCCTTTACTGAAAGGACCTTTGTTTGACACAAATTATAATATTAGTAAATCATGAATCATATTTATACCTGTTCTTGGCACTTGGACTTCCACACAGTACAATTTAGAATTATTCGATGCAACTTGGTTTAAAGTATGAGGAAATCTGAACAGTGTGAAGCAAGGAATAATAATATAAACGTCCTAAGACTTGCCACCCCACAAAGGTAATGTTTGCTGCATTTTCCATTTCTTTGGCCTTTGAAAGGAGATAGACAGATGTGCTTGTTTTTTAATCAACACAATTTAAGCTTTCGGTTTGGGAATGTAACGTTTTAAAGAAGAGTCGAGCTTCCTGTAACCAGAAAAAAATTAAAAAATAGGTTTGGTCATTTGATTATCATCATCGTCGTTATTAATTATCGTAAAAAGTATATTCGTCTATTTATTTGATTACAATTTAACGACTCAAGGATTTTCAATTAAATGTTTTTATAGTTGAGCTAAATAAAGAATTCAAAATTTGGAAAAAGACTTATATCAATTACTCTTTCTTTAACATTTTCGGATCATGGAGAGTAGGGAGATTGTAATTTAAAACTTCTTTCATCATCAGGAAGAAAAGTGTCACTATGTATGAATAAAGACTTGAAAAATAGAATAAAATTCGTATGATCTCAAATAAAATTATTTGCCACGACAAGGATTGACGCCTACTTTTCCATCAACTTGCATGGGCCTTGATTTTGTCATCCATTTCTCCATGGTTGGCTTCAATCTCCACGTGAGTTTCAGTCTACACGTTAAACACAGAAAACAAAAGCCATGGCTCATAGAAACTCCACATAAGAAAGGTGCTACCATGGGACATGAAAAACCATATGGGCGGCTACGCCTACCATGACAAATGACAAAACATGAGCCCCTTAGAAGAATTTTTTTATATTTTATTTTAAGACAAACCCCAACCATGAACACAGTTTCCCATTGCAAGTCCGTGTCAAAATACTTAGTCGATGATGTGGCTCTTTGTGGTAATACCAATTTGATTTGATTATGCTAAAGTATTTAGTCATCTTTTTTAACATTTTGAAAGAATTGCTTCATAGAAAACAAGGGTTTTAATACATGCATAATTGTAATTCATAATGATTTCAGGAAAATTTTGAATGTGAATGTGAGACCTACCTGATACCTTGTTATTTCTATAGAATTATTACCAATGGTTTTTGAAAGACATGCGCATCTATGGATTGGCAATGACACATGAATATTTCACAAAATATTGCCCCATGTGTCACTTTTAGACAACTGACACATTTGGATTAAACTAACATGTAAAGTTACTAATTTACATCAACAAATGTCATTATTGGATTGGATTGGATTGGATTTGATATGACAATTTATAACAATTATGTTGTGCGCAAATCCCTAACTGATACATAAATATAAAATGCAAATCCCTAACTCTCCGTTTGGATGAAGCAATTGAAAATTTCATTTCAATTTTTAGCAATTGAAGTATGTCGAATTTTGTAAATGACGGAATTTTGTAAATGGCACCATGGAAATTATGAAATGACGCCTATTTTGGTGGGAATTAAACTCGGCAATTTGATGCCCCAATTTCCACGATTTTTTCCTTGAGTCATTTAATAAATTCCACTCTTAAGTTGCCAAACAAGGGAATTGTCAATTTGAACTCTTAAATTAATTTCGAGTTATTTTCCCTCATTCAAACGGAGGGTAACAGATACATAAATCCCAAAAAATCCACAAATTGAAGGAAGAAAAGAGGATGAAAACAGAAACAAAGAAGATGCTGAACAACATAGGAGCTTTTTTTTCTTTTTCGTTTTTATCCAAAACAAATTCCATTAAACAACCAAAACAGCCCAAAGCAAACAGCAACATGCCAACATCGAAAACAACATGAAGGAACTAAGAAAAATAGGAAACAGTTGTATGTAAAAATGTTTGTGATGGGCCTGGCCATACTTTCGTTTCGTGTAAGGGAGGGAAGGGCTTCTTCAGAAAAGTTGGAAGGCGGCGATTGTTGGGCAACCAAAGCCCAATCTTTATGCGCACAGCGGACCGGAAGTATATAATTTGGTCCAAGAGATGAACGCAAACCCTTCTTCTCTGCTACCGCTATCCCGTCTCAAGCCCTAACTCGAGAGCATTCCTTTCGTCCAGTCCGATCCGATCCTTCCCAATGGCTGAAGCTGCTCATCCCATAATGAAACTCCTGATATTCTCTGGAATTTCTGTAATGAGTTATAAAATTTATAGTCTCACAAATGAAGCAACGACACTGATGCTAGAAGCGGACAAAAACATGGACGAGTTTGATAGGTAATTGTTAATCATGTTGGTTCTTCTGGTCTTTGCATCTCTGTATTAACACAGACACACAGATAGGTTGTTGACATGTCCTGACATTCACTCCTCAGGAATCACCGACATTTATAGTTTGACTTTCCTTGTTTTCCAATAGGACCTATGATAGAATTACAACGGACTACATCATCAATGGGTACCGGGAATGGAGGGAAAAACAAACCTTCCTGGACAAGATTGCATCTGCACGCAGATCCAGGTAGGTATATCTCAGTTAGTTATCTTGGTTTTGATTGATCTATCTATGTAATTTTTAAATGTTGGCCTTTTGGGCATTACACCACTCTTAGGTTTCTTGCTGCACTATTTTAGGTTTGCGTGACTTGATTGCTTTATCTATTCTTTGCATGCAAATCCCCCTCAACTGATTCAACACCCAAACCTGAATCAGTAACTCAAAATCGTCACTCAAATCCCCCCCCCTCTCTCTCTCTCTCTCTCTCTCTCTCTCTCTCTCTCTCTCTCTCTCTCTCTCTCTCTCTTTCTTCCTTTTTATTAATTTATTTTTCCTGGTAATCTCTCTTTAATTTGATTGCATGTCTACTTCTGCATTTCTCAACTATCTTCTTCGCTCTCTTCCTCTACTACTCCATAACCCATCTCCCTCTGCAGCTCGGTTCCTTCAGCAACTCTCTCTGTAATTTCTTCACTTCAAGCCATGCTAGTACATAAGTTGCTTGTAAAATATCTGATTTCACCAATTAAGATAACTACAACAAGATATTGTATTGGTTTTGTTCTGCTAGTACATAAGTTTCTTACCCACTGTTATTGCTGGTTTTGTTTTAAGAATGTATTGGTTTTGTGTGTGCGAATAGGGATGCTAGTGTGAGGAAGATGCCAGAGGAGTAGTTTCGTGCTTCAAATACTGATAGCCCGAGCCTCATCTCTCCATGATGTATGTGGTAGTTTAATCTTTCTATGTTCCTCAATTTGTTAGTGTAGATATACATCCCCTTTTATATGTAAGCACATGAAATTCATTGCTGGTTCATATGGAAAGGGAAATATGATAAAGATTCGAGTTATTACAATGACTAGAATGTATGGATTGTGTATTTCGTCATACCAGCGGATTAAGTCTTGGGCTTTGTGTCATTTTCTTGTCAAATGTATTATGTATTGGTTTACAACGGCAATAAAACTTTTCATGTGGTAGTCTTATGCTATTGTCTTGTGCTGACTTATTTTTTGCTATTATCTTCCAGTGTGGCAGGTGATGGCATGGACGCTTGGTATTTATCGCTATGTTTTGTTCCGGCCTGTATTTATACGACTATGGTTCGTATAAAGTATCTTCTTGATCTCACAAGAAGTTTGTAAAAAATTTCTCAAAACTTGTATTAAGTATTTTAGGACTCTGTGCAAAAATCTCTTTTATCTTTTATTCAGTCAAATGAAGTGTACATTTTCTTTTATACTAAACCTTTAGAATGCCTTTTTTTCTCGGACAAGACATGGGTTATTTTGCTTGAGTGTGGTGAGAAGGAATGTACTTTGCATCTATTGCAGCCAGAAGATCTTCTTTTACGTTAAATCAAGGAAGATTTCGAAACAATGTAATTTGCATATATTGCAGCCAGAAGATCTTTTACGTTAAATCGAGGAAGATTTCGACAACATGAATTCTACAAACACTAAATAATAAAGGGCCAGCTAACAAGGGGCTGTCGATATATTGAAGAAATTGACCAATCGATTGTCCTTAGTATTGTTGGGTACATTTTAATAACAAAATGTATCAAGACATCACATCATATCAATTTGGGAGAAGATTTAATCTTACAAATCTTCTATTAGGAGAAGATTTAAAAATCAATACGTATTGTGCAACCTAGACCTTCGCGACTACAACATTCATGGGTGAATAACAAAATGGGTGTAGAATGCAAGTAGAGAAACTTTGTTGAGTCTCGACCCCACTTACAACTTCTTAACAGGATTAAACCAAAATCCTATCATTCTTCCATGGCAGAGTCTATAGTCTTTTAATCTCGTGTCCAATATGCTACAAGGTTCACTGCCAATTCCACCCCAATCAATATATATATGCATGTGGTCCAAATCATAGATTTTGGAAAATGAGTATCTTAAGAATATAAAATCACTCCTAAACGAGCTCAAAATATCTTAAAGGATATAAAATCACTCCCAAATTGAGTATCTTAGATTTTGTTCCTAATAAAATTCTAAACATGAACTAAGTTTTGTATGTCAAACTATGTTTGTGAATTATGATCCATAAAAGACTGAATCGATAACATTACTCAAAATACAAAATACTTAATCACATCCACAAGATACATAAGAGTCGGACTGAATCAAATACATTACTCAAAATACTGAGTCAAAATAAATTATGATCCACAACATCCTTAATAAATAAGATCCACAACCACAAATATGCATCTCATCCCATGCCATCACCTGCAACATGTTATTATATAACAAATGAAGAGAAGGGTAAGTAAGAGTAAATAAAGGATCCAGCAACAGAAAAATAAAAACACACATTTGGGAGTGATTCTGAATAGACGAATAATTTAAGTGATTTCATGAAGAAGCACATGGGAAGTGTTTCTCCCCAAAATCATTTAAAATAACTAAAAAGTGATTCCTTTGAATAAGCACATTTGTAAAAATGATTCCAGACAAATCCAGATGTAAATATATACGAAAGAAATAAAATAAAATAAAAATAAACAGATTAAACCTTCGTCCATGGATATTTGAAGCAGAAGACTTTTGTGGAAACTCCGTCGTGCTGCAATATGTAGCTCCATTATCACTAATAAAAACAAACAAACTAATAAAAAGAAAGAAAGAAAAACATAATAAAATCAAAAGAAGTCCACCTTCCAATAAATTCCCCCAGTAATTCATTAACCTCTCTCAACTTTTCAACTCTCTTCAGATCACGTGAGAGTTCCAATGTCAAGTATACAAAAATTGGAGTGGCTCTCCACATAAACTGCACTGAGCCGCGTGAGAGGAAGATTTTAGAGAGAGAGCCAAAGCACTCCATCTACGCACAAAACTATACAAAGATCGTAGGTTGGGGTTTTAGGGATTTAGGGTTTGGGGTCGATTCGAACCTGAAATAAAATATAAAAAAATCCAACACGTAAATAAATTAGAATTTCTTACAGTGCATGACAGATGCTTCACTTTCATTCAGTTTTTCATTTGGATTCAGAAATCTATACACGGACCCACCCACATCATCAAACTCTCACAATAATAATACTGGAAAAATAAGCAGAAATACACGGGTTTTTTTTTTTTTTTTTCTATTTCAGAGAGAAGCTAGCTTATTTGTTTCTCTTTAACAACCCAAAAATAGTTCAGAAACCCACCGATCTAAAACAACCCAAACAAAATAATCAGAAACCAATAGAATAAACGAAAATTGGACAATGAATTCCTTCAAATGCAAACTAAGCGCAGGGAAAAGAACCAACCTTTGAATCCGATCTGGGTATCGAGACCAACCCTCTTGTTATTTGTTGAGAGGCAGACGAGAAAGAGAGAGAGTCGCGAGAGGTAGACGGAGATGAGACCAAAGCAGAGGGAGTAAGTGTCAGAGTGCGTGAGCGAAAGGCTAGGGTTATAAACTTATGAACGAATTTTTATATTATAGGGTTATTTGAGGGATGGAGCGCTCAGTCGTTGGATCTCTTTTAATGAGATCTTGCGGTTGTGGTTGTTTTAAATGTTTTTACCCGTTTTCTCTTTTACGACCCGCAAATACAATCTCCCGAGAAAAGCTAAGGCGCACATGCAGAAAAGAACGATAGAAGGGGAAGAGCTCACCCTTCTACCATCGCGAGCTCACCCTAAAGCTGAAGCGCAGACTCGCCGTTGCGAGCTCAGCTTGCGAGATTCCTATGGCAATCAGGTATGAGTATCGATGGCCATGGTCTTTTTTTTTTCCTCTCTCTTTTCTCCATCTGGGTTGTGGTTTTCGATTTGGGGTTCTGAGATAGGTTTCTAATCTGGTTTGAAGATTTCTGAGCAAGCAGTTGAGATTACACCTGATTTCTTGTGGGTTTGTTGATTTCGAGTATCATGTATATCTAATTTCTGAGCGAGTTGTAATGGATATGAGAAAACAAAAAACCATTTGAACTTCTTGATTATTGGAATAAACTTTGAGTTTTGAATTTCTATTCACATTCATGACAATTTTCTCTACTTTTTGTTTATTTTTATTGAGTTTCATTCATGCTTCTCATTTGTTTGTTTTTAAAAGAAAAATGAATGGCAGTGGGTTAGTTCTAGGACTCACTAATCTGCAATAATAGAGAATGAGTTTGTAAAAATTTAGGTGATTTACTTATTGTTGTTAAGTTAACAGATATAACTGTTTGAAATGGAATACATAAAAATGGCCTCCCTCCGTAGCTTCCTTGCGGTTGGTTGTCGGCAAGGACAAAGGGGACCAGAGTGCTGCTGGGGTTTTTTAGGCTGTCTTGTATAATTATTTGGTTATTTATTGGGTGGGTTTTCTGATTTGGTGCTTTGGATTCTGTTAGGGTTTCTCTGTCCTCAATTAGAATATTTGAGGATTGATTAAAGGCATATCCTTGGGAAAGAAGAGAAAGTCGAAGGTCACTAGCCTCGACGATAGTGGAGCGAGCCATGTACACCTCCTTATGCAGCCCTACTAATTCCCTCTCTTAGCTTTACATTCAGAACGTGAAGAACCAAAAGCTCTCATTCCAAGCCGGTGAACGGACGCCCTTGTACGTCTCTCTCACTCTCTCTCTCTCTCTCCCCTTTATGATGTTCTTAATTGTTATTAATTCATCTTATCGCAGATTCCATCATTCAGTTTTTGATTCTTAATCAAGATCAAATTAAAGTTTTACTCCATTTTTTTTATTTATAGTTTTTATAATTATTGTTAGAAATTGGGGAATCATATATTGTGTGGTTCATGGTGTGTGTTTTGTTTGGTTCACGAGTCAGTACATTTTCTTGATTCTTGCTATTGGTATCTCAGTTGTATTTCGTGTTCATTACTCTAACCTAAAAACCATCTAAAGCTCTACATGATCTGTAATATGATTCACCGCAGCTGAACCTGCATTGGCCCTATGAGTGCACTCACTTTCATAAAGATACAGAAACTAAAGGTCAAATCTCTTGTCTATCAAATTATCACAGCCTTTTCATATTAAACTACTTTACTATGTTTTCTGTCTGCCTTTGAACATTCAGATGGTCGTTTTCTGTTGTATGTCTTGAATTTGATGAAAATGACGTTGATTCTCTATTCGAAACAGTGTCATGCAAGCAGCAGACATCTGAGTATTGTAAGGGTTCTATTATGATGCTTACGAACGTTGAGTTACAGAGACTTACAATGCTTAAGTGTATTTGTACTCCCCTCATATATTTTTGGTTAGAAATCAACATTGGTTCTCACTAAGTGCTGAGCTAATTCTTTGCACTTTCTGTTTTGTCATTGGTTTTGTTCATTTAATATGTGAAGAGAAGTTTTTCCAGTTATTAGGAAGAAGTTATTCCTAATATTATTGAGTAGACTCTGTATTTATCTGCTGATCAGACTAGCAATGATTTGTTCATATTCACAGCAGCTTTTGGAAATCCTACGTAAAAAAGCCAATGCTATTAGTTGGACCAAGCCCAGAACCTGTAAGTGTAAGTGATCTCCATTGTTCTCATTGAGCAATACTAGCACATTAATCACAACTGATTTCAATTACTTCTTCTGTTCTCGTTGATGAGCAACCGCGCATTGTTGAGCAATATCGTCCTTGTGTTGCAGGGACTGAAGAAGATAATTAGATAGAGGAACGTTCAGAGCCTAACAGATATGCTGTCATTGCCAAAGACATATTTATCATTTATTTAATTTGATGCCCTCTTTACAGTGACTACATTTAAAAACAAAACTAGCCCATTTAAAAACTTTTTTGTATACTTGTAACCAAATTTTCTTTAAATAATAACATAAACTCATAAATATGGTTTGGGATATTAAACTAGGTTCATGTTTAAAATTTTATTAGGAACAAAATTGCAAATGTTTCTCAGCCTCGGCCCTGAGCCAGGGCAGTCAGTGCGACCCTAGGCCCCATCTTAAGGGAGGGTCCCAATTTTTAGAACATCAAATGATCTTTCCTAGGCCTTAAAAATCTCAGGGCCGCCATACTGTTTCTTTAGAGTTTTCAAAGAAAATTAAAAAAGAACTGATTTTGAACGAACAAATACCATAATCATAAAAGAGAGTAAATCATACGCGCATAAACTATGAAAATTTGTTATCATCCTGAAACAGGACCAAGTACAATGTAAATAATTTCGTAATAAATCTCAATAAAAGAGAGTGAATTAGACTCTAAACTTAATCCCTCTTGTATACCTAATAACCTTGCCTTGATAACCTTTCTCGATGGAAAAAAAAAAAAAATGAGTGTATAAGTAAGAGATTCAAAATCAGTAAACAAGACCAAAAACAGGCAAATCAAAGTACTAATGAAGACAAAAAATTAAGAAGAAAATTAAATCACAGAAAAGTTTTGCATAGCTAGTACAAAGAAGGAAAAATCAATTAAATGGTGTTTTAGGAATAATGGTGGGTGGAAATATAGAATTTTGTTTTTTCAAATTTATATGGTGAGTGAAAAGATAAGATGTGTGGGGAAATATGACAAAGAGGTGGAAATAGCAGCACTTTTTTTTTAATCGTGTGAGAAGTTTAATTCAATGAATTTATAGCCGGTTCGAAGTTCATATATATGGATATAATTTGATATCGTTTGATTTTATGTTTAGAGAGAAAAAAAAAAGAGCCCGGCCCATAAAATGCCTAGGCCCTAAGAAGCCAGCCCAAGCCCGAACTTTAAAAATAGCTTGGGGCTACATATTATATTATTAGGTGAAGACGACTGGGGTTAAACCTCAGCCGTTAGAAACATCCAACGGCCGAGTAAGATCATATTTATATGTTCAACCCTAACCCTGGACCCAATATCTTTCTGTAGTTTTTGGTTTTGTACGCCGTCTGTCTCATCTCATTGAGCCTCCTACTACTCCTCCCAATCAATCAATATGAAAGACAATGCTGGTCGTTTGGTTCTTGGTGCCGTTGCATTTATGGCCACTCTTTCTTTTTCGAGAACGCGCGCGGAAGACATTAACGAGCTGAATCGTGTTGTTATGGAAATCAAAGCTGAGAGGTAGTTTCATCATATCTTATTCATTTTGATCACAAGATTTTATTATTGTCGTTACTTTTCTTTGTATTCTTTTTGTCTATCTTTTTCCGTAATCTCTCATAATTTTTTTTCGTCTTCTTATCTTTGTAAATTGGACTTGCCTTGTATGCAATTGGCAGGAGGTCGGACAGGCACCCACGACAGACTTCCTCTTTCTCTTCTTCTTAATTTGGATCTTATATTTCCTGTGGGAGTTTATTTTATTTTCTTTTCCTTTATCATTATAATTAATAAACATGTTTTGAGATATAAAACCAGGTTCATGTTTAAAATCAAACACTTTCCTAGCCTCAATAATCATCCCATTCTTGACGTAACCGGATATCAAACCGTTCCAAGAAACCGTATTGCCCTCCAGCATTCTATCAAACAGTTTTTGGGCTTCTCCTGGTTGATTACTTTGGAAGTAACCTGCAACTATTGAGTTCCAAGACACAATAGTTTTGTCAGGCATTTGATCAAACACCCTTCGGGCTTTCTCAATTTGGCCAAGCCGAGCAAACAGAGTAATTTGAGAGTTTGAGGAAATTGCAAAACCAGTGCAGTATTTCCGAGATAGAATAAACCGATCAAACACCCTTCCTTCTTCTGGTTCTTTGAGTTGTTTGGTGCCGCCGTTTTATTTTCAAATGGGAAAACCTGGCCTTTTCATCTTTCTGTCGACAAGAAGAGGATTGGTGTGATTTGGCCAAGTTTTGAACATTAGATTTTTGACTCTATATTTATTATAATTTTAAAAAATCCACATAATCTTTCAAATAATTTCAAAATTGCACCTGCCCGTATCTTGACCGTATCTTAAGAAGTGTTACATAAAAAAAAATTTCAAAGGTAGGAAGGGATAGTTGAATTTACTCACACTCTGGTGCAAAGGGTTTTGAACCTAAGACCACTAGTTTTAGACCAAACACATACTTTTCCACTATAATATGACCCCATTGGCTCATCATATCTATAATATGCTCATAATGTGGTTCTATACAGTTCCTAAGTGTTTAGATTCAGAGGACACGAAAAAAATTGCAGTTTTTTAAACGCAATTTGCACTTTTGGATCGTTCTCCTTTCAACTGTCCTTGACATACCAATTTGTCTCTTCATATGATTGACAGACTTAAAATTGGATCAGTCCAAAAGAAAAAAACAAAAATAATTAGCAAGAAACAATTTAGTCAAGAATCATGACGGCATGCAGGCATAATTTGCCAATTGAATATGCTTGAATGACAACTTTTATATCAATTCAAGGAACGAGTCTTTGCATGTTGAGGAATGCTATTCACAATCGCTCAAAAGCGATTGTGGCCGAACTTGCTATACACGTGTCCCTCATTTTTTATTCAGCATGGGGAGCTTGGATGTGGTGAGGCCAGGACCACGTTAATTTTTTTATTCTCTCCGCCAATTTTTTTTATTTCTTCTCACTTCTTTTTCTTCCCCCTTCTTTCCTTCTCTCGGTTTCTCTCCTCTCTTTTTCTTCAAAACCCTTCCGTTCATAAACTTTAACGCACTCCATGTCCGATCATCCATCTCTCTCATAATATCAAAAACTTCCCTTGCTTTAGCTACCTCTCCATTTTGGCCATACCCAAGTATTATTGCATCACAAGCAACAACTGACTTAACAGGCATGGCATGAAAAAGCTGCGAAGCCTCTTCAATCCATCCACACTGAGTGTAACCTATTAGCATTGCCATCCATGAAACCTCATTTTTCTCCGGCATCACTTCGAAAAGCTTTCTAGCAACATCCACCTGGTAGTTATGCACATACCCAGATACCATCACAGTCCAGGAAACAACATTCCTTGGCGGCATCTCATCAAAAATCTCACGTGGTTCAGCCAAATTGCCAACTTGAAAATACCCACCAATCATATTAGTCCTTGTCACCACATCCTTCTCTGGATCATATCATAAAGCCTACGAGCCTCATCAATCCGACCCTCTTGAATCAGGCCACCCAACATCACTGTCCATGAAACAACTGTGTGGGCCCAAATCCCACGCGCTAGGACAATTTGGCAAGGGCCCATATCAAAAGGACTTGTTGGGCTTTGTTTTTTTTAAAAAAATGCAGAGATCAACCCAGATGGTTTTAGAAAGCCCAAACCTTTGAGGACCAATTAATTATGAATGGGCTCAGTTTCAAAAATCCCCAAAAACCCAAAGAATCAATCACCTACGTTGATCAAATCAAATGCAAAAGCAGATATTATGGAAAGTCTCTCTTCCAAAGAAAGGCCCACGTGATGGAGAAAGTCATACTTTTGCACTATAATATGACCCCATTGATTCATCATATCTATAATCTGCTCATAATGTGGTTCGATACAGTGCCCTGACTGATTTTACTTCATCAAAATCCTCAAATTTAAAATAGTAAATTGAGCTTAGACCCATAAAATTCATTTTAAATCACCTAAAATCTTTTCCTTTAGTTTTCTATTTAAAATACCCAATTTTTTCAAATAATACCTGATAACTAGGATCCAACTAAGCAAGTTACCTAATCTAACTTAAAATCTGATTTATTATATTTTTCGGATTCCAAAACTATCCCTATGGTGTGTAACTAATGACACACATTGAATTTGGAAAGATCTTCAAATAGTTGTAATGGATGTAGGAATTAATTTAGAAACTTATTTGAAATTAAATATTAAATTCAACATTAACGTATTAGTAATCTAGTAATCTATTTTTGAATTAATGTTTTATTTTTATGAATTACGACTAGTAATCTATTTAATGTATTAGTAATTTAAATTCAATATTAAATTTAGGAATTAATGTTGTTTTCCTTTTATGAATTATACGACTAGTAATCTATTTTATTATAGTTTTATGAATAATTTGATAATCTATTTCTTTTTTATTTTTTGAAAAAACATTTTTTTTAAATGAACCTATTTTTTCTCTAAATAATGTACCTATTTTTTTTCTCTAAATAATGTACATTTTTTTCTCTAAATAAAGCACCTATTACTTGTTTTATGAAAAATAATTTGATCATATTTTTATTGTTTGTTTAATGAAAACAATTTTTTTAAAATGAACCTATTTTTTCTCTCCAAATAATGTATCTATTTTTTTCTCTAATAATGTACCTAGTAAAACAATTTACCTAGTATAATGAGCCTATTTTTTTGCTAAATTTTGCATCTATTTTTTTCTCTAAATAATGTACCTATTTTTTTTCTCTAATAATGTACCTAGTAAAACAATTTATCTAGTATAATGAACCTATTTTTTTGCTAAATTTTGTATCTATTTTTTTCTCTAAATAAAGTACCTATTTTTTTCTCTAATAATGTATACCTAGAATAATGAACTTATTTTTTCTTCTAAATAATGTACCTATTTTTAATTTATAAAAAATGTGCATAAATTTCAATTATACAACGCACCTATTTTTTATAAATTATTGTGTACCTATTTTTAATTTATGAAAAATGTACGAAAATTTCAATTACAAAGTAATTGACCTATTTTTTTAAAAACAATTTGGTACATAATATACCTATATTTTTATACGTATATATTTATATTTATATTTTTCATATGTGCATTATTGGATATGTAATTTACATTTTTTTTTTTTTTTTGGTTTGCAATTTTAGGGGGCGATATGTTAGAGGGAATGACAACCAAAAGAAATGGGGTGATTGATATGCTATTAATAGGGAGTTTTAATTACAATTATAGAATAAATTATAAATAAAATATAAAGTCTGATGGCAAGGATGTAAAAACATAGGAATACTATGACCTCTTATATCCTACTGGTCATTTAAGTTTGAAATTGGGTTTTACACATAGATTTATAGAATGATGGGTATATGTCTAGAAAATAGAAATTGTAGAGACCTATATTGGACAAGCCCAATTTAAAAAAAGTGCAGCCCTCCTTTTGAAATTTCTGATCCCTGCGATTATTTGCATATGGATTCCTGCAAAACATCTTGAGATTTCTTCAAACACAATCTGTATATGTCATGCCAATTGTCTTCTCAGTGATTGCCATTGTTTTTCATATTGTCATTACAATGATTTGGTGCATTGGACAACTCTTGGTTTCTTGGGAGCTCCACCACTTGCAGCCTCAATTTCTCTATGGCTATCTGTTCTTATGTTGGCCTTCAATGTTAATTGTACAAGAAGTTTTTAGTGTACATGGGAAGGGTTTTCATTTGAATCTTTCGATTATATCATCACCAGCTTAAAACTGGCCCTCCCCTCTGCAACAATGGAATGGTAGGATTGATGCCAAACTCTACAAAAACCACTTCACTACTTGCAATGTGGTAAGCTGCTTTAATATATATTTCTCAGTTTTTTCTACTGTAACATATTATTATTCTGGTTACTGCAAGCAGCTTTTTCTCAATTATATCTTCAGTGTGAAATGAATTTATAGCCGATTCGAAGTATCATATGTACGAATATAATTTGGTGTCGTTTGATTTTGTGTTAAAAATAAAAAGAAGAAGAAGAAGAGCCCGGCCCATAAAATGTCTAGCCCCTAAGAACCCAGCCCAAGCCCGAACTATAAAAATAGCTTGGGGCTACATATTATTAGGTGAAGAAGACTGGGGTTAAACCTCAGCCGTTAGAAACATCCAACGGCCGAGTAAGATCATATTTATTTGTTCAACCCTAACCCCGGACCCAATACCTTTCTGTAGTTTTTGGTTTTGTACGCCGTCTGTCTCATCTCATTGAGCGAGTCCTCCTACTACTCCTCCCAATCAATCAATATGACAAACCTTGCTGTTCTTGTGTTTGCTGGTATCGTTTCATTTAATGGTTTTCAATGGTTTTCGAGAACGCGCGATAAAGACATTAAGGATCTGAATCGTATTGTTCTAGAACTCGAAAGTGAGAGGTAGTTTCATCATATCTTATGCACTGGAAGCTTTATTATTTGTATAATTCTCTTATTCATTTTGATCACAAGATTTTATTATTATCGTTTCTTTTCTTTGTATTCTTTTTGTCTATTTTTTTCCTTTTTCTTATCTTTGTAAATTGGACTTGCCTTGTATGTAATTAGGAGGATAAAGGAGAGGGAGCAACGCTTTGACGCACGATGGAGTTGAAAAGCGCATCACTCAGGTCTCCTATTTCTCTTCTTAATTTGAATCTTATATTTCCTGGGGGGGGGGTTTATTTATTTTATTTTCCTTTATCATTATAATTAATAAATAATAACATAACTCATAAACATTGTTTGGGATATAAAACCAGGTTCAAGTTTAAAATTTTATTAGGAACAAAACACGGTTTGGGATATAAAACCAGGTTCATGTTCTTACTCTTCTCTTTGTTTGTTATATAATGTGTTGTAGGTGATGACATAGGATGGGATGCATGTTTGTGGTTGTTGGATCCTTGAAATTAGGAGTGTAACTTTCTAGGTCAAGGTGGAGAAAGAGAGCTATGTTCAGGATATTACTCAATTTTTTTCAATTTATTCTTTTCATCAGAAATTGGAAAATGATGAAGAACCCTATGCTCTTTGGGCCTTGATTGACTGCAACATTAACAAGAGCTGCAAATACAGCAACATGAATTGGTTTTAGACCTGCAACATGAATTTGTTGTTTTTTGTTTGGTCTGAATAAGTACTTCGTTAAGAAACGCCAAAGTAGCGCCAGCAAAACACAGCAAATAAGACAGGCTAAACTAAGCTCCAGATATAGAGCCGAGATAAGCAGCCTAAAAGTCACAAAACAGCAAAACTAAAACAACAATAAATTATGAAAACCTCCCTGGAGGACAAGGGAGGCCATCTAACGGTAAAACTCCCACAAGAGACGGAGGTAGCTTGACAGCTCCGCCCTGATTCCAGTCGCTGCGTCCTTGTGCGCTGTGCGGTTCAAATTCATCTTAAGCTCCCTTGTGCGCTGTGCGGTTCAAATTCCTTGACACCCAACTCCAATGGACCGATTTAAAACGAACAGAGATCTTCTTAAACTCATCGAAAAGAGATTGGATTGCCCAAACACAATTTTTTACTCAATCCTCTGACTCCATCCACTAGAATCTTCAAATCCGTCTCGAGGATAATGTCGTGAAATTACGATTTATAGCAAATTTGATTGCGCAAAGGCCAGCAGCAGCCTCTAGGGCCAGCAACCGCCTCTGGGACCAGAGCCGAGTTGCAATGGAATGAAGTTGCTAAACCACCACAAAAAGAACCGATAGCATCTCTAGCAACTACACCGAGCCCTGCAAAATGAGAGTCCTTCTTCCACGCTCCATCAAAATTTATTTTCGCATAGTTTGACATTGAAGGCCCCCAACCTTGAGCAATCATGTTTTGATCATCTGAGGCATCCCCAAAAGGCACATGTGATTTTGCCTTAGCATCTAAAAACTCCCCACAGTTTTGGATTGCTCGATCAATAGTGAGTCGAGGATCAATATGGATGCCCTTAAAGATAAAATTACATCTAGTCTTCCATATCTCCCAGCATATGAAGCTAAAACAAGTAAGCAGAAGCTGAGCTTCCCGCTTGCTTAACCCCAGAAAATTAATAACTCCCTTGAGCTATCTGTCTTAAGGGTGGGCGCGGTCCGGTTTGATTTGATTTCCACTTCAAATTTAAATCGGAATTGGTACTATTTAACCGATCCAATTTGGTTCAGTTTTAGTGAAAAAAATTATGAAACCAACCAGTCCGGTTTTCGGTTTTGGACCGGATGATCTATTTTGCTGTTTTTTCCATCTGTTTCGGCTCGGTGTTCCTGTTTTTCGGTCCCGATGCCTACCCTTAATTTGCCTACAGAAGAGAAACCTCTCATATCAACTTTGTAGTTCAATGGGGCACACCACAAATAGGACACACCGGGGAGTCAAGAATTTTCCTTACATAGAGATTCTAACGAGTAGAGATGGCATTAGAGAGAGAGAGAGAGAGAGAGAGAGAGAGAGAGAGAGAGAGAGAGATATATATATATATATATATATATATATATATATATATAATTTTGACAGAGTTTTACTAAGGTTTTTCGAGTTACCTTGTGTGTTGAATGTAGCCATGTATTTATAGGACTCTAGCCATCTTAGGGTTTTTCAAAGAATAATTCATATTTGGAAGGAATATATATTTTTCCTTTAATGGAGAGATTGAGTCAATTAGGGATATGATAATATCCCCAATTTAAGATAATATCCCATGATAATATCCCCAATTAAAGATAATATCCTTATTTTTTGTCTTAAGTAATTGGCCAAATAAATGGGCTCAATTACTGACCTAGGTGATATTCTTCTTGTCCACGTGGTGCCTCATGATTGGAAGCCGGAATATTTGTACCCACAGATACTACATTATAATTACTCTATATTACACACAACTAGCCCTGATACGGTGCATGCAGTGCACATGCTCCATTTTTAGCCCAGGTGCTGTGCAAGATGTGCAACCGTACAAGGGCTAGAACATCACAGGTCGTTCCCCGACCCATCCCCACTTTTGACTTGCTAGAAGAAGCTGCTGGCCCAACAGGCACTTGGGTTCGATGGACCTTGCTAGAAGTAGCGAGCGTTTGGCCCCAAAGAAATAAAAGGAGAACATTAAAATGGAAAATGACACTTGATCTTTGTATCTCTTGCAAGAATTCTATAGTGAGGGCCTTATATGACCCTTAAGTGAGATTCTATCTCTTAACAGTTTGATCAAATTGGTTAGCCGTTGGATTAAATTGGTTAAACTGATCAAACAGTTAAGAGATATGATCTCACCTAATGACCATATATAAGGCTCTCACTATAAAATCACTCGTATCTTTTGATGATAAATAATAATTGAGGATCCTTTACCGAAGGATTTGACACAAATTATAATATTGGTAAATTATGAATCATATTTATACCTTTTCTTGGCACTTGGACTTCCATATAGTACGATTTAGAATTATTCGATGCAACTTTTTTCAGTCAATTTATTCGATGCAACTTGGTTTAAAGTATGAGGAAATCTAAACAGTGTGAAGCAAAGCAATAATAAACGTCCTAAGCTAAGACTTGCCACCCGACAAAGGCAGGCAACGTTTGGTGCATTGTACACAACTAGAGGCCTTTGAATTGAAAGCTGAAACCGACGTCTAATGGCATTTTCCATTTCTTCGGCTTCTCAAAGGAGACAGACAGATGTGCTTGTTTTTTTAATCAACACAACTTCAGCTTTCTGTTTGGAAATGTAACATAAAGAAGAGTCGAGCTTCATGTAACCAGAAAAAAAAAAAAATTAAAATAGAAAACCAATCACAACTAGCTTGGTCATTTGATTATTATCATCGTCGTTTTTATTTGATCACATTCAAGGATTTTCAATTAAATGTTTTTTTAGTTGAGTTAAATAAAGAATTCAAAATTTGGAAAAGACTTATATCAATTACTCTCTGTTTAACATTTTCGGATCATTGGGGAGTAGGGAGATTGCAATTTAAAACTTCTTTCATCATCAGAAAGAGAAGTGTCAGTAGGTATGAATGAAGACTTGAAAAATAAATAATTCATATTATTGAAATGAAATTCGTATGGATCTCAAAAGATGTTTCTCAAATAAAATTATTCGCCTCAATTATTGCTGCTTCGAAAGGATTGACGCCTACTTTGACATCTACTTGCATGGGGCTTGGTTTGTCATCCATTTCTCCATGGTTGGCTTCAATCTTCACGTGGGTTTCAGTTCAGTCTTCACGTTAAGCATAGAAAGCAAAACAAAAAGCCATGGCTCATAGAAACTCCACATGGAAAGATGTGCTACCATTGCAAGTCCATGTCAAAATACTTGGTCGATGATGTAGCTCTTTGTGGTAATTACCAATCTGATTTGATTATGCTAAAGTATTTAGTCATCTTTTCTAACATTTTGAAAGCATTGCTTCATAGAAAACAAGGGTTTGAATACATACAAAATTGTAATGCATAATGATTTTAGGAAAATTTTGAATGTGAATGTGGGACTTACCTGATACTATAGAATTGCCAATTGAGTTTTAAAGACATGTCAATCTATGGATTGGCAATGACACATGAATATTTCGCATATTGCCCTATGTGTCACTTTTAGACAACTGGCACATTTGGAATCCAAAGTTTGGATTGAGACTAACACGTAAAATTACTAATTGTCATTGACAAATGTCATTATTGGTCCAAATATTAATGTTTTTTTTTTTCACCCAAACAAAAATTATTAATATTTTTTTTATACGGTTGATATGATATTCACAAAATACATTTACAACAGACTAATACACCCACAACAAAGCTACACCACCACCACCACAACAATATTACACACAACTAGGTATTGAACTCATCCCAAATATATATCATCCTCGTCATAAGTTGAACCTAAGACCTCTACTAACTAAGTGGAGACAAATACCACTAGACCAAAAAACAAGTTGATTTTTCGAATTGATAACTTTTTTCATAAAAAAACAAAACCAAAGTGCTAAAAAATACTAAACCAAAGTGTGAATCGATTGGGATTTGTTCCATTTTTGTCCCCCTCCCCTCTCTCTCCCATTAGAGGTATCAAACGAGTCAGACCAACCAACTTATTAAATGAATCCGATCGAGTTCATTCATTTATGAAAATCATTAAGTCCGGCTCAAGGCCGCTACCCTAACCAATATAGGACCAGGGTGGGCTCATGCCTGGCCACAAAACGGGCCGATATGGGTCCACTCCAAGCTTGACTTATGGATTGCTTTTTATTATTATTATTATTATTTTTATACAATTTCATTTCAATCCTTTTAACAATTATGCAAATACTAATAAGATTTATTATTTGTTGGAAAAAGAAGCCAATGACTCTAAGTTCATTTAAATAGACAAAAGACTAGACTACTATTCGGGTTGAAAAAATTGAAACTTGAAGAACAAAATTATTATTTTATTTTTAAAGAAAGCATTGATTTTAAAATCTATTATTAGAGAAAAGAAATATACTTAATTTAATATGTAAACATTATAAATTATGTATTATTTTTCTCTAAAAAAAATATAATTCACTAAATGGGCAGGCCAGTTGGACCAAATTATCTCATCCTGGCCCGACAAAAAATATGGGCTGGACTGTGCCGGACCTTACATAACGGGCTATATTCGCGTCGCTCTCAGTCCGGCCCGGTACGTTTGACACCTCTAACCCTTATAAAAATGAAAAGAGAACATGTCCAAGAGGAAAGAGGGGATGTCCAATGCCATGTCCAACGCAAGAAAGCAAGCCCAATCTAAGTAGAGCCCAAAAGAGTACGTATGTCCAAACAGTTGCCGTCATGAAGGCTTCATGACTTTCCTAAGTCCCTTCAATACTCTCCAATCCTTCTTTCTATAAATACCCTCACATCCCCTTCCTCTCCTATTAAGATCTTTCAGCTCACCCAAACAAGGGGAGAAAGAAACAACAAAAGAAAACTCTCATCCTCTAAACTTTCCCATCTCACCATTTCCCCGAGAAAATACTGTAATCTTATAGAGAAATGTCCGATGCGTATTGCTCCGACTGCAAGCGCCAGACGGAGGTGGTTTTCGACCACTCGGCGGGAGACACGACGAGATCTCAGAGTGGCGTACCTTCGCGAACGAGTCCGGCGATAACAACCCGGTCCGAGTTGGTGGGCCCACCAACCCACTATTGGCCGTTGGCGGGTTGTCCACCGTCATAGCCAAGCCTAATGGGGCATCTGGTGAGTTCTTATCTTCGTCGTTGGGGCGGTGGCAGAACCGTGGGTCGAATCCGGATCGGGGCTTGATTCTGGCCTTCAAAACCATCGCCACCATGTCTGATAGGTATGTGCTTGTTGCTGCGATATTAGAGTAGAGTAGGATATTCAAATATCAGTATTTTTAACACTCATAGGTGATTGGTTGTTGTTGCACTTTTCCATCTGTCAAAATCTTGCTTCTTCCATCGAGTATTAGGTGTGATGATATTTATGTAGTATTAGTATCAAAAGTTATTCACATGATGCGTTAAATTTCTCTTACGATGTGATTATTTGTAAACTACTATAAAGAAAAATAGCTGATGTTGTAACATTGTATTTCAGGTTGGGCCTTGTTGCAACCATCAAGGTATGCTATTTGCGTACTATAAACATTTATTCATGGGCACCCATTTATTCAAAGAAAAGCTTTGTCCATTATTTTATTTTGTGATTGTGTGATACAAAAGAAATATGGACTGAAATATGGCTGTTATATTATAAGAGAATAAAATTTACTGTAAATTCAGTTCTGAATATTTGTTGAAGTATACCCTAAAACTTTGTCTATGGCCTTGCGCTACATAATTATACTTGCAGGGGATGATAAGCATTATTTCTTAGAAAATTCTAAGTAGCACCAGACCACTACTACACATTTTCATTTTACAGTATATTGTCCATGGTGTCCATGGTGTCCATTTTACAGTAAATTCTAAGTAGCACCAGACATCGCACTGATGTTTCATGCCTGGACTTTCTTTCTTTATGAGGTCTAATTCTGTGACGGCGTCCATGGTGCTTGTTTCCCATTTCCGCGAGTACATGGTTTGATCTTTTCATGTTGAAGTTCTTCCCGGTTTTCGTGTTCCTCAACGAGGCCTGAAAGATAATTTGTGAAGCTACTTCTGTCTCTGGACCTGTAGACAAAGATAGAAGAGGAAGGAGATTGTGTTCTTACATCCCCTTTCATGATACAAAAATCTGACCGGAAACTGCTTCTGTCACAAGATATAGTTCCTGCACCCACAACATATCTTATGGAAGTTAGAGGGATTAAAAAGGTATGTATGTGATTAAATTACTGAATTGATTTTAACTTTTATGCGTATTATATTGAACTTATTTAGTTCAAAAGGGGGATCGTTGAAAGTGTTCACTCTTAGATTGACAATCTTAGAATGCCCTAATTCAATTCGAATTTCCGTATTATATGAGCCATAGTTTTATGATGACGTGACGGCTCCTTAACCATACCAAGCAAATGTATTTGATAATAAATATTTTGTTAATTTGAAGTTAATATAATAGACAACAATTTATATGGTTAACTTGCAGGATGCACTTCAACACTCTAGCAACTTGAGGATATAAAATTCTTGACGGCTGACTTGAGCTGAATTTATTCTCTAATTAGATTAAATTAGGTTTCTTCCTCAATAATTAAATTAGGTTCGTGTCGTCACTCAATTAATTATCATGTAGGGTTGAGTTCGAATTGACCCCTCACCTTGCCCGACCTCCACGTACGCCTAGTTTATAATAGGGAATGGGATCATATGATTCCTCTAATGAACTCAAACAGAGAGAGAGAACTAGACAGCATGAGATAAATAGAAGAGAGAAAAAAAAAAAACAACAAATTTCAACTTCTTGGTGCCCACGTTTCATTCTTTCCTCAAGTTTGTTTCGTTCTATTAGGGTTTATTACTATTAATAGTGGCACGCTCGCAACTAACTCAATCTCTTGACCTGTTAATGGCTAGCAGATTTGGGGTAAATAATTATTTTATGTTTTTACCTTACTATAACACTTTTTTTTTTGGGTACTAGTACCAAAGGGAGCATAATCGAGTGTTACCATACGGTCCGTACAAATCAAATATCAACCCCTTCAGCAGTATATAGTAAAACTGTTTCATGAAATTTTATAACGTAACAAACTAGGTAAACATGCAGTTTAAAGAGAAGCGATATGGAGTAGAGTACTTGTACTTACCGTTTGAGATTGAAGAACCCAAGGGAGCATTTGCAACCATATCAGCAGCAAGGCCTTCATTTTCGACTTCTGGTGAATCTACAAAAACCAAAATGCACACACATTTAAGTTTATGCGGTAAAATAATTAGAGTATTCAACTCAAAACCTTTCCTAATGTAGGATAATATTCTCAAAGTCACTTCACATGAAGCCAAACACAACATATCTTGCGTGACGTGAGAGCAATAAAACAATTAGAAACATATAAGATAATACGTTCAACATACAGAAAATTAGAGAGGAAACAAAGAAGACATCAAAACAATAATATGGGAAACTAGAGGAGCCAAAAAAAGAAACTTACATAATGAGAAAGTGGTGTCAGAGTAAAAAAGATGAGGGGCTGCAAGAGAGAAGAGAGAGTAAGAGGAAAGAGAGAAGCTTGGGCCTTGTTCTTTTGTAGTAACCAGAATTTGCAAACTCCGTTATAAAGGCCTGACACTCTTCATCTTCTTCTGTACCCACTTCACCCTTTTTCCTCTGCTGATATCTCTGATAGTATACCATTTTTTATGCAAACAAAAGCTTTGATCTCTTCTTCTTTTTTCCTTGTTTTATGCTTATCTCTTCAGCGAAACTAGTACTGGGCTGGTTTTCAAGTATACTTAACCTAACCACAGAGAGAGAGAGAGAGAGAGAGAGAGAGAGAGAGAGAGAGAGAGAGAGAGAGAGAGAGAGAGAGAGAGAGATGGCAAATGATGAAGTTGGTTTGTGTTTATGGAGAAGCTGCTTCTTCATATAGCTCTTGTTTCAACCTCTAGAAGAGAGACCAAGGAGAGAGAGAGAGAGAGAGAATTAATCAAAAAAGGGCGCTGTCAAAGAAAGGCTAATTTAGGGGAGTTCTTTCTATTTTCAGTCGCATGGATGGAGAATATATAATATAAAATAAAATAAGGGTGCATATGCAAGATGTTGTTAGATTGTCTAATCATTTTGAAGGCTTGTTCTAATTTTAGTGAAACCTTGGTATTGTTGGATCCCATACCAGAAAATTAAAATACTATTAGAAAAAATAATTTAAGTTTTTTTTTTTGTTTTTGAGTTGAACAGTATTTTCTGCGTGAACCAATGTCGGGACAAATAACGATTCCAAAGCTGTGTGCTTGAGAATGGGCATTACATAATAGATTGACTTTGGCTTGGTAGTCTTTAATTAATAAGGAAACCAAGACGCAACTTTGAATTATTCTCTTGTTCCAACGTTGATGAATTAGATGCTTCAGAATTAACAATACACTAATTATAAAGGTATAATTTTAATGATGTAATGTTGAGAGCATCCAACATTAGAAAATGGAATAGATGATTTTTGGTCACCCCACCTATGCTGATTGATTTTAGGTTGAATGTTCTAATTCTAACATGGCATCATTGTAGAGAGCATGTGATTCACGTATCAACTGACCGACATGTGATTTCACGGCAGAGTACCAACCCCTACTCCCGGAAATAAATTTCCCTTATATGCAAGATTTCCAATTGTGGCCTATCCAATTTCTATTTGTATTATTTTCATATCAAAATTAAAGGGAGCATATTTAAGAACATGTTACCTCAATCCAAATCTTCAAAATCAAACATATATAGAATTTCTTACATAGCTTGAGTGGTCCATGGTGCTTGGGGATTATTAGTCGTTGATATATGTGGACCTGGACCAATTCATACATAGCTCGAGTGGTCCATGGTGCAAAGGGGATCGATTGTCAATTATACATATGTCACTTTTAAGAAGGCGAATTTCTAGAGTCACATATAGGGTAGGATAACTTATTTTGTTCGATTCTTATTCAAGCGCAGAGATGAATATATATTATCTGTTTCCTTCATGATTAACATGATGACTGATGAGATTAAATTAGTCAAGAAGCACTAGCAAAGCAAAACAAATTAGTGGAACACTAAAGCGATGTATTTGAATTAGATGTCTTTCTTTCAATGAGTGTAGTAGAACTAGAGCTTTAATATTGACGTGTTTGTTTCTAACACAAGTTTTTGGACCAACCAAAGATGTCCTTCTGTTCCTTATCTCTAAACAATCACAACTCCTTGACAAGAAATAATTAACAAGCTAAGATGGAAATTGTCAACTAATTCCATAAACAAAGCTTTGAGTTCAAATCACGGATTGTAACTTTGCAGTACATAATTTGTGAACTAAAAAAAATTAATAGCGACATGTGATTTTATTTTATGTAGGGGCTGAATAAAAAATTCCCCATATATGCATTGCATTTGCAGTCTATATATGTGGGGAGTCATAAGATAAGAATGAATAATTGGAATCGCAAAACCAAAATATAAAAACTTGTTGTAAATACATGAGTTGGTGGATGACCACCATACCTCTTAGCATTCACCCTTTCTAATTCTTTGTAACCTATACACTAAATACCATAGTTATGGGCTTGTAACTTATGAGTTGTTAATGTCTTCTTACCATTGTAAGCCTATAAATAAGAGGTCTTATCAAGATGAGAAATACAAGTTGATTGAACAATTTCTATTGTCTTCCTCTACTTTCCAATTCTCTCTACAATTCTCCCTTAGTTTTATAACACGTTATCAGCACGACATTGCTCTTGGTATGTTTTCTTTCTCTGAATTTTCTTTCTTTTTATATGAGCTAGAGTCATCACATGGTATAGAGTTTCTTTGTACTCACCATCAGACTTCATCATGCTCGTTTAAGAAAAAAATCTTTATTCTTATTACACATGAATATAATGCCATGTTTTTTTTATTTGTTTGTTTATTTGATCTTAAGTATGATCTTAATTATTATAATGAGTTTGTATTATACAAAATATCAGGGCCCGAAGTTCCTCGATCCTCATCATATAACTTGATTAGGACATAGAGCCCTTTTGATTGAATCAAAACCTGAAGTTCTTTGATTCCAAATAATTGAGGTTGTGAAGTTCCGTGAATTTAAAGAGCACATAAGGACATGAAACTCCTTGATTTTGTATTAATCAAAATCAGAAGTCCATGAGGTCTACATATGTCAAGAACCCGAACCAGAAGTTTCGAATGCATATACATCGATTTGAGTATGAAGTTCAAAGCACAACTATTAATTCAATTTATTTAGATCTACGTATTCGAACTTGGAGTTTCGAATATATGTTGATATGAACCTGAAATTCATAGTTTATCATGGATCTTAATACTATATATATATGAACCTGAAGTTCATTACTTATTTGTGCCTATATGAACCTGAATTGGTTGGAAATCCAATTCTTAAACTTGTAGTTTTATCTACATATTGAATCCATATTAATATTATATTATCTTGGAATTTCATAGTCTTTAATTTATTTATTTTATTCCTCATTTATACCACTTTACTCATTTTATTTTATTTATGTTGGGTTATTAGTTAATTTCGTTTTACAATAGTAATATAATATTGATACTTACGGTTATTTTATATATATAACTGAAATCATAATTGCCAGAAGCAATCAATGCCCATTTATACGAAACGACAAGATAATATAGGTTACACTCTATGTGTATTATGATGGAGCTGAAAAAAAAAAGGGGGGGAAATTAAGACCCGAAGATCTTGATCCTCAATATATTTAATGAAGGACTTGAAGATCCTAAATTCTATGCATGTGAAGGAATGAGCCAGAAGCTACAATTTCTATACATCTAAAAAGGCAAGAAAATCCTTTTATATATGTGTATGTACATATATAATTTTATGGTTCACAAAGTGAAAAGGTGATTAAATGTTAACGTGAACCACGTTGATCAATACCAAATATTAGTTGGTTCTCTCATTGTTATGGTTTATAAATTTGAAGACACTCATAAGCTGTGTAGTCTCGTTTGAGCTGTAAATCCCACTATACAGTAATGTGTTCAATTTATTGTGAACAACTTTAGCACCATGTACCTGAATGAAAAAGAGATTTTGTTAATTCAGATATTGGAACCTGAAGTCCATATCATAATAATTTAAACCTGAAGTTTAAATATTGAACAAATGTGATAATTATAGAACCAAAAGTTCTAAGTGATATGAGGAAATTATTGGTGCATACTATATTATATTTATAGTCAATTAAGGTTTACATATTCCTAAATTTATTTTCAATTAATTGGGACAAGAAGATCTCCCATATCAATACTTGTAAAATAACTATTTGTGGACTTGAAGTTCCTCATTTTTCTCAGAAGGCATAAAAGACCAGAAGTTCTTCAATCACTTTTATTGAAACCAGAAGTTTCAACTATTTATTTTATGGCAATGTAAGGACCAGTTCTTAAAAGGCAATCCTTATAATATAAATATTTGTGGACTTGAAGTCCCCCAATTCGTAAAACACAAATGAAGACTTGAAGCTCTTTGATTCTTTTTTCATTGGAACCAGAAGTTTCAACAATTTATTTTATTGTAATATTTTTTTGTTGTTGTATTTTACTTTTACTTGGTTCTTTTCTTTGGTTTCATTTTTATTTTATGCAAGGACCTGAAGTCCCTAAATTATTCTTATATAATTAAATAAAGACCCGAAGTCTCTTAGTTCTCAATCCATATAATATCTATATAAGGACTTGGAGTTCTGCAATTCTCAGAAAGTAAATCAAGACTTGGAGTTCTTTGATTTTTCCCTAACTTGGAACCAGAAGTTCCAACAATTTATTTTATTTTATTGTTATATTCAGTTATTTGTTTTCATTTCAATAATTTATATTTAAGGACGTGAAGTTCTTCATATGACCCGAAGTTCATGTAACATCCCGGTCCGAAAAAGAAATAAATAATTAAATTAAGAGAAAATAAATTTGGATGAGAAAATAAATTGAAATAAACAATAAAAATAAAATGATTTGAATTAATTAAGGGTTTTGGAAAATAATAAATATTTACTTAATTTTTAAAAGGTGCAAAAAGGTCATTTTAAGTTCGGGAAGGAATTTGGGACTTCCGGTTATACCATTGCGTAGAGCACGTCGAAACGAGTCCGTAGACACGTAACGGACTCGAATCCGAGTTATAACGAGAGAGATACGAGAAAAATTGAAGGAGGGGCAAAATTGTAATTTTGAAAAACTGGTTTTAAAACCAGAATTTCTCTTCTCTCTCTCTCTCCCATGCGACCCCCCCCCTCCCCTGTTACAGCAGCGACGGTTCCACCGTCGCCACCACCACCACCGGCCTCCACTCCGGCCGGGACCGGACCCAAAACGACCGGCACATCCCCGCCGTCGAACCCAAGTCCTCCTCTGCCGTCGCCAGCCACTCCAGTCGCCGGAAAACGCTCGGAATCGCGTCGGTTTTGACAGAAAATTCCAAGCGCTCGTTCTCCTTCAATTCTCCACCAAATCAGTCGAGTGAGGTATGGATTCTCGACTATTTTTCATGATCTAGCTGCTGGTTGGATAGGAATTGAGAAATTTCTAGCGTAGGCAAGTCGATTTTCGAATTGAAAAATCTGCCGGTTTCGACCTCCGTTTTCAGCCACTTCCGGTTGGTTTTTGGGGTATGCCCAAGAACAAAAGTGACTCCAAATTAGGTGTATTACATAGGGTAGGAGTTTGGAGTCAAGATGTTAAGTTTTTCCGGCGAGCGGTTATCGCTTTGGACACCCACGCGCTGCTGGCGCGTGTGGCTGCGCGTGGGCACTGTAGCAGGGGGGTATTAAGTCCCAATGCGATCCCCTGGTCCTCACGAGCGCGTAGGATTTTACGGATCTCAATTTGGATACCGTATGAGTCTCGAACGGATATCGCCTATTACGCGTTATCCGGGTTCGACAGGTTTGGACCGTTGGATGGTCTTGAATTCATTATATGTTAACCTGGGCATCCTTAGGATTGAGTAGGATTCGACGGATCGTAAAACGGAGTCCCGGATACTCCGGAAATGCCAACCCTAGGGCTAGGATTTCAGTAACCGTCCGATCGTGCGATTGTGAGCGATCCGGCCGTCCGATCTGGACCAAACTTGCAGGATGTGTGTCCGAAGCCTTGTAGGACACGTAGGAACTTTTGGATCGGAGTTGGAGGTCGTGGCCCCCCCCCCCCCCCCCCCCCCCCCGGGGGCCCGGTTGACCAAGTTTAGGCAGTTTGACCCTCGGTTGACCGTGAGTCTTCCGAGGGAGTTTCACCCTTCAAGGAGTACTAGAACGACCCTTTTGGACGAGTCTTGACCGTCATTTGATTATGTGGGTCTATTAGTTTATTTTTATGCTTTGAGAGGGAAATCTTATGCTTTTGTATTTAATGGTTTATCTAAATGCTTGTTACATTTAATAGTTGAATTCTTTATTTTATTAAGTAAATGCAATATATGTGGTTGGACATATTCGAGTGTTTTGAGTTTATATATAACATTTGAGAAAGTACTATTCTTGTTGTTTTTTGTGTTGGGTACTTAGAATGTTAATTTGAATGCTATTAGCATTACCTTAGGTACCTCCCCGGTTATGGGTTTAATGTTAGAAAGGTTTTTGGTCTCTACTGTGATTAATATGTCACACGTGTCGTTGGAGTTTTCCGGCGTGTGACGGACCCCATACGTGGCTGTGGATGTTCCGGCGTATGGGGTGGATTATGTGATTGTTATGTCACACGTGTCGTTGGAGTTTTCCGGCGTGTGACGGACCCCATACGTGGCTGTGGATGTTCCGGCGTATGGGGTGGATTATGTGATTGTTATGTCACACGTGTCGTTGGAGTTTTCCGGCGTGTGACGGACCCCATACGTGGCTGTGGATGTTCCGGCGTATGGGGTGGATTATGTGATTGTTATGTCACACGTGTCGTTGGAGTTTTCCGGCGTGTGACGGACCCCATACGTGGCTGTGGATGTTCCGGCGTATGGGGTGGATTATGTGATTGTTATGTCACACGTGTCGTTGGGGTTTTCCGGCGTGTGACGGACCCCATACGTGGCTGTGGATGTTCCGGCGTATGGGGTGGATTATGTGATTGTTATGTCACACGTGTCGTTGGAGTTTTCCGGCGTGTGACGGACCCCATACGTGGCTGTGGATGTTCCGGCGTATGGGGTGGATTATGTGATTGTTATGTCACACGTGTCGTTGGAGTTTTCCGGCGTGTGACGGACCCCATACGTGGCTGTGGATGTTCCGGCGTATGGGGTGGATTATGTGATTGTTATGTCACACGTGTCGTTGGAGTTTTCCGGCGTGTGACGGACCCCATACGTGGCTGTGGATGTTCCGGCGTATGGGGTGGATTATGTGATTGTTAGGTCACACGTGTCGTTGGAGTTTTCCGGCGTGTGACGGACCCCATACGTGGCTGTGGATGTTCCGGCGTATGGGGTGGATTATGTGATTTGTTTTGCCCAGGCCCGTCGGAGTTTGTCCAAGCCTGTGATGTCTTCTTAATACGATGCAGTGGGAATAAGTGATAATGTTTCATTGTCTATTATCGGAGTTGTGACTATTGATGATGAGAACTACGTGTGGCTTGATCCCTTGTCCAAGGGTACGTAGGCAGCCTGGGGTCTCACCAGGTGCAGCTGCGGAATGTTTTTGCGTTTAAAAAGGTTTGATCGATTCTGAATGTAATCGGATTTTTGATGTGGTTAATGGATTTGAATCCGGTTAAATGATGGTTTGGGAGTAATCGTATAATTGTTTGAGATCATTAATTGTTTGGTTTATGCATTGTTCGACTTAAGAACTTTGCTGGTTTTGTTTCGAACCATTTGAAGGCCGGAGGCCGTTTATGTGAATTGCATGAGATTATATTGTGCGTGCTGCCTGTTGGGATTTTTAAATGTGAATTTTGTGCAGGTTGAAATTTGGGGAATGTTCAATTTACAGGGGAGACTCTGTCAAATTTTCGGTGGAAAGTCTTGTGCCCTTATTTCTTTTTGGGAAAAGAGGATATAGTTTCAGTGAGTGGGCCTGACATCGGGGTGATGTCAGAATTTTCACAGGATTCGTCTCGGGTTTCGAGGAATTTGGGGCGGGTCCTGTCAATTTGTATCAGAGCCTTAGGTTCAATTTCTTGTGGACCCCGCACATTGTGTGCATCCTGGAGTTGTGGGTAGTGTTGTGAGTCCCATCATAGAATGAGACATCCTTGACGTGGATGACCTCATTAGACGTTTCAAGTACGTCTTTCAAATGGTTTTCCTGATTTCTTGATGGAATCCGACTTCTGGATTTCAAAGTTACTTGAACTCGGTTTGAAAAATTTGTTGAGGTTTTCATATGAAAATGTAGGATACATTTTGGAACGAAACAGTTTGGGAGGAATTATAACTGGAGACCTTTAATGTCGAGAATTGGAGGAGGTGAACTGAGCAGAGAAGTAGGAAGAAACGAGAAAATTGTCTCGTGGATATGAATTTTGAGATGAGGGTTTGATAGTGGATAAGGTTAAGATGAGTAAGGTTAAACTATTAAATGAAAAGCATTAGGTTTGATTTCTTGAGAACTTCGCACCACGTCTTCACCCTCAAGTTTTATAAGTGTGGCTTGCCTCTTGCTGGTAGCCCAAGCCACTAGTACTCTTGTCCACGAACTCCCCAGCCTTGCAGCTCCCAGTAAAGCTGCTTGAACCTCCTCTTTGATATGCATCCTTATGCAAATATCGATCTTTGATATGAAGTTTTGCAGACTCGTTGAACTGTGAAGAAGATGACCTCTTTCTCAAAGGCATCACCTCTGGGTAGCCACAATAACCATGCATAGGCTTTGCATCAGGCTTCTTTGACATTGCCTAATTTTGTGTGTATTGATTATTACACTTGGAGGTGCCACGTTTCTGGAAACGTTTCTATCCAAGTTGTCACATCTCAATATCTTGTAGGAGAAAAGCTGAAAAGCTGAAAGTACTGAATATGCTGAGTGAGATGGATGATGACTACGATTGAGTAAAAATGATCCTTTGTGGTATTCCTCTTGAAGAACCATATTGGCAATGTCGTCTATCAGTTCTATAGAAAGAAGGAAAATATTAACAAGTCAAAGAATTCTGAGAAGGTTGGAAGGCAAGAATGGAAGTGTTTGGCTTTGAGAAAAAGATTAAGCATTACAGCAGCTATTAGAAGATACTTTAGCAGGAGAAGGAGGCTTCTCTTTTTCTGTTTGCTTAATCAGGGCTTTTGAATTGGCTGACAACATGGTTGCGACTTCTCTTGACTCCAGAGAATTTTTGATACTAAAGTATTCAAAAGCTATGAGCAATGAGGAGTTGGAATAAGTTGTCGGAAATGCCAAATATGCTATATTCTTTTCTTGCAAAGGCCCATGTTCTGCGGCTGATGAAATGGGTGGTGAAGTTGTGATGATAACCTATGTTGGACCTCAAGAAATCCTCAGACATTGGAATGTCTTAAACTGAGTAGACCTTGGATCGAAGCTTCATCATCAATTCCAAAGGTTGCAAGTACTAGACCCAATGAGCGTTTACCTAACCATACAAGGGATGGCGTTGCAAAGTCCAAGTGACACAACACTGAAAGAAGGGTTACACGGATAGTTAGCCCCAGTATGTTGAAATTGTAGCTGGTGAGCGGGTATTCTAGGAATTATTTATTGGGAAAATGATGAGGTTCTGAAAATGTGGGAAGGTAAGTCCCCGTTAGGTTAAGCTATTGAAGAAGTTACTTGGGAGCCGAGACGCAAATGCGGGCGACGTACCCTTATCCTTTCAACTGGAAGGTATGTAAATTTCGAGGACGAAATTTTTATAAGGGGGGTAGATTGTAACATCCCGGTCCGAAAAAGAAATAAATAATTAAATTAAGAGAAAATAAATTTGGATGAGAAAATAAATTGAAATAAACAATAAAAATAAAATGATTTGAATTAATTAAGGGTTTTGGAAAATAATAAATATTTACTTAATTTTTAAAAGGTGCAAAAAGGTCATTTTAAGTTCGGGAAGGAATTTGGGACTTCCGGTTATACCATTGCGTAGAGCACGTCGAAACGAGTCCGTAGACACGTAACGGACTCGAATCCGAGTTATAACGAGAGAGATACGAGAAAAATTGAAGGAGGGGCAAAATTGTAATTTTGAAAAACTGGTTTTAAAACCAGAATTTCTCTTCTCTCTCTCTCTCCCATGCGACCCCCCCCTCCCCTGTTACAGCAGCGACGGTTCCACCGTCGCCACCACCACCACCGGCCTCCACTCCGGCCGGGATCGGACCCAAAACGACCGGCACATCCCCGCCGTCGAACCCAAGTCCTCCTCTGCCGTCGCCAGCCACTCCAGTCGCCGGAAAACGCTCGGAATCGCGTCGGTTTTGACAGAAAATTCCAAGCGCTCGTTCTCCTTCAATTCTCCACCAAATCAGTCGAGTGAGGTATGGATTCTCGACTATTTTTCATGATCTAGCTGCTGGTTGGATAGGAATTGAGAAATTTCTAGCGTAGGCAAGTCGATTTTCGAATTGAAAAATCTGCCGGTTTCGACCTCCGTTTTCAGCCACTTCCGGTTGGTTTTTGGGGTATGCCCAAGAACAAAAGTGACTCCAAATTAGGTGTATTACATAGGGTAGGAGTTTGGAGTCAAGATGTTAAGTTTTTCCGGCGAGCGGTTATCGCTTTGGACACCCACGCGCTGCTGGCGCGTGTGGCTGCGCGTGGGCACTGTAGCAGGGGGGTATTAAGTCCCAATGCGATCCCCTGGTCCTCACGAGCGCGTAGGATTTTACGGATCTCAATTTGGATACCGTATGAGTCTCGAACGGATATCGCCTATTACGCGTTATCCGGGTTCGACAGGTTTGGACCGTTGGATGGTCTTGAATTCATTATATGTTAACCTGGGCATCCTTAGGATTGAGTAGGATTCGACGGATCGTAAAACGGAGTCCCGGATACTCCGGAAATGCCAACCCTAGGGCTAGGATTTCAGTAACCGTCCGATCGTGCGATTGTGAGCGATCCGGCCGTCCGATCTGGACCAAACTTGCAGGATGTGTGTCCGAAGCCTTGTAGGACACGTAGGAACTTTTGGATCGGAGTTGGAGGTCGTGGCCCCCCCCCCCCCCCCCGGGGGCCCGGTTGACCAAGTTTAGGCAGTTTGACCCTCGGTTGACCGTGAGTCTTCCGAGGGAGTTTCACCCTTCAAGGAGTACTAGAACGACCCTTTTGGACGAGTCTTGACCGTCATTTGATTATGTGGGTCTATTAGTTTATTTTTATGCTTTGAGAGGGAAATCTTATGCTTTTGTATTTAATGGTTTATCTAAATGCTTGTTACATTTAATAGTTGAATTCTTTATTTTATTAAGTAAATGCAATATATGTGGTTGGACATATTCGAGTGTTTTGAGTTTATATATAACATTTGAGAAAGTACTATTCTTGTTGTTTTTTGTGTTGGGTACTTAGAATGTTAATTTGAATGCTATTAGCATTACCTTAGGTACCTCCCCGGTTATGGGTTTAATGTTAGAAAGGTTTTTGGTCTCTACTGTGATTAATATGTCACACGTGTCGTTGGAGTTTTCCGGCGTGTGACGGACCCCATACGTGGCTGTGGATGTTCCGGCGTATGGGGTGGATTATGTGATTGTTATGTCACACGTGTCGTTGGAGTTTTCCGGCGTGTGACGGACCCCATACGTGGCTGTGGATGTTCCGGCGTATGGGGTGGATTATGTGATTGTTATGTCACACGTGTCGTTGGAGTTTTCCGGCGTGTGACGGACCCCATACGTGGCTGTGGATGTTCCGGCGTATGGGGTGGATTATGTGATTGTTATGTCACACGTGTCGTTGGGGTTTTCCGGCGTGTGACGGACCCCATACGTGGCTGTGGATGTTCCGGCGTATGGGGTGGATTATGTGATTGTTATGTCACACGTGTCGTTGGAGTTTTCCGGCGTGTGACGGACCCCATACGTGGCTGTGGATGTTCCGGCGTATGGGGTGGATTATGTGATTGTTATGTCACACGTGTCGTTGGAGTTTTCCGGCGTGTGACGGACCCCATACGTGGCTGTGGATGTTCCGGCGTATGGGGTGGATTATGTGATTGTTATGTCACACGTGTCGTTGGAGTTTTCCGGCGTGTGACGGACCCCATACGTGGCTGTGGATGTTCCGGCGTATGGGGTGGATTATGTGATTGTTAGGTCACACGTGTCGTTGGAGTTTTCCGGCGTGTGACGGACCCCATACGTGGCTGTGGATGTTCCGGCGTATGGGGTGGATTATGTGATTTGTTTTGCCCAGGCCCGTCGGAGTTTGTCCAAGCCTGTGATGTCTTCTTAATACGATGCAGTGGGAATAAGTGATAATGTTTCATTGTCTATTATCGGAGTTGTGACTATTGATGATGAGAACTACGTGTGGCTTGATCCCTTGTCCAAGGGTACGTAGGCAGCCTGGGGTCTCACCAGGTGCAGCTGCGGAATGTTTTTGCGTTTAAAAAGGTTTGATCGATTCTGAATGTAATCGGATTTTTGATGTGGTTAATGGATTTGAATCCGGTTAAATGATGGTTTGGGAGTAATCGTATAATTGTTTGAGATCATTAATTGTTTGGTTTATGCATTGTTCGACTTAAGAACTTTGCTGGTTTTGTTTCGAACCATTTGAAGGCCGGAGGCCGTTTATGTGAATTGCATGAGATTATATTGTGCGTGCTGCCTGTTGGGATTTTTAAATGTGAATTTTGTGCAGGTTGAAATTTGGGGAATGTTCAATTTACAGGGGAGACTCTGTCAAATTTTCGGTGGAAAGTCTTGTGCCCTTATTTCTTTTTGGGAAAAGAGGATATAGTTTCAGTGAGTGGGCCTGACATCGGGGTGATGTCAGAATTTTCACAGGATTCGTCTCGGGTTTCGAGGAATTTGGGGCGGGTCCTGTCAGTTCAAATATCTTAGGACCCGAAGTTCTTATTAAGTCTAATCCAAACTATAAGTTTCGATCACATGTGCATTAAAATAGGTAAATTCTAGAACCTGAAGTTCTAATTGTGTCAACCTCCAAATTGATATTTCAACAAGTGCATATGTATTATGAATATGGGTTGAAAAATATAATCATGTTAAGAACTTGAAGTTTCAACATTGTTTGGATTTCAGATTTTCTATATATTTTTTATATATTATTATCATTTTATTTTATTACCTTGAAAAATATCATGTTAATACAAATTTGGACCTGAAGTTCAAAACCAAATATTCTTTTTAAATTTGATATATGTACTCGAACCTGCAGTTCCAGATATATGTTAATATATATCCAAAGTTCATCATTTTTTTAGATTAATATTAATATGAACCTGTAGTTCATATCATGTCAAGAACCTGCAGTTCTGGTATAACATATATAAGATGTTAATTGAACCTGAAGTTCAGAATCAAACGTTGTTTCTTTTATCTCTATCATGTTTTCCACAATGGAATCAAAATATTGTAACCAAATTCTAATTGGAACTTTCAAGTTCCTTGGTTCTTAATTTTAATTATTTTTATATATATAATTTGAACCTGTAGTTCAAAGCACAAAATGAAAAGATAAGACCATTCCAGAAGAATGGCATGCAAAAAAAAATCGTTCCATAAGAACGACATGTTTTATGTACAAAAAGAGTGTTTCAGAAGAACGACTTGCATTATGTACAAAATATCATTCTAGAAGAATGACTTGGATTATATACAAAAGATCATTCTAGAGGAAAGGCTTGAATCATCCTGATATGTATCTATTTCTAAATGATTAAATACAATGAAAATTGTGAAGATTGCAAGTTGAATACATTGATAATACAATGAATAGATTAAAGTCCCAAAGGACAACTCATTAACATGTCAATATTAATATTATGCACGCCGAATGCATTAACGTTCTTGAAGGACAATACTTATGACATGCTTGGTATTATTTTGATGAGACCAAAATTCCCGTCGTTAGGGGGAGAATTGGTTGTTCCTGAAAGAACAAAAGAACGACGTGAATGATTATGGAATACATTTATTATTGTCTCATCAAACAAATTTGTATAAAAGATAAATGCCAGAAGCATATTCAAACACAAAAAGGATTGTAAGTCAAATGACCATAAGCAAATACAGACACAAAGTTAGTGACTACTAATACCAATTTGTTGTATGCCTGAAGCATGACAGATTTATAGATTGCAAAAATTGAACTCCCCATAAAAGCTGTTGGATGCCTGAAGCATGACAGATCTATAGGTTTCAAAGACTTAATTCCTCAGAAGAGGAGATTAATTGCAAAGTTTAAGCCCTACTCAAAATAACACTCTAGAAGAGGTTATGATCCACATTCTATAAATTATACGTCTTAAAAGAGATATTTGTCCATGAATTGACAATGAAAGCCTCTGAAGTGGCACTGGTACCAGAAATAATGAAAGCAATGAGATGCTTATAAATTATGCATGCGCATGCACATGAGAATTGTGGGGTCATGAATTGATGATATATTGGTTTATAGTACGCACTAAAGTTATCAAGGGCTATACATGATGATATTGCACCACTTGTTATAATTGTCGACAAATGTAAATAAAGATTGGCCAACTGGAAGAGGGAGTCCAGTAAAGTTGAATATTTCCGAAAAAAGTGCAATTTGTTGAACCTATAGTTAAAACACCAAAAGGATATAAAAATGTATATGTTACAAATTGGTGTTTGAGATGAAGTGAAATAAATCACTTGATGATATGGCACAACGTTTCCCAATAAAGACATGGGATTATGATGGTAAACATATGCAGCTATGTTATGCATTTTTATGAAAAATTTATGTGTATAAAATTCCCGAAGGATTCAGAATGCCTGAAGCAAATGATTTAAAATATGATGGCTTGTAATGATCCTTGTGTAGATTAAAGTATTGTGGAAGAATATGGTATAATCGTCTTAATGAATATCTATTATAAAAGGGATATATAAATAATTTGAAAATGAGTTTACCATCATTGCAGTATATATATGAAGAATTTTGTTAGAACTCTTGAAGAGTTTACAAAGGCTTCCCCTGATTTAATAAAGGAATTTGAGATGAAAAATCTAAAAAGATTATGAAGTTAAGCATATCGCCAGAAGCGATCTTTTGAAGAATACATAGGAATAAATTCTGAGAGATGTAAAATGTCATACATTATATAAATTATTGAAGGAAAATTTCTAAAGAAGTTAAGGAGCCCGAAGCTCAATGAATGTATTCAAATATCATGAAATGAAAGTGATATAATTGCCTCAGTGAGTACTTTGATTGAATTATGAGTTCAAGATCAAGTTCAATATCGTTGCAACGTATTCAGATTTTTAAAGAAGTTATCAGAATATTTAGGTCTCTTGAAGAGCCTATGACATGCTAGCATAGTATACAAAAATTTATATGAATAGCTTATTACATCATGAAATTTTATATTCTTGTTCTCGTAACGATAACGTATGAGTTTGCTTATATTACTATGATATTATAGAATATGATGTTATTTTAAGAATTGTTGATGTGAAAGGATTTGTGAAAATAGTCTAGATATTTTTGGTATTACTCTAACCTCAATAGGGATTCAAAGGAATGAGACACATACATCCTCCAGTGATGATATTGAAGAAGTTTTTATACAAAGCATTATCAAAGCTTGCTTTGTTGGAGGAAAATGAGATATCAATATCATTTGTGTTGTATCTTCAAATAATTCAAGTTTGTCCTCATCAGGGGGAGTAATTCATCAGGGGGATGATTCAACAATTTTCTACATATAGGACATATGTGCGCTGTACTCTTTTCCCTTGGACTAGGTTTTGTCCCACTGGGTTTTTCCTATCAAGGTTTTAACGAGGCAGCATAAGCACGTCCAACACCATATCAATGATCCAGAAGAATGTTGCACTATTTTTCCCTTTGCTTAGGTTTTGGTTTTGTCCCACTGGGTTTTCCTAGCAAGGTTTTTAATGAGGCAACTATGTCAATTGTATGGTGGACATCCAAGGGGGAGTGTTGTAAATACATGAGTTGGTGGATGACCACCATACCTCTTAGCATTCACCCTTTCTAATTCTTTGTAACCTATACACTAAATACCATAGTTATGGGCTTGTAACTTATGAGTTGTTAATGTCTTCTTACCATTGTAAGCCTATAAATAAGAGGTCTTATCAAGATGAGAAATACAAGTTGATTGAACAATTTCTATTGTCTTCCTCTACTTTCCAATTCTCTCTACAATTCTCCCTTAGTTTTATAACAAAACTCCAATAATTTATACATTTTGCATCTTAAAGAGCAAGAAGACAACATTTAAAATAAAAGAACAATTTTGTTTTCTTTCTAAAGGTTCCATTTAAAGCTTCGCCCTTAATTAAACTTTGAATAATCAAGCCGCCCTGTATAGAGAAACAAGCTTAAGCTTAAAATTTAATCAAGTCATCCCATGGCGAATTGAAGATGCATTTGGGCTAACTAATCGAGCCCAAATGCATCTTTTTGTTTGCTGTTTATTAAAATATATTTGATATGTAGTCTTTCAACTTGACGTTAATATTTTGTTTCTTTGGGAATTTAGAAATCCCGGTCTCAATAAAATAATATGCAGTGATCTTTGGTGGCTATGGTGGTTTTGATTTGGTGTTTTCCACCCTGAAGCGCGTATGAACTTGTTCAACAGCATGCATGCGTAGGAAATTAAAGTGCGTTTTTTCTTATTTGAACCATCTATTTTTTAGCTATTCCCTAAAAAATCATCACTTTAAGAAATAACTTCCAAATTAAATATCTATTTTGTGGAACCCATTTAGATATCTTGAGAACTTCTAAATAAGTTTATTTGAAAAATCAATCGATAGGAAAATAGTATATATAGGGTCTTGACAACTTCTAAATAACTTCCAAATTAAATATCTATTTTGTGGACCCCATTTAGATGTCTTGACAACTTCTAAAATAAGTTTATTTGAAAAATCAATCGATCGGTGGACACACAAAAAATCACAAATTTATACACACATTTGCAACCTTTAGATTAAATCAGTTTTAATGGCTAGGCATTATTGTATTCTTCAATTGCTTCTTCTCCATATTATTGGTGGTTTATTCATTTACCCTTTGGTTTAATTTGTTCTCAAAATAAATAATATATAAATAAATAAATAAAAACACTTCTCAGCATTGAGCTGGAGGAGGACGATGCCATGGATTTCTTTTTTCTTATGGCTTCGGTTCACCACAAAGCTTACTAATCATTAACATGGCTCTATGACTCAATGAACCTCCGGAATTCGAATTGCTTTGGTCTTATTGTAGATACCTAGGCTTTAAAAAATTCTAGCAATTGTAATATAAGTTTCTTTTGGACATCAAAAAGAAAAGAAAAGAAAAGAAAAGAAAAATTAAATTCAAGATGTTATCCTTATCTTGAAAGCCATAATAGAAAGAAGACTTTATATAAGTAGATTGAGACTTTGTCAAATGATTTATAATTATTTTGAAAACTCATCCTCTGAAGAAACACATAAGCCGCAACAAACCATGGTCAAAGGAGCTTGTCACGTATGAAACATGACAAAACTGTAACTTTTGCTAATACTGGTCACGTATGAAACATGTGAAGTTTCCTCTAGTAGTGAAGAAAACTTTTGCTAGAAAGTTGTTCGATATCAAATATAGTCTCAAACCAACCAATTGGAGAAGTTTTTTCAAAAAGAATGCAAGTCAGTCCTGATCAGGGATGGACCCAGGATTTCAAAATGGCGTGGGCTAAATTTACCTTACGTACCTATTGAAAACTCAACGGTACGAGTAAATTTCATTGATAACAAAAAAATACAAAGGGGGACATAATGAGCCCTAAAATTTCATTGATACTTCATAAACCCTAAATAATCCCTAAAATTTCAAAAGAAAAGAAGATGAAGATTGGAAGATTACCTTAGTTTGTTTTAACATGCATAATTTTCCTTTTTGTCATAGAGCAGGAGTTAGTTGCTAGTGGATGGTCTGCTACTGCGCAAGAGATAGAGGGAAATTCTTTCTTCTTCTTCTTTTTGGTAAAGGAGAGAGGGAATGTCTCTGCCTAGTGTAGTGATTTTGGAATATATGGGCACAGTAGCGGGATAAGTTAATAACTGTGGGCACTGGCGGACCCAAAATTTTTTTAGTGGAGGTGAAATATTGACTAAGTATGAAAAATCGTTTTTCAGAATAATCATTTTCTCAAGATAATTTTTGGCGGCTTTTATTCCTTACACATCAAATAAGAAAACTTGACTTTATGGGATTTTAGTATGAAGTATATATTGACTTAATGAGCCATCATTTTTAGCCTAAATCTTATTTTGCACTAAAACCGATTTTTCATATTTTGATTTGGTGGGAATTTGATTTTCTAGTATTTTTATTTGAATCCAAATGGGGAGTACTTCCTTATTTACATTGTAAACTTAAGTAAATGGAGTAATATAAAAATAAATGAAAGTAAAAGGACAAAGACATTTACTTAAATGTTGAAAATGGAAATAAGGTAATCTGTACACCAGTTGAGCAAATGGGCAATTTGAAGCACCTACAATGGTCAGCCACTGACTGTGGGGTTTAGTTCTTTTTATTTATTTGTTGGTCAGCCTAGTCCTTAGTGGGATTAGTTAATAATATTTTATTTGGGTGATCAGCTTAGTCCTAGTAGGATTAGTTAATAATATTTTATTTGGATGACCTATGCTAGAGTATTAATTTAGTCTAAAAAAAAAAACAAGTTGCCTGGGCTTTAGCCCAGGTTAGCATGCTAGTGGGTACGTCCCTGGTCCTGATCCTTGTACGCTTCAACTTCTGTGTTTGTTTTATAAGCATGCCCCAACTCCCATTTGGATGACGTTTCAACTACTCATATTCGTTTCCTATTTGACTCCTTTCCACCATTCCATCAGAACAAGGTCAGATAATTTTTTATTTATCGAAAAGGGAAAGAGTTTCAATTGAGAAATTCCTCAAATAAGTTGATTATAGTGTTTTCTTAAACCACAGGGATTGTATATTTTGCTAATCACAACTACATGTCTTAATGATTTCCGATTTTGCTAACTTTTGGCTAGGATGATCTTTGAATAATAACTTAAAAAATGCAGACGGTTCAGATTGTTGAAATAAAATCTGTATCGGACAGTACAATATGTCCCTCAAATAAAATTATTTTAAGATTACTTGAGACTAATATATATATATATATCATGATAATTTTGGTTCTTCAATCAAATATGGCTTTGTTTTGGGGTTTAGGATTTAGGGTTTGGGTATTTTTTTCACGCCATGTTGATTGATAAAGAATTCAAATTAGATAGGCTCTGAATCTTATTTTAAATAAATACTCAAACGCATTCAGAAACAATTTTAGTTGATTAATCAAGCTCATTGCTATTTTCAGGTGTACTCGGTGCAATGCAGCCATCATGATGTCATGCACTTTTTTAAAAAAATTAATAACAAAAACTGAGACAAAATAATGTGAGTGCAAATGTGCAACAAAATATATCACAAATGAATTTAATTACGTGTTTTATTATTCTTTATTTCTTTTTTTGCCCATTTATTTAATATTTAGTTAGAGTTGAAGAATATTCCGAATCCTAGGGTTTCATAAGTCTATTTGCCAGGGTTTTTATGTTGGCTTAAATGCAAAAATGATCCTTGTGTTTTAATACGTTCGTTAATTTAGTCCATGTGTATTCAATTTGGTCAATTTGGTCCCTGTGTTTAGGACAGTTAGCCAATTTTGTCCATTCCGTTAAATTTGTTGTTAAATACACACAATAAACATTTTTGTGTCTTTTAAAAACCTATTAAACTTTTAAAAATTAATCTAAAAATATTAAAAATTCATTAAAAGTAAATCATAACATGAGAAAAAACTTGAAGAAAAAAAATGTTGTCGGGGAGGGGATGGTTTGCCCAGCGAATGGAGAGGTGGGAAGGAGAGTGATAAGTGGAGGGGCTACACTAGGAGGGATAGAAACAAACGAAACCAAAAACTAATACAAGGATATCCCCACAGGACACTACCTACTAAAACATTCGGAAACATGAAGTTAAGGATTGTTCTTGAGAGAGAGAGAGAGAGAGAGAGAGAGAGAGAGTGAGGTTGATCGGAGTTGGGGTGGTGGGTTGTTGTTGGGAGAAAGAGAAAAGAGGGAAGGGTGGTGAATTGTGGCTGGGATTGGAGATGGTGGCTGGTGGACGGGATTGGAGGTGGTGGCGGCGGTTGGGATTAGAGTTGGCGTCTTTCTTTTTTTGATTTTTTTGTTTTAGATTTTTAGTTTTTTTAGTTTTGCTCTTATTTATTTAACTTTAAGTTGTATTCAAATAGTTATTTTTTAAAATTAATATTTAAATAGTTTCTAATTTTTTCAACAAAAATTTAACGAAATGGATAACATTTACTGATTCTAAACACAGGGACTGAATTTGCCAAATTTAAAACACATGGACTAAATTGGCCAACGTGATAAAACACAAGGACCATTTTTGCATTTAAGCCTTTTATGTTTATTATATTCAGTTTGTATCAAATTTTATAAGAAATTTTAATTTTTCTTTAATTTTTTTATTTAACTCCTATTAACAACAATTTATTGTGTCACGTATCTGGTTGTGTCAAGTAAATGTAGTTTGTCTCTTGTTTTTTGTACCTACCAAAAATCCTATTATGTTCACCTCCATTCCTCATCTACCACTCACAAAAAATCTAAATTTATCTTTTAATATATCTACACCCAATTTAATTTAGAAATTATGGTTATTATTTTTAAAAGTTTAAGTATTAATGCAAGGGGCTTGTACCTCAAGTGATTAACATCATTTATCTTTGCACCTAAGGACCTGGGTTCGATTCCCACCTCCCCCTATATCGTTTGTATAAAAAAAAAGGTTTAAGTATTAATGAATGATGTACCATCTTTACCGTGATAGCATCAACAATTATTCACCTTTATTATAATATGTGAACGATTATATCATATGATTGTACTACGGTAGCACAATATAATTACTCATAGCCTTGATGCGGTGCATGCAGTGCACTTGCTCCATTTTGTCATGGTGCGGTGCAAGCTGTAGAACTATACGAGTCATTCTATAGTGAGGATCTTAATATAAGGCCCTTAAATGAGGCCCTATCTCTTAACCATTGGATCAAAAAAATCATTTGATCTAACGGCTAACTAATTTGATCAAACAATTAAAAGATAGGGACTTAGATAAGGCCCTCACTACAAAATTCTACACAACCGTACAAGGGCTAGAATATCGTCGCAGGTCGTTCCCCCGGCCCATCCCCACTTTGACTTGCTAGAAGAAGCTGCTGGCCCAACAGGCACTTGGGTTCGATGGACCCTGCTAGAAGTAGCGGGCGTTTGGCCCCAAAGAAATAAAAGGATAACATTAAAATGGAAAATAACACTAATCTATGTAGCTCTTGTATTGATGATAAATACTAATTAAGGATCCTTTACTGAAAGGACATTTGTTTGACACAAATTATAATATTAGTAAATTATGAATCATATTTATACCTGTTCTTGGCACTTGGACTTCCATACAGTACAATTTAGAATTATTCGATGCAACTTGGTTTAAAGTATGAGGAAATCTGAACGGTGTGAAGCAAGGAATAATAATATAAACGTCCTAAGACTTGCCACCCCACAAAGGTAATGTTTGCTGCATTTTCCATTTCTTTGGCCTTTGAAAGGAGATAGACAGATTTGCTTGTTTTTTAATCAACACAATTTAAGCTTTCGGTCGAACTTCTTGTAAAACTAATCAAAAATAACTTGGTCAATTGATTATTATCATCGTCGTTATTAATTTTGCAAACAAAAATATTTGTTATTATTATTATTTTTTTGGTCAAAGTCGCTGGAAAAATTTATTGATAGCGAATAGTGAGGTTTACATCGGTAGCAAGAATATTAAAAATCCAGTCAGTACCAACATGATCCCAAACATGATTACCCCCGGTCTAGAGACGAAGCTAGCTACAGCATGGGCAGCCCGATTTATTTGATCACAATTTAATGACTCAAGGATTTTCAATTAAATGTTTTTAAGTTGAGCTAAATAAAGAATTCAAAATTTGGAAAAGACTTATATCAATTGCTCGCTCTTTAACATTAGGGATCATTGGGGAGTGGGAAGATTGTAATTTAAAACTTCTTTCATCATCAAGAATAAAAGTGTCACTAGGTATGAATAAAGACTTGAAAAATAAATAATTCACATTATTGAAATAAAAATTTGTATGATCTCAAATAAAATTATTTGCCTCGACAAGGATTGACACCTACTTTGCCATCAACTTGCATGGGCCTTGGTTTTGTCATCCACTCCATGGTTGGCTTCAATCTCCACGTGAGTTACAGTCTACACGTTAAACACAGAAAGCAAAAGAAAAAGCCATGGCTCATAGAAACTCCACATAAGAAAGATGTGCTACCATGACAAATGACAAAACCTTAGCCCCTTAGAAGAATTAATTTGTTTTAAAGACAAACCCAAACCATGAACACAGTTTCCCATTGCAAGTCCATGTCAAAATACTTAGTCGATGATGTGGCTCTTTGTGGTAATACCAATCTGATTTTATTATGCTAAAGTATTTCGTCATCTGTTTTAACATTTTGAAAGAATTGCTTCATAGAAAACAAGGGTTTTAATACATGCATACTTTGTAATTCATAATGATTTCAGGAAAATTTTGAATGTGAATGTGAGACCTACCTGATACCTTATTATTTCTATAGAATTATTACCAATAGTTTTTAAAAGACATGTGCATCTATGGATTGGCAATGACACATGAATATTTCACAAAATATTGCCACATGTGTCACTTTTAGACAACTGACACATTTGGATTAAACTAACATGTAAAGTTACTAATTTACATCAACAAATGTCATTACTGGATTGGATTGGATTTGATATGACAATTTATAACAATTATGTTGTGCTCAAATCCCTAACTGATACATAAATATAAAACGCAAATCCTTAACCTTCCGTTTGGATGAAGCAATTGAAAATTACATAGAATTCTAAAATGACAGAATTTAGAATTCTATCATTTCAATTTCTAGCAATTGAAGATTTTAGTGTTTAGATAAGTATGTCGAATTTTGTAAATAACGGAATTTTGTAAATGACATCATGAAAATTATAAAATGACGCCTATTTTGGTGGGAATTAAACTCGGGAATTTGATGCCCCAATTTCTACGATTTTTTCCTTGAGTCATTTAATAAATTCCACTCTTAGGTTGCCAAACAAGGGAATTGTCAATTTCAACTCTTAAATTCTCGACTTTTAGCTAAATTTTCGAGTTATTTTCCCTCATTCAAACGAAGGGTAACTGATACATAAACCCCAAAAAATCCACAAATTGAAGGAAGAAAACAGAAACAAAGAGGATGCTGAACAACATAGGAGCTTTTTTTTCTTCTTCGTTTTTATCCAAAACAAATTCCATTAAACAACCAAAACAGCCCGAAGCAAACAGCAACATGCCAACATCGAAAACAACAAGAAGGAACTAAGAAAAATAGGAAACAGTTGCAAGGAAAACTAAACCTTGAATTAAGCCTTCAAGAGAGGAGCAGAAACCCATAAATACAATATAAAAATTATTTGTGATGGGCCTGGCCATACTTTCGTTTCGTAGTAAGGGAGGGGAAGGGCTTCTTCAGAAACGACGGAAGGCGGCGATTGTTGGGCAACCAAAGCCCAATATTTATGCGGTCAACGGACCAGAAGTATATAATTTGGTCCAAGAGATGAACGCAAACCCTTCTTCTCTGCTACCGCTATCCCGTCTCAAGCCCTAACTCGAGAGCATTCCTTTCGTCCAGTCCGATCCGATCCTTCCCAATGGCCGAAGCTGCTCATCCCATAATGAAACTCCTGATATTCTCTGGAATTTCTGTAATGAGTTATAAAATTTATAGTCTCACAAATGAAGCAACGACACTGATGCTAGAAGCGGACAAAAACTTGGACGAGTTTGAGAGGTAATTGTTAATCATGTTGGTTCTTCTGGTCTTTGCATCTCTATATTAACACAGACACACAGATAGGTTGTTGACATGTCCTGACGTTCACACTTCAGGAATCACCGGCATTTATAGTTTGACTTTCCTTGTTTTCCAATAGGACCTATGATAGCTGTACAGCGGACTACGTCATCGATGCGTACCGGGAATGGAGGGAAAAACAAACCTTGCTGGACAAGATTGCATCTGCACGCAGATCCAGGTAGGTATATCTCAGTTAGTTATCTTGGTTTTGATTGATCTATCTATGTAATTTTTAAATGTTGGCCTTTTGGGCACTACACCACTCTTAGGTTTCTTGCTGCACTATTTTCAGGATCTATCCCCGGATTCATTTAAGATGAACAAACTATGCTTTTATTACTTTATTGGCAACCACGGAGACTTCTAAAACTCCTCTCTCTCTCTCCTTTTTTAATAATTTATTTTTTCTGGTTATCTCTCTATAATTTGATTGCATGTTTACTTCTGCATTTCTCAACTATCTTCTTCGCTCTCTTCCTCTACTACTCCATAACCCATCTCCCTCTGCAGCTCGGTTCCTTCAGCAACTCTCTCTGTAATTTCTTCACTTCAAGCCATGCTAGTACATAAGTTGCTTGTAAAATATCTGATTTCACCAAATAAGATAACTACAACGAGATATTGTATTGGTTTTGTTCTGCTAGTACATAAGTTGCTTACCCACTGTTATTGTGCTGGTTTTGTTCTGCATCCACTTATTTCCTTTTGTTTTTAGCATGTATAGTCGGACTTGACTTGTTTGTGTGTGAATAGGGATGCTAGTGTGGGGAAGATGCCAGAGGAATAGTTTTGTGCTTCAAATACTGATCGCCCGAGCCTCATCTCTCCATGATGTATGTGGTGGTTTAATCTTTCTATGTTCCTCAATTTGTTAGTGTAGATATACATCCCCTTTTATATGTAAGCACATGAAATTCATTGCTGGTTCATATGGGAAGGGAAATATGATCAGAATATGTATGGATTGTGTATTTCGTCATACCAGCGGATTAAGTCTTGGGCTGTGTGTCATTTTCTTTTCAAATGTATTATGTATTGGTTGGTTTACAACGGCAATAAAACTTACCATGTGGTAGTCTTATGCTAGTCTCTTACGTCATCTTCCAGTGTGGTTTTGCTATTGTCTTGTGTTGACTTATTTTTTGCTATTATCTTCCAGTGTGGCAGGTGATGGCATGGATGCTTGGTATTTATGGCTTTGTTTTGTTCCGGCCTGTATTTATACGACTATGGTTCGTATAAAGTATCTTCTTGATCTCACAAGAAGTTTGTAAAAAATTTCTTAAAACTTATAAGTATTTTAGGACTAATACTGGTTCGTATAAAGTATCTTCTTGATCTCACTATTTTTCTAATACTGTAACTTTTGCTAATACTGGTCAAGTATGAAACATGTGAAGTTTTCTAGCAGTGAAGAAAACTTTTGCTAGAAAGTTGTTCGATATCAAATATTGTAGTCTCAAACCAACCAATTGGAGAAGTTTTTTCAAAAAGAATGCAAGTCAGTCCTTATCCTTCTACGCTTCAACTTCTGTGTTTGTTTTAAGCATGCCCCAACTCCCATTTGGATGACCTTTCAACTACTCATATTCGTTTCCTATTTGACTCCTCTCCACCATTCAAGAACCTTCCATCCATTAGAACAAGGTCAGATAATTTTTTATTTATCTAAAAGGCAAAGAGTTTCAGTTGTGAAATTCCTCAAATAAGTTTATTATAGTGTTTTCTTGAACCACGGGGATTGTAGATTTTGCTAATCACAACTACATGTCTTAATGGTTTCCGATTTTACTAACTTTTTGTAAGTATGATCTTTGAATAATGACTTAAAAAATATAGACGGTTCGGATTGTTGAAATAAAATTTGTATCGGACTATATAATGTGTCCCTCAAATAAAATTATTTTAAGATTACCCAATAAAAAGAGACTATATATATATATATATCATGATAATTTTGCTTCTTCAATCAAATATGGCTTTGTTTTGGGGTCTCTTTCACGCCATGTTGATTGATAATTCAATCTGCATAGCAAATAGCATGGCTCACCTAAAAAAAAAAAAAGCCAAAAACCAAAAACTAAAACATCATGCCATCAATGCAAGATAAGGAATTCAAATTAGATAGGCTCTGAATCTTATTTTAAATAAATAAATAAATAAATACTCAAACGCATTCAGAAACAATTTTAATTGATTAATCAAGCTCATTGCTATTTTCAGGTGTACTCGGTGCAATGCAGCCACCATGATGTCATCATGGGCGGAACTAGCAACAAGGCTGCCATGGGCTCTAGCCCAGGTAGCCTTTAAAAAATATTTAAAAATATTATATGTATTTTTATGTGATTTTACTCTATAAAAGATTAGTAGTCCACCCAAATGTAGCCTAATAACCCCTTGTCCACTCAACCTATAGGCCTACAATCATCTTATATTTAAGGGAGTTTCACTAAAATACCCAAAATGGGGGCTGAAATTATAAAAATACCCAACACCCAAAACACTTTATAAACACACCCAAAACCCATCATTACACACACTCAAAACCCATTTATAAACACACCCAAAAAATATACAATTGTTGATTGTGGGGTTGATTTTGGGTATGTTTCTATGTTTAAATAGTGCTTGAGTATTTTTATAAATACATGTCTAGGATTGGGTATTTTTATAAATATCTATATATTTAATTTGTTTGCTCAGTTAAGAGCTCCTCCAATGGAGATGTCAAATAATATGTATAAAAATTGGATTTGATGGCTAATAACTTTAGTCAAAGGAGTTATGAACTAGCGAATTGAACCCGAGTGCACTTGGGGGAGAGAGGGAGAGTTTGATCCACTTTTCTATTGTGGTGTCACCCTATGTGCGTGGTTTATATGATTTAATGTATACTTTTATTTCTAGAAAAATATAGAAATTGTAAGTATAAAAATAAAATAAAAAGAGCATTAGATTTTAAGCTAATAACTTTAGCTAGCCCACCCGTTAAAAAATTCCTGGTTCCGCCCTTGGATGTCATGCACTTTTTTTTAATTAATAACTAAAACTAAGACAAAATAATGTGAATGCAAATGTGCAACAAAATATATCACAAATGAATTTTAAGTTTGTATCAAATTTTATAAGAAATTTTAAGTTTCTTTAATTTTTTTTTTATATTTAACTCCTATTAACAACAATTTCTTGTGTCACGTATCTGGTTGCGTCAAGTAAATATAGTTTGTCTCTTGTTTTTTGTCCCTACCAAAAATCCTATTATGTTCACCTCCATTCCTCATCTAACACCCCAAAAAAAAAAAAAAATTTATCTTTAAATATATCTACACTCAATTTAATTTAGAAATTAGGGTTATTATTTTTAAAAGTTTAAGTATTAATGCAAGGGGCTTGTAGCTCAAGTGGTTAACATCATTTACCTTTGCACTCAAGGACCTAGGTTCGATTCCTCTCCCCCCCCCCCCCCCCCTCCCCTCCCCTCCCAATATCGTTTGTATAAAAAAAAAAAGTTTAAGTATTAATGATTGATGTACCATCTTTACCGTGATAGCATCAATAATTATTCACCTGTATTATAATACGTGAACGATTATATCATATGATTGTACTATAGTAGCACAATATAATTACTCATAGCCCTGATGCGGTGCATGCAATGCACTTGCTCCATTTTGTCATGGTGCAGTGCAAGCTGTGCAATCGTATGAGTCATTCTATAGTGAGGGTCTTAATCTAAGGCCCTTAAATGAGACCCTATCTCTTAACCGTTGGATCAAACAAATCAATTTGATCTAACGGCTAACCAATTTGATTAAACGATTAAGAGATAGGGCCTTAAATAAGACACTCACTATAGAATTCTACGCAACCGTACAAGGGCTAGAATATCGTCGCAGGTCGGTCCTCGGCCATCCCCACTTTTGACTTGCTAGAAGAAGCCGCTGGGCCAACAAGCACTTGGTTTCGATGGACCCTGCTTGAAGTAGCGGGCGTTTGGCCCCAAAGAAATAAAAGGAGAACATTAAAATGGAAAATAACACTAATCTCTGTAGCTCTTGTCTTGATGATAAATACTAATTAAGGATCCTTTACTGAAAGGACATTTGTTTGACACAAATTATAATATTAGTAAATTATGAATCATATTTATACCTGTTCTTGGCACTTGGACTTCCACACAGTACAATTTAGAATTATTCGATGCAACTTGGTTTAAAGCATGAGGAAATCTGAACAGTGTGAAGCAAGGAATAATAATATAAACGTCCTAAGACTTGCCACCCCACAAAGGCAATGTTTGCTGCATTATACAAAACTAGGCCTTTGAATTGAAAGCTGAAACCGACTTCTAATGCCATTTTCCATTTCTTTGGCCTTTGAAAGGGGATAGACAGATGTGTGTTTTTTTATTTTATTTTTTATTTTTATATTTAAATTTTTTAAAATCAACACAATTTAAGCTTTCGGTTTGGGAATGTAACATAAAGAAGAGTCGAGCTTCTTGTAACCAGAAAATAAAATAAAAATAGAAAACCAATCAAAAATAACTTGGTCATTTGATTATTATCATCGTCGTTATTAATTATCGCAAAAAATATATTCATCCATTTATTTGATCACAATTTAACGACTCAAAGATTTTCAATTAAATGTTTTTTAGTTGAGCTAAATAAAAGAATTCAAAATTTGGAAAAGACTTATATCAATTGCTCACTCTTTAACATTGCTGGGGAGTGGGGAGATTGTAATTTAGAACTTCTTTCTTCATCAAGAAGAAAAGTGTCACTAGATATGAATAAAGACTTGAAAAATAGATAATTCACATTGTTGGAATAAAATTCGTATGATCTCAAATAAAATTATTTGCCTCGACAAGGATTGATGCCTACTTTTCCATCAACTTGCATGGGCCTTGGTTTTGTCATCCACTCCATGGTTGGCTTCAATCTCCACGTGAGTTACAGTCTACACGTTAAACACAGAAAGCAAAAGAAAAAGCCATGGCTCATAGAAACTCCACATAAGAAAGATGTGCTACCATGGGATATGAAAAACCATAGGGAGGCGACGCCTACCATGACAAATGACAAAACCTGAGCCCCTTAGAAGAATTAATTTTATTTAAAGACAAACCCAACCCAAACCATGAACACAGTTTCCCATTGCAAGTCCATGTCAAAATACTTAGTCGATGATGTGGCTCTTTGTGGTAATACCAATCTGATTTGATTATGCTGAAGTATTTAGTCATCTTTTTTAACATTTTGAAAATATTGCTTCATAGAAAACAAGGGTTTTAATACATGCATAATTGTAATGCCTATTGATTTCAGGAATTTTTTTAATGCGAATGTGAGACCTACCTGATACCTTATTTTTTCTATAGAATTATTACCAATGGTTTTTTAAAGACATGTGCATCTATGGATTGGCAATGACACATGAATATTTCACAAAATATTGCCCCATGTGTCACACCGTATTAGACTATGGATAGGAGTAAATAGTCCATGTCAGGTGTTTGGTGTCAACTTGTATTATTTAATTACCTGACTATTTTATACGGGTTGGGCTTTTAATACTATCCTTACCTGACTAACTAATACAACTAACACATCCCGGTTTAGATAATACACGCTTAATTATACAGCTAGGTAAAAAGAACACACATGTTCACATAAGTTTTGAGTTTTTTTTTTTTGGTGGAAATTAAGTTAGGAATGTAATTACATCGTGAAATTATTTATTTATTTATGTTTTGCCCTAGACCTCCACCCTCAGATAAAATCATTCATCTTGCTAAGCAAATTGCAGCACTGGCCTCTGAAGAACGTTGCCAACTTGGTCCTGCTCTTGGTGAGAGGCTAAGGCTTCCCAAGTTGCAGCCCATATGAACAGAAGGCTTGGACAAGTTCACAGGGAGGGCCAGCTGCTGCGTCAAAGGCTGAGGAGAAGAAGGTGGAAAAAATAGTGTTTGATGTGAAATTGGAGAAGTTTGATACAGCTGCAAAGATCAAGTTAATCAAGGAAGTCAGGATATTTACCAGTCTGGGATTGAAGGAGGCTAAAGATCTCGTTGAAAAGGTACTCTATGTCCTTAAACAATGGGTTACCGAAGAGGAAGCAAATGACGTAATTGAGAAAATAAAGGTTGCTGGAGGAGGAGTTGTTATGGAGTAGTAGCATTCTGGAGTTGTTTCACATTGTTCGTTGTGTCCTGTTGCTGAAATGAATTGCATTGTTGTTTCTGTTCAAACAGAGGTTTCATGATCTTGGAAGTTCTTTGCAATTTCCGAAATATGGATTTTATATTTTGGATGGATTACCATTAGCATTAGAATTTAACCATTTTCAATATAGATATGGAGAAATAATTGTGTTTGATCTGTTCTACAAGGCTTGATATTGAATTATTTTTTGAATTTCAATTTCCACTTAAATTATCAAAGAATTTTTTTTTTAAAAAATAGTCTGATCCAATGTTATCCGGAACAGCACCAAACACCTTACAATATTATGGATAAACAGTCAGTACTCTCCGGTACAAACTAATACTATCCGACATAAATTAGTCAGTACAGTCCGATGTACCAAACGAGCCCTTAAACAACTGACACATTTGGATTAAACTAACATGTAAAGTTACTAATTTACATCAACAAATGTCATTACTGGATTGGATTGGATTTGATATGACAATTTATAACAATTATGTTGTGCTCAAATCCCTAACTGATACATAAATATAATATGCAAATCCCTAACTCTCCGTTTGGATGAAGCAATTGAAAATTTCATTTCAGTTTCTAGCAATTGAAGTATGTCGAATTTTGTAAATGACAGAATTTTGTAAATGGCACCATGGAAATTATGAAATGATGCCTATTTTGGTGGGAATTAAACTCGGCAATTTGATGCCCCAATTTCGACGATTTTTTACTTGAGTCAATTAATAAATTCCACTCTTAAGTTGCCAAATAAGGGAATCGTCAATTTCAACTCTTAAATTCCCGACTTTTAGCTAAATTTCGAGTTATTTTTCCTCATTCAAACGGAGGGTAACTGATACATAAACCCCAAAAAATCCACAAATTGAAGGAAGAAAAGAGGATGAAAACAGAAACAAAGAGGATGCTGAACAACATAGGAGCTTTTTTTACTTTTTCATTTTTATCCAAAACAAATTTCATTAAACAACCAAAACAGCCCGAAGCAAACAGCAACATGCCAACATCGAAAACAACAAGGAACTAAGAAAAATAGGAAACAGTTGCAAGGAAAACTAAACCTTGAATTAAGCCTTCAAGAGAGGAGCAGAGCATCAGCCCAAAACCCATAAATATAATATGTAAAAATATTTGTGATGGGCCTGGCTATCTCGTCTCAAGCCCTAACTCGAGAGCATTCCTTTCGTCCAGTCCGATCCGATCCTTCCCAATGGCTGAAGCTGCTCATCCCATAATGAAACTCTTGATATTCTCTGGAATTTCTGTAATGAGTTATAAAATTTATAGTCTCACAAATGAAGCAACGACACTGATGCTAGAAGCGGACAAAAACTTGGACGAGTTTGATAGGTAATTGTTAATCATGTTGGTTCTTATCGTCTTTGCATCTCTATATTAACACAGACACACAGATAGGTTGTTGACATGTCCTGACGTTCACACTTCAGGAATCACCGGCATTTATAGTTTGACTTTCCTTGTTTTCCAATAGGACCAATGATAGAAATACAACGGACTACGTCATCGATGCGTACCGGGAATGGAGGGAAAAACAAACCTTGCTGGACAAGATTGCATCTGCACGCAGATCCAGGTAGGTATATCTCAGTTAGTTATCTTGGTTTTGATTGATCTATCTATGTAATTTTTAAATGTTGGCCTTTTGGGCACTACACCACTCTTAGGTTTCTTGCTGCACTATTTTAGGTTTGCGTGACTTGATTACTTTATCTATTCTTTGCATGCAAATCCCCCTCAACTGATTCAACACCCAAACCTCAATCAGTAACTCAAAATCGTCACTCAAATCCCCCTCTCTCTCTCTCTCTCTCTCTCTCTCTCTCTTCCTTTTTATTAATTTATTTTTTCTGGTAATCTCTCTTTAATTTGATTGCATGTCTACTTCTGCATTTCTCAACTATCTTCTTCGCTCTCTTCCTCTACTACTCCATAACCCATCTCCCTCTGCAGCTCGGTTCCTTCAGCAACTCTCTCTGTAATTTCTTCACTTCAAGCCATGCTAGTACATAAGTTGCTTACCGACTGTTATTGTACTGGTTTTGATCTGCATCCACTTATTTCCTTTTGTTTTAAGAATGTATAGTTGGACTTGACTTGTGTGTGTGAATAGGGATGCTAGTGTGAGGAAGGTGCCAGAGGAGTAGTTTCGTGCTTCAAATACTGATAGCCAGAGCCTCATCTCTCCATGATGTATGTAGTAGTTTAATCTTTCTATGTTCCTCAATTTGTTAGTGTAGATATACATCCCCTTTTATATGTAAGCACACGAAATTCATTTTTGGTTCATAGGGGAAGGGAAATATTATAAAGATTCAAGTTATTACAATGATTAGAATGTATGGATTGTGTACTTCGTCATACCAGCGGATTAAGTCTAGGGCTTTGTGTCATTTTCTTTTCAAATGTATTCTGTATTGGTTGGTTTACAACGGCAATAAAACTTACCATGTGGTAGTCTTATGCTAGTCTCTTCCGTCATCTTCCAGTATGGTTTTGCTATTGTTTCGTGTTGACTTATTTTTGGGACATTTTGGAAAAGGCCAAAGGGGAGGGATATTTTTAAAAGAAGCCAAAATGGACAAAAATGCCCTTATTTATTTTTGGATTTCCTAAGGAATCCTTTATATTTGCATGTCTTTGGTTTGAAGTTGAGGGGTTTTTCTGTCTTTTTTGGAAAAGTTTTGGCTTTTTTCAAAAGTGAAAGTTTTTTTGTGGCTAAAACCTAAATTTACTCTTTTTTTTTTTTGCTATTATCTTTCAGTGTGGCAGGTGATGGCATGGATGCTTGGTATTTATGGCCTGTATTTATACGACTATGGTTCGTATAAAGTATCTTCTTGATCTCACAAGAAGTTTGTAAAAATTTTCTCAAAACTTGTATTAAGTATGTTAGGACTATGTGCAAAAATATCTTTTATCTTTTATTCAGTCAAATGATGTGTACATTTTCTTTTATACTAAACCTTTAGAATGCCTCTTTTTCTCGGACAAGACGTGGGTTATTTTGCATGAGTATGATGAGAAGCAATGTACTTTGCATCTATTGCAGCCGGAAGATCTTCTTTTGCGTTAAATCGAGGAAGATTTCGAAACAATGTAATTTGCATCTATTCCAGCCAGAAGATCTTTTACGTTAAATCGAGGAAGATTTTGACAACATGAATTCTACAAACACTAAATAATAAAGGGCCAGCTAACAAGGGGCTGTCGATATATTGAAGAAATTGACCAATCGATTGTCCTTATTATTGTTGGGTACATGTTAATAACAAAATGTATCAACACATCATATCAATTTGGGAGAAGATTAATCATATAAATCTTCTATTAGGAGAAGATTTAAAAATAAATGCGTATTGCGCAACCTAGACCTAGCGACTACAACATTAATGGGTGAATACCAAAATGGGTGTAGAATGCAAGTAGAGAAACTTTGTTGAGTCTCGACCTCACTTATAACTTCTTAACAGGATTAAACCAAAATCCTATCATTCTTCCATGGCATAATCTATATTCTTTTAATCTCGTGTCCAATATGCTACAAGGATCACTGCCAATTCCACCCGAATCAATATGTATGCATGTGGTCCAAATCATAGATTTTGGAACATGAGTATCTTAAGAATATAATCACTCCCAAACGAGCGCAAAATATCTTAAGGATATAAAATCACTCCCAAATGAGTATCTTAGGTTTTGTTCCTAATAAAATTCTAAACATGAACTAGGTTTTGTATGTCAAACTATGTTTGTGAATTATGACATTGACATGCATTAACAATTATGATCCATAAAAGAATGAATCGATAACATTACTCAAAATACAAAATACTTAATAACATCCACAGATACATAAGAGTCGGACAGAATCAAATACATTACTCAAAATACTGAGTCAAAATCAAATTATGATTCACAACATACTTAATAAATAAGATCCACAATCACAAATATACATCTCATTCCATGCCATCACCTGCAACATGTTATTATATAACAAAAAAAAGAGAAGAGTAAGTAAGAGTAAATAAAGGATCCAGCAACGCAAAAACAAAAACACACATTTGGAAGTGATTCTGGATAGACGAATAATTTAAGTGATTTTATGGAGAAGCACATGTGAAGTGTTTGTCCCCAAAATCACTAAAAATAACTAAAAAGTGATTCCTTTGAATAAGCACATCCGCAACAGTGATTCTAGACAAATCCAAATGTAAATACGAAATACATAAAATAAAATAAAAATAAACAGATTAAACCTTCGTCCATGGGTATTTGAAGCAGAACACTTTTGTGGAAACTCCGTCGTGCTGCAGTCTGTAGCTCCATTATCACTAATAAAAACAAACAAACTAATAAAAAGAAAGAAAGAAAAACATAATAAATGAAATATAATAAAATCAAAAGAAGTCCACCTTCCAATAAATCCACGCAGTAATTCATTAATCTTTCTCAACTTTTCGACTCTCCTCAGATCACGTGAGAATTCCAATGTCAAGAGTAAAAAAATTGGAGTGACGCGCCACATATACTGCATTGAGCCGCGTGAGAGGAAGATTTTAGAGAGAGAGCCACAACGCTCCATCTACGCACAAAACTATACAAAGATAGTAGGTTGGGGTGTTAGGGATTTAGGGATTTAGGGTTTGGGGTCGATTGGAACCTGAAATAAAATATAAAAAATCCAACACCATAAATAACTTAGAATTTCATACAGTACATAACAGATGCTTCACTTTCATTCAGTTTTTCATTTGGATTCAGAAATCTATACACGGACCCACCCACATCATCAAACTCACAACAATAATACTGGAAAAAGAAGCAGAAATACACGGGATTTTTTTTCTTTCTATTTCAGAGAGAAGCTAGCTTATTTGTTTCTCTTTAACAACCCAAAAATAGTTCAGAAACCCACCGATCTAAAACAACCAAAACAAAATAAGCAGAAACCAATAGAATAAACGAAACTTGGACAATGAATTCCTTCAAATGCAAACTAAGCGCAGGGAAAACAACCAACCTTTGAATCCGATCTGGGGATCGAGACCAACCCTCTTGTTATTTGTTGAGAGGTAGACGAGAAAGAGAGAGAGTCGAGAGGTAGACGGAGATGAGACCAAAGCAGAGGTAGTAAGTATCAGAGTGTGTGTGCGTGAGCGAAAGGCTAGGGTTATAAACTTATGAACGAATTTTTATATGGCTTAAATGCTAAAATGGTCCCTGTGTTTTAGCCCATTGGTCAATTTAGTCCATATGTTTTCAATTTGGCTAATTTGGTCCCTGTGTTTCACATCATTAGCTAATATAATCCAATCTGTTAAACTTCTGTTAAAATATTAATAAAAAATATAAATATTTGAATTCAATCTATAAAATAAATAATTATGAAATAAAAATAAGATTTAAAAGATAAAAGCAATTAAAAACCAAAGGACAACACCATTTCATCTCAACCGCAACACCCTTTCTCCCTAGAAACCAGTGGCGGACCCACAGAGAGGCAAGGATGTGCAGTTGCACCTCTCCTCGCCGGAAAACACTGTGGAGGTGGCGCACTTTGCCCCTCTGGTTTGCCAACCAACTGTTTGTGTTTTTGCTTGAGGGAAACTCCTTTCTATTTGATGAGCTGCTGTGCGTTTGTTTTTGTTGCGCGCACAGTGCGTGCTCTTTTTTTTTTTTAAAGTCATGGCCCAAAACAACGTTGTTTTGGATCAGGCAAAAAAAACATATAGAAATGCGCACAAGGCCTTACCCAATATGGAATCAGTATAGCATATTATATATAAACACTATTAATAAAGAGCGGATAAGCAATTCAATTCAATTCAAAACTATAACCTCCGTTTGTTGAAGTCTCTCTTGTGGCAATCAGATTCAGACCCAATCCTTTTGCAAGGTTTGGGATTTTTTTGCTTATGTTGTTGTTCTCTTCTAGTTTTTCTTTCCTCTGTTTTTTTTTTCCTGTTTTTTTTTTTAATTTATAATATGTTTTTTTTTTCTTCATATATATATATATTTCTAATTTGGCTTTCTTTGTATTTGTATAATTATTAGCAAACTCGAGAGGGAAGAAGAGGTTGCACAGTACACAGCTCGAGGTAGGTTTTTGTGTTTGGGATGGTGTTCTTTTGGTCTTCGTTGTTTTCTTTGGTTTCAGTGCGTTTGTGGATTTGGGTGTGGATGGTTTTGGTGTTTGTTTAGCTTTGGTTTTTGGTTTAGGTGAATCGGCTTTAGGTGTTGACAGCTTGGCTTTTGCTGTTGTTGGTGGTGTGCCTTGTGTGTTTGTTGATGCTATTTTGGCCTTTTGCTGGCTTAGGATCCTTTTGTATGCTTATTTTTTGTATTTCAACCCGGTTACCTTTTTCCATATGACCACCTGCTAAGTGAAGCAAATAGGTTACTTTAACTAAACAAAAGAAAGATGACAAATGAGTATTAATACTTCTAGGACTTGGTATTAACTGTTTACTTCTATGCATTTGAACCTCATGCTTCTCTTTCTAGTGCACTACAATTTATTTCATATGCATTTCTAGTGCATGTTATATATTTTGGTCTATGACATGGTATTAATCAAGATGCATAGCAGTCGCATATTTTGATTAACAAAGCATGTTATATATTTTGGTCTTCAGTGCACTTGAAGAGAAAGATGCATAGCAGTTCCAGATTTTCAGTGACAAAGCATGCTATATATTTTGGTCTTCAAGTGCACTGCTTCGCAAAGCACTAGAAGAGCAAGATGCATAGCAGTCCCAGATTTTTAGTAACAAAGCATTCTATATATTTTGAAGTTCTATGACATAGTATTAACAGTTCAAGTTCTATGGCATAGTATTAACAGTTGTGAAACATATACATTTGCAGTTGAAACATGCTACTTTTCAAAACATGTCAAAACATTGCTATTGGACTTTGAAGTTAGAGATTTTGTAATACCTGGGAGTTTGATACTGATGCTTTGTCAGTCATTTCTGAAGCTTCTTTGTTTGATTTGGGATGGTCTTCTGTGCTTTTTGCATCTGGAGTGTTTGTTTCTGGTTGTTGATCAGTGATTTTTGCAGGTTGGGTCTTTGATTCTGTCATTGTTGGAACTTTTCGTCAGTTACCTGTATGAAACGTGGTACTCTTGCATTAGTTAGCCTGATCTTAACACGAAAGTGGAAAGTGAGTTTGGGATTTGAGATTGTACCTTCTGTCGATCTTTATGGATGAAATTTTCTTCCTTGTTTCCTGGGTTGTCCTTGTGCTCAGTTGCTGTTTTAGGGTTTTGTAGTGTCGATTTTGAAGACTTGTGGCTATGGCAGATTGTAACTTCTATTCGCCGGCTTTCTCGTTATGGAGTTTGTCGTTGATTGGTGGTTATGGAGTTTGTCTCCCACCCGGTGGTTATGGAAGTTGTCACCTGCTTTTGGAGTCGGTGTCACAAAGATCGGAGTGAGAGGTGAGTTGGTTTTTCACTTTGTGGGTCGTGCGTCTATTTTTACTGCTGTTCTCTGCATTTAATTTTTTATTTTTTATTTATGGGCTTGGTGAAATTGGTTTTTATAGTTTTCTGGGCTTTTTTTTATGAAACTTTTTGTGATTTCTTTTAGTTTATTTGGGCTTTTTTTTTGTCAAATTAGATTGGGCTTTTTTTTTTGTATTTTACGATGGCTTATTTGATTTTTTTGGCCTTTAGTTCGTTTCTGACCTCGTTTTGGTCAACTTGGGCTGGGCTTTTTGAAAGTCATTGTTAATGCGCATTTTGAAACCCACTGTTAAGAATTTTGAAAATGAGAAGCTACAGAGTAAGAATTTTTTACATTTGAATTTCACTACACAGTAACTACAAAGTTAAGAAGCATCAAAAGATTTTGTTTAGAAGCTACATATTAACAATTTGACATTTGGAAGTTAGAAGCTACATATTGGACAGTTCTAAAATCTGTGAAATCCATTCTTTCATCCTTCATTCCCTTCTGTGAAATACTAACTTTTTTCACTTGCCATTGTCTTAAATAAAATTTCTTTTCTCATTTCCCACACTTGCTCTGTACTCAAGCTTTCTTCAATTTTTTTTCGTTGCGACAACTGTTGCATGTAGTACATGACAAATACACCATAATCTTTTCTGCAAACTCACACACAGATATGCAATATTTAGTGAATCATAGTTTAATTTGAATTGGGGGAAGAAAAATGTTATTGTGACACTTACGAATTTTCGGGTTGTTGGGCGCATTCCCTGTCCTCCATAAAATTGAATTTGGTGGGATCATGTTTCATCAGATATTGTATTGTTTGAGCAATTGCTGGGGTAACTTTCCGATTTGGAAGAAGTTTTGCAATTTCTTCGGTGAATTCTTCATTGTAGACTGGCTTCCTGAACTCAAGAAGTGTGAAGCTGTTTTCTTTTAAAAATTTTGGAGCACATTCCTTCACACTATTGAGGAAGACATTTGAGGCGTCTACCTGCATTGTAGGCAAGTATGTTGTTAGCTTCACTGATTCTTGTTTAACTGTTTTGTTAATGCCTTGTATTAACAGTTCACAGTAGGAGTCTGTCTTACCAAAATTACTGCTTTTTTGTTGTAGCATTCAACTGTTTGCTCCGTTTCCCCCCTCAAAGAGTTGTAGTGAGTCCATTGCAATGAATTGGTGTCAAAGACAAGGAGGGTGTGGTGGCCGTCATCCGTTATTGGTATGAAAACCTTTGAAGTTTTCCCTATTAATTCAAGGATTTTGACAAAATATTCATCAAACGTTCTTGTGTGCATTTTCCCTGTGAGATACCTCTGCAAGATTAATAGTTTCAACATTAGAAAGAATGTGAAAAGTATAGGAAGATGAATAATTTGTGATATTTACTAGAAGTGATGAGATAGCTATTATCTTACGTAAGTGTAGCACGAGATGTATGCATTCTGTTGTCTTTTAGGGTCTCCTTCTTTTCATTATGATGAAGTATCTCTCCATACTTATCTATGATTTGTCCAAAAATTTAAGTATCTCTTAATAAGCTTTGTATGTCATCTTTGCATAAAATGCTTTCCCCTTGCCAAAAAGCAGTGTTGTAACAGTATTTGTAGTTAGAAAAAATGTTAATAAAAGTGAAAAAACTGTTAAATAAAGTTCCAATATAGGGTAATAACACTGCTTGTTTGCTATGAAATCCTATTTCTAATGCATGTCTACACCCTGTAAAGTTCCAGTATATGGTAATAACACTGCTTGTTTGCTATGAAATCGCATTTGTAATGCACGTCCACCACTGTTAAGTTCCATTCTAGGGTAATAACATTGCTGTATTACTCTGAAATCCTAGTTCTAATGCCTGTCTACACCCTGTAAAGTTCCAGTATAGGATCATAACACTGCTTGTTTCCTATGAAATCCTATTTTCTAATGCATGTTCAATAATAGTGCCTAAACCCATTGAAAATGAATGAAACACATTGCCTTACCCATCTACTGAATGTTTCCAGTAATTTCTCAAATTTTCTTGTGAGAGTTCATCCAACATGTTGTAGACCTGATATGTATTCCATTGCAGGAATGAACCTTTGGCCCTCTTCTTTGATTTGGCTGGTTCTTGACCTTTTCTTTTTGCCTTTCTCTTTTGTGCTCTCGTCTCTGCTTTAGGGAATGAGGAATCTGGTTCTGTTGCGATCTCTTGAGCCCTCGGATGCAAGTTTCTTGATTTTATCTCTTCTGCTTCACCTTCTTTCTTTTCTCCTTCATCCTCTTCACTCTGCATTTCTTGTGCTAATTTTTGATCTCTCAACAAGGCAATGACAACTTCCTTTTCATTTATAATCTCCAAGTAGGAAATCTTCTCTACAAGAAGTTGATCATTTTCTAGCTGCAGCTTTGTCATGTAGGATTTTTCCTCATAAAGATCAAGTTGAATGGAATTCTTGTGATATGCTTCTGCCTTAACTAGCTTCTGCAATTGCTGCTACTGCTTTCTTAATTCTTCTTTTTCATTGCATAGCATCTGAATCAATTTATTCTTTTTTATGCAGGATGCTATTACATCATGGATCTTTTGATGCTCTCCTTTCTATGTCCATATTCAGCAGCATTATTGATCTCCATCATATACTCTTTTGTAAGCTGTATTTCATCCTCCTTGTATTCTGGGATTGATCTAACAACTTCCTCAAACAACGTTGAATTCTTGTATTTTGGGATTTCAGTTTGGAGGTCATCTTGTAGCTAGTGGTGTTGGTGGCTTCATGTTCTTGGTTCTCGTCATCCTCTTCTTCATTTTTTTCTTCAGCAGCCTCATCATGCTCTTCATCCACTTCTTGAGCAGCATCATCCTCCTCTTCATTCACTTCTTGAGCAGCATCATCCTCCTCTTGAAATTTAGTGCTTTTTATCTGTTTGTTGAGTAGAGTTTAGTATTAAGAGTGTACTTATATGACATGGTATTAATAGTTTACTTCTGTGAAATGGTATTAATAGTTTACATCTATAACATGATATTAATAGTTTGCTTCTATGACATGGTATTAAGAATGTACGTCTGACATGTTATTAACAATGTTGTCATATCAGCTGCAGATTATTTGAAAGGAAAGAGTACCTTTATTTGGTTGTTCTTTAGATGATGAAGCTTCGCACTCAGTTCTTGAAGACTCCATTTGACAACCCTTGGTGTCATTTGTTCTCTTCCAGGAATTGGAGTGAGCATGTTAGATCTTTGACAGAGCCAATACTACACAATATTTTGTATGCAATATCACTTGTCAATTCATATCATTAGAATAATGCTATGAATTTGCAGTTTGGAGATTTGTGTTCTTACCAGTATTACAAATAGGCAACCACTCACGCTTGGCTGCTTTTTTTTGTTCCAATCCAAGGTACATGTAGTCCAAAACTCCTTGAGCCCAATTATATTTCCCCATGTCTTCCAAGGTGTCTATTATGGTTGTGTATGTCCAAGCAAGTGTACAACCGGAGTTGCAGAAAAGATTGGTCATGAAGAGTTGTAGGATTATCAATCTTGTTACATCCATCAGACCCTCTTCTGTTTCATCTTCAAGTGCTAAGTCCAAGCACTTATCAATTGAAGTATTTGTTATCGTCTTATAAACCGTGAAGTATTTCTTCAAAAAATGCGAATCCGGCCTTTTTGAGCTTGTTGTGCTTGGCAGCTTGTTGCCTCTGTTCGGCAAGCCAAAAATCTCAGCCACATCTTGGCTTTTCATCTCACTGTGACCGTCATTAAACTTGAAATTCCTTGTCTTTGTGTCAGTCTTTTATGAGTCTCACGATGTCATAGTTAGACTTCATGCACTCTACCTCACCTTTTCTTGATATATGCTTCTATTAGTGGCCAAAAAGGTGTCTTTGATAGCAGTGTCAAGACATTCTTACGGTTTTCAAGTCTTTGTCTAATGTTGTCAATTGTTGTTGTAAAAGAGAGCATGTTGCTCTTCATTTGCACGTAGTTTGGGTCATTCCATCTACCTGGCTTCTGGTTTATTTTTGTTTTGGATGATGACTATTGGCCTTTCTTCATTTTTTATTTGGTATACCTGCATTAGAAATAGCAACATGATAGGCATTAAGCAGTGTTAATTAGGGCTGGGCATCTATACCGTAAATACTGAAACTGTATCAATACCATGTCATACCATACCATTTAATACCGTACCGGATGCCTACCGAATTAATACGGTATCAAACCGTACCATACCATTCTTGTATGACATAGTTGCGGTACCATATATCAGCCACCGTATGGCACCGTACCGTACCGAATAGTAACCCTAAACAAAAATATACGCGAGTTTTTTTTCACTCTCTCGACTCGATCTCTCACCTAGACCCAGACTCTCAAACTCTCCTCCCACTCCCAGCCAGCTCTCTTTCTCTCAAACTCTCGATCTTTCTTAGTTGCCCTCGATCGATCTAACCATGCCAAACCCTTGGATCTCTGTCTCTTTCTCACTCTCTCACTCTCACGATCTCTGTCTCACTCACTCAATCTCTTGAATTTGATCGATCTCTTGATCTCTGTCTCACTCTCGATTCAATCTCTGTCTCTCTCTCTCGACTCAATCTCTGTCTCTCTCTCTCTCTCTCTCTCTCTCTCTCTCTCTCTCTCTCTCTCTCTCAATCTCTCTCAGTCTCAGTCTCTCAATCTCCCTCTGTCTCAGTCTCTCAATCTTTCTCTCTGTCTTTGAAGCCCTAAATTGACGACCAGTCGATCTCTCAATCTGTCTGGAAGCCCCAAATCGACGAAGCCTGCTCCTCTCGATCACTCTCTCTGTCTGGAACTCGAAGCCCCAAATCGAAGACTCAAACTCAAATGGTAAGTTAATGTTCAACAAATTCTCTGTCTGTAATTGAAACTTTTGATAATAAGCTTTTGATTTGCATTGAAATGTTGCTGAATTGATGAATTAATTTAGGACAATATCTGCATTTATTTTGGAAAGAATTGCGGAATTGATGATTTGCATTCAAATGTTGCTGAATTGATTAAATATGTTGGAAAGAATGCATGTGAAGCAAAAACTTTATTTTGGAAGATACACCTTCAATTGAAGAATTTGAATTTTATGAAGCCATTGAATCAGGTAAATTATTTTAAATACTATTTGTAATTTGTTTTGTATTAGTTTGCATTGAATTCTTTCTAATAGTTGTTTGGGTAATTTGCAGAATATGCAAATGATGGGGATACTTGAATCCAAATTGTGGGCTGCAAATGAAGCTTGGATTGCATAACTTTCTGTTTTTGTCATTTATTTTTGGATTGTGTTTGTAATTTTGTAAGCCATAAGGCATAATTATCGCTTATTTTGGTTTGTAAGCCATAAGGCATGAGTTTTAATTAACCATTTGGATTTGGTTGATTTGGATATTGAATTTGTTGATGGATATTGATTTGGTTGATTATGATTTGGATGTTGAATTTGTTGAATCTTTGAATCTTTGGTGAATGAATAGGTTGAAATTGAATATTCAATTGGTTCATTTTTGAGTTTTGTCATTTTGATACCGAAATGGTACCGTACCATACCAATACCGATTTGGTACGGTACCAACTTTGGCAAACCATAATCCCATACCGAACCATACCGGTTTTAATTTTCGGTATCGGTAGCGGTACGAGCCCAATACCGTACCGTTCTGTGCCCAGCCCTAGTGGTATACATGCATTACAAATAGGATTTCAGAGGAAACAAGCAATGTTATTACCCTATATTGGAACTTTACAACCATTAATCATAATGACAGTAAACTAGCGACTAAAATACTGATAGTAAGCAGTCAGTGCAATAGTTTCAAGATTTTGTCCGTGATTCGAATCTAAAATACAGTTATTACCCTAAATTGGAACTCTATACCAATTAATCAAAATTACAGTATAGGTTTGGTTCGTAAATGTCTTACCTTTGCAGCGTTTTCTTATTGAAATTGTTCTCTAAAATTTTGTCTTCATTTTGTAGGTGGAGGTCAGTGTGTGGTGTGGTACTACAATTGATATACTCGGTTATGCTACTATTGGAGCTGGACTTTGTGACTGGTACTACAATTTGAGAGGTTCTGAGCAGCAGATGCGGATGAACAAGGCTTTGGTTGAGTTACACCAGGCTAGAAATGAACTGAAAACTGTAAGTATTTTTTCATTTACATGAATTTTCTGTATTTGTTTTGAAAGTTGCAATTCATTTAATTTTTTTGGGGAAATAGACTACTGATAAGCTCAATGAATCAACACAAGTGTTGCAGAGCATAGCGTAGGTCATTCAAGTTCTCTCTCGGCCTCCGTGGCCCCTTTCCCTATTTTGGTAATGTAGTTTTTCTAGTTATATTCCTCCCGAATTTGATTGTTGTTTAGAAGACGATTGGGAAATTTGTTTTGGGTTGGAGAAATTTTTTGTTAAAGTATTGGGGAGGAATATAACTAGAAAAACTATATTACCAAAACAGGGAAAGGGGCCATGGAGGCCGAGAGGGAACTTGAATGACCTACGCTATGCTCTGCAACACTTGTGTTGATTCATTGAGCTTATCAGTTGCCTATTTCCCAAAAAAGATTAAATGAATTGCAACTTTCAAAACAAATACAGAAAATTCACGTAAATGAAAAAATACTTACAATTTTCAGTTCATTTCTAGCCTGGTGTAACTCAACCAAAGCCTTATTCATCCGCATCTGCTGCTCAGAACCTCTCAAACTGTATCACCAGTCCAGCTCCAATAGTAGCATAACCGAGTATATCAATTGTATTTGTTATCCTCGAAGCCTTTGCTTTGCCCCAAACTTCTTTGATCTTTTCCCTTGAGGGGAAGTGTTTTGAGAGAGGCAAAAGGCGCTCCATCGGCTGAGAGAGAAGTTTGGTGCACAAAGAAAGAAAAAACCTAGTTAGCACCCAAAATTAGGTATTAGACATAATTAACATAATAGATGCTCTTCCTCTTTTTAAAAGCAGCAATCAAACACAATAGAAATATATAATAACAGCTGCTATTCCACAGCCACAACATCGGCATCAAGCCTACGTGAGAGGGATATGACTCATATGAGTGGAGGGCTTACTGTGCAAAGGAAGAAAGCCACACACATACAAACCCAAAAGAGGCAAAGGCCAAACCCACAAAAGCCAATGGGTACTGGAAAAAAAAAAGTAAACTTGAGGACTAACGATATAGTTTACTGATAATGGGTACATAGTCCTCAATAGTCCCTACTCTTTCTATCCACCTTCGAAGTGGGATATGTACCCATTGTCCCTACTCTGATAATGTACCCATTACTTAAGACCAAGTATATCAGTATAGTCACAGTCCTCAATCAAAAGGCTACCCACATCTATCCATGAAAGCTGATTGAGGACTGCAATAAACTTGTCCTATCTTAAGAAACTTTTCAAGAATTAACTTGAAATTTCATATCCGGAAAGTAATAGGAGTGGGAGCTTTCAATTGAAACAAAAAGAAACCCTAGAAACCCAAAGTCTTATTTTCCTGGAAAACTCATACTCCACTGCTTTCTACCGTTGATTTAACAAATACACCAGTAAACTATGCGAACAGCTCAGAAGCAAAACTGAACTGCAGAAAAGCATTTTGCGATTTCCGTGTCCAACTATATTCGAGAAAAACTAACTGGAGGAAAAACCACAGTAAATTACGCATAGAATACTCGCCAAAGATGGAAGTCTAAAACATTAAAACCAATTCAGGAAAAAGAAAACAAATCAAATAAATAAAACCCAGATACAAAATGCCCAATCTGAAAAACCAAATCTACGGAGATTATTTAACTAAATAAGTAGAGAGAGAGAGAGAGAGAGAGAGAGAGAGAGAGAGAACCCAGATCTAATGCCCAATCTGAAAAACCATATCTACGGAGATTATTTAACTAAATTAGTAAAGAGAGAGAGAGTGAGAGAGTGAGAGAACCGAACCTAACACCGCCTGTGCAATTGAGATAATGCTGATCCAGTAGAGAACTGGAAGTGTGCAAACCCTGAATCGTTTTGCCCTGTTTATTTATCTCTTCTGCTACAGATGAAAAACCCTAGCCGTAACGCCTAAATGATGCGCGCCTCTTCCTCTCGCCTCCTTTTACAGGTCCCTCGTCTGATGTGAGAGCTATATTTCCTCTCTTTAAACCTTTGGGCACAAATGTAAAGACCTCCATTTTAAAGATGATTTGCGAGTTTTCCTTTTTCTTTATGGATACTAGCCTCTCCGCATGCGCTTCCGCGCCTGCGAGAGGCTTTTTTTTTTTTTTAAATATTTTATTTTAGAATTAAAAAAGAAAATGAGTTAGTTGTTTTCCATAAAAATAGGATCCATTATCCGATTTTTCTTTTAATTTTAATTTTTTTAAATATGAAAAAGTGTGAATTTACCATATTATCCTCATTTAATTAATAATTTCAATTCTTAATGTTTGTATTAACCAAGGCCATTTTCTGGTATTTTGAATGTTTCACCATTCTCTGCCTTTTGCTTTATATATATAGATAGATTATATATTGATATGGGACTTAATTTTTTAAAGGAAAATTAGGTATTAGACATAATTAACTTTAGTAATTTGGATATGAGACATTAGGTATTTGGGTTTGGGTTTTAATACCCATAAAAGAATTGGTATTTTAGATTAGCCCAAAAAGTAGGCCCAGATTTGTTGGGTCAGCTTAAAACTAAAACCTGAAAAGACAATTGTACCCTTCTTCTTAAAAAGTCTGGCTCATCTTTAAACCTACAAATCAAATGACGCTTTTAGACCTGGATGTTTAAACTACGCGCGATACCTTCTCTTTCGTTTTCGTTCGGCATTGAGTTTTTGGAGCTCTGGTTCTCGTTCTGCAAAGGTCTGCGAAGGGAGCTTCGATTTTCTAGTTTGTTTTCCTTCAATTTTCTTCGATTTTATGTGTTTTTCTGGTTTTCTTTCGATTTGCATGCGGAATAAAGTTCAATTTTGGGCGATATATGTTCTCCTTAGTTCGGGTATTTCGAGCTCAGTTTTGTGGCATGATTTTCTGCTACATTTTCATTCGATTTGCATCCTAAACCCTATATTCTTCGTTTTGTGATCAAATTTGATTTTCAGCTGCTGTTTGGTTGGGTTGATTATCGGCAGTCCAAGGTGTTGAGGTATGAGTACTTTTGAACCTTTTTTCGTTTATATCGACATATGTTTTTCGACTTCAGTTTTAGTACTTTGATCGTGGTTTCCTTTTGGTTTATTCGAAGTTTTTTATTTTCTGTCATGAACTGCATCTGTTTGTTGCAATTTTTTTAGCATAAACTGGCAGTTTCTGGTTTCATAAACTGCATAGGAAGTGTATGATAATGTTACAACTGCTTGTGGACTTGAATTTGACTAGAAACTGTTGCAGTTTCTTGTTTTATAATTCGATTTCAAACTAATATTTGCAAGTATATGGGAATATTACAACTGCTCATCTACATTATTTACTTATTTGAATTGTTTTAGTTTTTGTTTGTTGTTTTGTTTGCAATTGCAAGGCTAATGGAGGTTTGTGTCATTGCCAAGTGCACATATAAGTCCGAAACCATCATGTTTTCAATTTCAGAAAAATCATCCATGGTTGATGTTTCGAAGACTTTGTGTCTAAGGTTTAGGGGTTTGCAGTTGGGTAGTTTCACGTTACGGTATTCGCTGCACGGTTATTCTAGTTGTTTACTAGAAACAGATAGTGATTTAGATGTGATGATGTTATATTTGTCGATATCAAATGCGAAGACTGTGGATATTTTAGTTAAGGATTTATTGGGGAGCGGTGAGTATAGTGGTGATGTTTGTGCAAATAAGGAGTTGATATCATGTGAAAAGGGCGAGTCTTCGTGTTCTAGTACTGTCGAAGATAGAAATGAATTTTTGGGCAGGTCGAAGAGAGCAAGTGCTAAGCCTTTGTTGTCAAATGTGTGGGAGATGTACATACATCATGTAGGGCAGAAGTTTGACGGCGGTGCAGAGGAGTTCAGGTTGAAATTGTGCAAGTATGCTCTTGAAGTAGGATTTAATTTTTTATATGCCAGCAATGACAAGAAGCGAGTGATTGCTGTTTGTTCGAATAAGAAATTGGAGGGTTGTAGTTGGCGTGTTTATGCTTCTCGTTGTGAATCTACCGGCTGTTTTGTAATTCGGACGTTAAATAATGTGCATACATGTGTGGGTCGGATACGGGAATCAAAGAGTAAGATGATGAGGTCTCGTGTGGTGTCCTCTCTCTTTGTGGACAGAATTCGTGCAAAACCAGAGCTGAAGTGTCACATCCCGGATCGGCTCTGCCGTAGCACGATATTGTCCGCTTTGGGGCCCCCCTCTCTGTCCCTCACGGTTTTGTTTCTGGGAGCTCACGACTAACTTGCCAGTGGGTCACCCATCCTGGGATTGCTCTCTTCCCCAACTCGCTTAAATTCGGAGTTCCTACAACTCCGAAGCCGTGAGCTCCCAAAAGGCCTCGTGCTAGATGGATGTGGGCATGTACATATAAGGCATATCACCCCCCCTCTCCGTTGGTCGATGTGGGATTTTACAATCCACCCCCCTTAGGGGCCCGACGTCCTCGTCGGCACACTCGCACTGCACGGCAAAGTGGCTCTGATACCAAATTGTCACATCCCAGATCGGCTATGCCGTAGCACGATATTGTCCGCTTTGGGCCCCCCCTCTCTGGCCCTCACGGTTTTGTTTATGGGAGCTCGCGACCAACTTCCTAGTGGGTCACCCATCCTGGGATTGCTCTCGCCCCCAACTCGCTTAACTTCGGAGTTCCTACAACTCCGAAGCCAGTGAGCTCCCAAAAGGCCTCGTGCTAGATGGATGCGGGCATGTACATATAAGGCATATCACCTCCCCTCTCCGTTGGTCGATGTGGGATCTTACAAGAAGCCAGTTGAGATTATACACGAGTTGAAAGATTATTACGGTATAGACATTTCGTACTACCATGCAAGGTTTGGCAAAGAGTTAGCTAAACTGGACGTTCATGGTGATGAGTCGAAGTCCTTCAACGAGTTAGTGTGGTATGTGGACGCGGTAAACGAAACTAACATTGGTTCTCTATGTGAGCTTGAATGTGAAGCTGGAATTAATCGCTTTAGACGATTTTTTGTATCCTTTGGCGTTTGCATTGCTGGATTTCAATATTGCATACCCTTGTTGTTCATTGATGCTACGTTTTTGAAGAGCAAGTACTGTTTGTGCCTAATAAATCACGGCCATGAACTGGCCGAAGGCGCCCCTTTCCTCGGCCCTCGCACTTACTCGAAAAACTGAAACGCAGCGTTCCGCCAAGATGCTTGGCCTTCCTGAGAGTAAAAGGAAAGTTGCCAAGGCATGATCTTCTCGGCCTTGATTATAGGCCGAAGCCGAGGTCGAGCAAAATCACGGTCAAAGGTATTGAAGTTAGATCATCACGTGATAGCAGGGTCCCATGCTTCATTTAATGAAGTAATGCCTCTGTTTATTGCAGCAAACCCACTGGCCACGAATAAGCATTTAATGCATGAGGGAAGGTGGGAAGTGACTGGAGTCAGGATTTGGCGACAGAGATCAGAGTGATTAGACGCGAACATTCTCACAAAGGCTCCTTGCAGCTTGAGAGATTAGGTGACCAGCCATCAGAACAATAAATGCGTCTCCACGGCCAGAAGCGCAGAACCCACGATCAGGGCAGCGGCCGAGATTCACCAGGATTTATGGGGTCACACCACCATGCTTCACGATCCCAAATGTCGATTGGACTACCCACTTACGCTAATTAGGCTCCACCATACAGATTTTCAGCATCGATTACCCCTCCAGGAACTCTTCCTATAAATACAAGTCTCAAGACCACTTTCAAAGGGTTCAAACACCAAACAAAAGCCTCTCACGGAGCAACTTATATTTTCCTGTAATGCACTTTCAATATTTTACTTGCTTTCCTAGGAGTAGCGTTAGTTTGTAAGGAAAATCCATTCATCAATATATCATACGACCCTTGATTTTCAAGGCGCCGGAGCATCATATCTGTTATCCGCTCACTCACCCCATATATCATACGACCGCCGCTCACTGAGCAGCGCGCCGGAGCACCGCCCTAAACCCACCACCAACATCACCATTGAACGGCCTTGTAGCTCAGGACGTGAACCTGACAGCTGAGATTAGTTCCTCTCTCGGCTACAATCGTTTTGACTAGAAGTCAAGTCCAAACAGGCGCATCATTTCACCACTTCCATCCAAACCACATCTCGACGCACGGTAGACCCCCTTCGGCCCAAAAGCAGGAAGCCGCGTGTCAACGCATATCCCCTTCGGCCTGGAACTCCAGGCCGTGAGATTTGCGCAGTAGACAAGTACAAGGGGCAGCTTCTTTGTGCTTCCGGAAAGAATGGAATCAAGGTATGGTTACTGTACTGTATTTGATTTTTGTGTAATTTGCTGTTAGTTTGTGTACTCTGCATTGCAGTTTATGTTTATTGTTTTGTGTAATATTGCTTGTATGTTGTCAATTGTTCTTTAAACATTCATAAACTGCACTGCAATTTCCATTTCTTGCAGATTTTGACCAGAAACTGCAACTGCAGTGCAGTTTCTTGTTTCAAAATTCATTTTTAGAATAATATTTGCAAGTCTATGGGAATGTTCCACCATCTCATGGACTTATATGTGTTTTGAACTTAATTTTAGTACTTTGATCATCCAGTTTCCTTTTGGTTTCCTTTAAAATTTGAGCAGATTTGTTTTCATAAACTACACTGCAGTTTCCGTTTGTTGCTTATACTTGTGCTTTTGGTTTTGTTTTGTAGGGTTTTATCCTCTAGCTTTTGGAGTTGTTGATTATGAGACAGAGGAGAATTGGACTTGGTTTCTTCAACATTTGGCTGCTATATTGCTTCCGATTGGTAGAATGGTGACCTTTTTCTCGGACCGCAATCATGGTTTGTTAAATGCTATGGGGGCTGTGTTCCCTGGATGGCCTCATTCTTACTGCTACTATCACCTCAAACAGAATTTGATATCGAAGTACCCGAAGTCAGGTTATGGGAAACTGCCCCAAGACCGTGTTCTCAATCTCTTTAGTAAATGCGCATATGCTGTTACGGAGGAAGAGTTTAAAGTAGCAATGGACGAGTTGGTGGTTGTAGGGAGTTCAAAAGTGAAGACATTTATATCTGAATTGTCTAGAGATCACTACGCCAACGCTTTTTTCCAAGGAATGCGTTATGGAGATATGGCAAATAGTTTAGCCAAGTCATTTAATAATTGGGTTGGCGTATTTCGTGATTTGCCTGTGCTACCTATGATAGAGGGGATTCGACAGAAATTAATGGTATTGAATTCCCAACGACAAATTGAAGCTGATAAGTGGACAACAATTTTGTGTCCAGAGATGGAAACAAGACTGTGGGAAAATGCGGAGGCTGGTAGGACTTGGGCAGTTCGTCGTTCTAGTTGCACTGTTTTTGAAGTATTTGCTGACTATTCTGTGATGGTTGATCTTGGGCAAAGGACATGTTCTTGCCGTCTTTGGCAAATTGATGGTTTTCCATGTACGCATGCTGTGGCTGCAATTCTAGCAAAGAAAGATTCGGTTTATAATTATGTTGAGTGTTACTACAGTTCTGATTTCTTTCGAAAAGCCTATGAGAGTCCTATTTTTCCTATTCTAGATATTGGGAAGGGCTTGGCAGCAACAGTTCAGTTGCTGGAGTTGTGCTTCCGCCAATTACAAAGAGGCCAGCCGGAAGACCACCAACAAAGAGGATCAAAGCTTTTGGTGAAGGTACAAGGCCATTGAAATGCAGTTGGTGCAGTGTTGCTGGGCACAACAGGAAGACTTGCAAGGCAATGATATGAAAAATGGACTTCTCAGTTGACAATTGCTTATGTTAGATATGATTTAGTGAATGTATAGTCAGTTTCTGCATTGCAGTTTTTAGTTGCTTGTAATGCAGAAACACAACTTCTAATTGGATATTATGATTCTTTTATGAAGTTAATGAAAATTATACAATTGTTTCATCAATGGATATGCATTTTTTACTGCCATTCAATGCTTGTTTTCACAGTTGAGCAGAAAATAGAAAACAGAAACTGCAATGCAGTTTGTGTTTCATTGTATTGCATTAACGCAAACTGAATTGCATTAGTAGAAACTGCAGTGCAGTTTCTAGTTCATTGCGTTGCATTAACGCAAACTGCATTGCATTCATGCAGTTTCAATCAGTGGATATTCATTTTTAACTGCCATTCAATGCTTGTTTTCACATTTGAGCAGATGTATAACAAATCTTTTCTAAGATTATATGACAGATTCTGCATTGCAGTTTTTAGTTGCTTGTAATTGGCTACACGACTTCTAATTGGATATTATGATTCTTTTTTGAAGTGAATGAAAATTATACAATTGTTTCATCAATGGATATTCACTTTTAACTGCCATTCAATGCCTGTTTTCACATTTGAGCAGAAAATAGAAAACAGAAACTGCAATGCAGTTTGTGTTTCATTTTATTGCATTAACGCAAACTGCATTGCATTAGTAGAGCAGTTTCTAGTTCATTGCGTTGCATTAATGCAAACTGCATTGCATTCATGCAGTTTCAATCAATTTATATTCATTTTTAACTGCCATTCAATGCTTGTTTTCACATTTGAGCAGATGTATAACAAATCTTTTCTAAGATTATATGACAGTTTAGATGTATAACAAATCTTTTCTCATATCCCATAACTAGAAATATTTACAAACATCCACAACAATCAAGATACATATTGCCACGAGTTCACAAAAGACAAATCACTAGAGATGATTAATGACACAATGTCTGTGGTGTAGGAGTTTTAGTACGTATTGTGCTCGATATTCGTTCATGAAATTCTTGTCTACACTTTGTGGAATGGGCTGTCCTTGTGCAATTTTATCCATGTACAACATGACGAACATGCCACAATCCAACCTGCAAATGAATAGGAGATTAGTTTTTGGTTTTGAAGGATTTCAAAATGTAATGAATAGTTGAAACAATTCTTACGAAGATGAACTTTGTTGAGCACATTCTATGTCCTTCTCAAATGGAAACTGATATGGATTCTGCCGAATCGAATTAAGAGTGAGTTCTTCATTTGGGGACATGTCCTCGAGTACAGGTGTAGGGGGCCCTTCCCTTTGCTTCATAAGTTTTGGAATTTTTCTTCTTTCTAAGAAAGCTTGTGCTTGAGGTTTCACGTATTCCAGCCACCCTTCAAGCAACGGTTCAAACAGGGCCCTGTGCCAACCTGGGTCTAGAAAGGTTTGCATGTAAGACTGAAAGCATTGAATGGCAATTTGTTAGTATATATTTCTCAAAAACTGCAGTACAGTGTCTGTTTAAACAATTTTGAATTTTGAAAATAATCCTTACCCAAGTCCATGTAGACATGTACTGTGGACTATCTGTCTGCATGGGCCCTAATTTCTCCTCCTCTATTTGTATATAGGCCTCAATCACCTGTTTCACATTGATTGGAGAAAAATGGACTTGTTAATGGGTAATATAGGTGGCACAAATAAAAATTGCAGTGCAGTGTGTGTTATAGAATTAGTAGTTTAGACTTACATTTTGTGACAGTTCTAGGTCCCATACAATATCTTTGATATCGTGGTTTGTCACTTTCTCATCATGGAGTCCTGCCCAAAAGTTATCACTGCGGATTTGAATACATGAAATTCACAAGATGAGTTTCAGTTTAATTGAAAATAAAAGATGAAAGAATTGTTCTTTTGGGATAGGGATATTACCCAGGTTTAGTACTTAAGTAGTACTCTTCAATTTTGTCCCTGTCCTCTTTTGGGATTTTCTGCCAAACCTTCTTTTGACCCCATCCTAGTTTTTTCTTTGTCAGCTTTTTTTGTGTCTTTTTTGCCAAAGCCTCATCATCTGAGTTTTGCAGACCTACAGGTATCGAATCATGAGGGTTTGTTCCTTTTGGGGAATCAAGAAGTGGCTTTGTGGCATCAGGCTGAGATGCCTCTTGTGTCGACTGCAAATTGAAAGGAAACTAATCAGAAACTGCAACGTAGAAAACATGAACAAAAGGAAGCTTGAACTGCAGTAATTGCATACCTCCATTTGATTTAGAGGATCCTCTTGTGTTGATGGCTCCTTGGAAGAGATAAGCATGAATTGTGGTATTTCTTCATCACCCTTTTTTGCGTCCTTCTTTTTTGGTTGCTTATCTTTTTCGTACTCATAGCAAGATGCTTGAAGCCTCTTTCTTTCTCCGTTCTTCAGCCTTTGTATTCTTGAAGGAACATCAGGTGTTTGAGCTTTTAGTTTCTTCTCTTATTCTTTGTCTTCTTCTTTGTCTTCTTCTTCCTTTTTTTCTTCTTTCTCTTCCTCTTCTTTCTCTTCTTCTTTCTCTTCCTCTTCTTTCTCTTCTTCTTCTTTCTCTTCTTCTCTCTCTTCAAGTTTGTCCTTGTATTTTTCTTGAATCTTCATTTTCTTTGCACTCGTCTCGTGGTCAATGTGAGGTTCCTTGCCTTCTAATTTTGCAATCCTCCTTTTCAGATTTAGTATATCTTGACGCTGAATTGTAGATTCCACTGTCAAGGCAGCACTTATACATTCTTCATTATCTAATTTGTCTTTGTGTTTCTCCAACTCCTCTTGCAGCTCCATTGATCTATTTTCTACCTGGATAATTATATCCCACACAATTCCGTCATCTTCTTCTCACTGTCTTTATTTATATCATCCTTCCACAGTTATAAACTTTTTGGGCAAACGAAGCTAGGATCTTGACGTTGGCGGTAGTTGATTTGGTCTGTCATGGATTTCACCAAGATGTCTTGAATTGCTAGAGGTGTAGGGGGCTCTGCTTCTCCTTGCTTTCCTTCATCATCTTCATTTTGTTTTTTCTGCAAATTGAACAGAAATTCATTAGAAACTGCAATGGGAAAAACAGAAACTGCAATGCAGTTTCCGTTTCTGCAATGTAAAAAACAGAAACTGCATTGCAGGAGACGGAAACTGCAATGCATAATTCACCGTTTAGAGATTGTAATTACCTTGTCAAGAGGGTCTCTCTCTTCACTTGTGGTTTTTCTCTTTTTATATGTTTTCAAATCACCCTGTACAATGAGAATGGTTTAGAAACTGCAATGCACTGTGTACAGATTTAAATTACCTTCTCCACAGGGTCTCCCTCTTCCCCGCTAGTTTTTCGCTTTTTAGAGTCTTTGAAAATACCCTGTACAATGAGAATGATTTAGCATGGATTCGCATTCAAGATACATTAAAATATTACATGCGATAAATTGCATACCTCTATGTCATTTAAATCTTTTATTTGGTTGAATCTTGTGTGGAGTTCCACAAGACTCCATTTAAGAATGGCAGGATTTTCTTCCTCCTTGCCAAGGATTGGCTGTATGATGTTTGTTCTCTCACAAAATAGAAACTGCAGTACAGTTCAAAAACAAGATATATCAGAAACTCCAGTACAGTACAACTCAAAATGCATTGCATAAGCGACTGTTTACTTACTAATATTAGGGTAGTGCAACCCAAAATAGCTCCTATAGAGGCTTCTCCTCCCTTCTTTGCTTTTGATTTTTCTTTTGCAGTCAAGGATTCATTCATGTAGGCTAAAACAGCTCTTGCCTAGATTCACACAATGCTCAACTATTTTCCAGTGCAAGGTGGATGAAGAGTTGGCAAAGAGGAATGTCATGCAGAGCAGGATCAAGAGTAGGCTGACCACCTCCTTGTCGTAGTCAACAACCTCCGTTCCCTCGTCGTCTTCCCCTTCTTCTTCTTCAGCTTCCTTTTTTGCTTTTCCTCTCTTCTTTTGCTTCTTTTGCTCTGCCTTGGCGTTTTCTTTCTTCGGTTGGTTTGCCAAGGCAATTGCTTTTTGTAATTCTACTTCTACTTGGTTTTTTGATGGTTTCCCCTTTTCTCCAAAGTGCCTTGTTCTGAAGGCAGCCGTGTATCTATCATAGCCAAGTGTTATAGATCTAGATTCTCCTTTGTTTGGCAGTCCTAGAATCTGAGTCACTGTATTGCCTGTGATCTGGAAAGATTTGGAGCCGAACTTGAAAGACTTTGTTTCTGGATCAAACTTGTTCAACAGCTGCATTAAGTCGAGGTCCGACTTATTCATGTTTCTCATATCAATTTTCTGATGGTAAAACAACTCAATGAAGTTCCAAAAGGGGGTTTTCTTGAGCAACATCTTCTGCCTTTGATTGAGCTTTGGTTTAACATCTGTAATGATGTTGTTGAAAGCATTGAGGCTGCACCGAAACTGGACATAGTCCAGGTGCTTTGCTTTCCGATCAAAGGTTGGCTTTGGTTTTCTCTTGTGAATCTTGGCTTTGAATCTTGGCTTTCCGATCAAAGGTTGGCTTTGAATCTTGGCTTTCGTTTGATTTGAGCTTCATTCTTTTGTGGTGTCATTTCTTGCGCCATTTGTGATCTGAAACAAGAAGGGATGAAAACACTATTAGGTCAAATAGTTAAGCAGAAAATAGAAAACAGAAACTGCAATGCAGTTTCTAATCCATTGCGTTTGCATTCATGCAGTTTCAATCAATGCAATGCAGACAACAGAAATATTTGGTGCTCTTCCTCTTTTAAAAGGAGCAATCCAAAAGGCAAAACATCAAACATATACACATATAATAGGAGGAATCCAAAACACAAAATATAACATAAAATATACATCACTTGACATGAAATGGAAAGATCAGCATAGTCAAAACAAGAACTGCAAACTAAATCAGAAACTGCAGTTCAGTTTCCGTTTTCTTCAGTCCAGAAAACAGATATAATGCAGTTTCGCTACTGTTCTTCAGTGCAAAAAACTAAACCCAAAACCTAAACTACATTTGATGCTCTTTCTTTTTCTTTCGTGATTTTTTGGTTTTTAGGGGTTTTCAAACCAAAACTAATCCCAAAATCGGAAACTGAGATGCAGAAAACGAAAACCAAATCGAAAACGAAAACGAAAACGAAACCAAAACTAGAAACTGAGATGCAGAAAACGAAAACGAAAACGAAACCCAAAACCTAAACTACATTGCAGAACGAAAAATGAAGACTAGGTATTAGAGAGTTGATTTCCTTACCCTTTTTTGTCGAAAGAGAGAATGAAGAATCGGCTTCGATCGTTGGTGGTCTTCAATGATGGTCGGGCGAATGGGTTGGTGGTCTTCGATGATCGTTGGTGGTCTGGAGGTTTCTGGAGGTGAAGTTGAAGAGGTTTCTGGAGGTGAAGTTGAAAGGTCGGGCGAATGGGTTGTGATTCAATTTCGGTTTCGGTTGATGTCGTTTTGTTCAATTTTGGTTTGATGTCGTTTTTTAGATTTGGTTTAAAACTAAATACTGAAAATGGCATATGTTGTAATTTTCGTATTTTGTAATGGTATTTCTATTACATTTGGGTTTTTGGCCTTTTGCTAATTAGACTAAATTGTATTTCTTTCTACTAAATTAGTAAACTATATTATGGTTTAAAACTATAGCTCCCATTTTTTAAATACCTCTGCTATATTTATTGACCACTGGTTTTTTTTTTTTTTTACATATTATTATTTTTTGTTTTCGGTGAAATAGGGGGAACTGCCATAAAACAATAGAATTAAGAAAAGATAATATGGGCAGTTATGTTCTATAAAAGTAGGACCTATTATCTAATTTTGTTTTTAATTTTAATTTTTTTAATATAAAAAAAAGTGAATTTACCATATTATCCTCATTTAAATAATAATTTTAATTCTTAATGTTTGAATTAACCAAGGGTATTTTCTGGTATTTGGAATGTTTCATCATTCTCTGCCTTTTGCTTTTATATATATAGATAATAGATGTTCTTCCTCTTTTTTAAAACAGCAATCAAACATAATAGAAATATAATAGGAGCAACCGAAAACACAAAATATAATAGAAACTATGCATCAACTTGATATGAAATTGAAAGATCAGCAAAGTCAAAACAAGAACTACAAACTAAAACGGAAACCGCACTGCAGATTCCGTTTTCTTTAGTGCAGAAAACAGATATATTTGATGTTCTTTCTCTTTCTCTGGTATTTTTTGGTTTTTAGAGGTTTTGAAACCAAAACTAAACCCAAAACCTAAACTACATTGCAGAATGAAGAATGAACATTAGGTAAATTTTGTAAAATCCCTATAAACGAAGCAAAACCTAAAGCAAGAGTAGTTTTGAATCCAAAGAGTCATCCATTTTTAGAGGTTTTGAAACCAAAACTAAACCCAAAACCTAAACTACATTGCAGAATGAAGAATGAATAGTAGGTATTAAAGCGTTGATTTTCTTACGGTTTTTTGTCGAAAGAGGGAATGAAGAATCGGCTTCGATCTTTGGTGGTCGTCGTTGGTGGTCGTCGCTGGTGGTCGTCGTTGTTGTTGGTGGTCGCCGTTGATGCAAACGATTGTCTGAGATTTTGGGGAATAGTTTGGAAGTGTTGAAGCTGTTTCTCGAAGTGAAGATGAAAGGTCGCGCGAAGGAGTTATCATTCAATCTGAGTTGATGTCGTTTCTGGTTACTTTTTGGTGTTTTGATGTCTAACTGTGACTTTTGGTTTAAAACTAAATATTGAAATTTGATAATAATGGCATAATGGCATATGTTGTAATTTTGATGTTCTTTAATTATATTTTGGTAAAAGTAGGTACTATATTTTGACTTTTTGATTTATCCTAATTAGCAGAAATTGAATTTCTATTTACCTAAATAGCAAACTATATTGTGTGTGAAAACTAAAGCTCCCCCTTTTTTTTTTGTAGCGGCATACACAGCCAATAAAAATTAGCCATGTATTAAAATATATAAAAGATAGAAATAAAGTTTTTTAAATAAAAAAGGCAAAAACGCAGGTCTCTCTCTCTCAATTCAAACGCATGCCACCAAAACCCCCACCATATATTTCAATAGAGTGGAGGGGGTCTGTGTTTATTTTTTGTTTTTGTATTGTTCTCTTTTTCTTTAATTTTTTTTTATAATAAAATATATTTATTTTTAATGATTTAACATAAAATTGGATCAAATGTTATTGATTTATACGACATGGGAGAAATTGGCGAAACAAAAAGTTCGTATCTTTATTTTTCTATTTATTCAAGGATAGGGGGTAAATTGGAAGCTCGTTACAAGTTCAGTGGGCAAATCACCAGTTAACCCTAATTTTTATAATTTTAGGGTTTTTGTACTTCGTTTTACGGAAAAGAGAAACTATAATTTTTATAATAGGAATAACTTCATTGTTTGGGAATAGATACAAGTTAGACTCTAAGATTTTAAACAAGGTGCGTTGAGCCTCTTTCCTTTGAACTATAGTTGACGAGTCTTCTGTTTTTGTTTTTTTGTGAAACTTTCTTCAAAAATTTTCTTATTTACAAGCAAATCAACAAAAAGTTTAAATAAAAAGAAATACATTTCTAGCAACTAGATGTTTAACCTCGACTTTATAACCTTACAATTTATTTGATATTGTTTGATTGAACAATAAATAAAGTCAATGCACTACTACAAAAAACGAAATAGACGACGGTGATCCACCGTCGTGTATCATGGTTTACAACTGACGAGAAATCGACCGCCGTCTTTTCACACATGAACTAACGACGGCAAATAACCGACGTGGTTAATATATTACACGTCAGTAAAAACACTAAAACCGACGTAGATTACATACATAAACACATAAAAAGAGACCTTTCGACTATAATAGACGACGGTTTTAGTAAACAACAGACGTTTATATAATGTTAAATGTCAAAAAAAACTACAAAACCGACGTAAATATGGTTATCAACGTCTCTAAATCAACCACAACCGACGTGTAAAACTTATAAACCGTCGTGGTTAATAAATACTACGTTCACTAAATGAAAAAACTGACGTCTAAAACATATAACATGGCATATATTTAATTGAACTGACGTAAAACCAACAATAACCACGACCCTTTTGGTCACCACAGACGTTGAAAATGATTTTGACGGCTTGAACACAAAAAAAAACGACGTGGTTAATATATTACACGTCATAAAAAACTAAAACCGACGTCGATTTGATACATAAAAGCATAAAAAGAGACCTTTCGACTATAGTAGACGACGGTTTTAGTAAAAACAGACGTTTAAATAATGTTAAATGTCAAAAACAACTACAAAACCGACGTAAATATGGTTATCAACGTCTCTAAATCAAGCACAACCGACGTGTAAAACATAGAAACCGTCGTGGTTAATAAATACTACGTTCACTAAATGAAAAAACTGACGTCTAAAACATATAACATGGCATATATTTAATTGAACGGACGTAAAAACAATAATAACCATGACCCTTTAGGTCACCACAGACGTTGAAAATGATTTTGACGGCTTGAACACAAAAAAAAACGACGTGGTTAATATATTACACGTCATAAAAAACTAAAACCGACGTCGATTTGATACATAAAAGCATAAAAAGAGACCTTTCGACTATAGTAGACGACGGTTTTAGTAAAAACAGACGTTTAAATAATGTTAAATGTCAAAAACAACTACATAACCGACGTAAATATGGTTATCAACGTCTCTAAATCAACTAGAACCGACGTGTAAAACTTAGAAACCGTCGTGGTTAATAAATACTACGTTCACTAAATGAAAAAACTGACGTCTAAAACATATAACATGGCATATATTTAATTGAACGGACGTAAAAACAATAATAACCACGACCCTTTAGGTCACCACAGACGTTAAAAATTATTTTGACGGCTTGAACACCAAAAACACGACGTGGTTAATATATTACACGTCATAAAAAGATTAAAACCGACGTCGATTCGTTACATAAAGCATAAAAAGAGACCTTTCGACTATAATAGACGACGGTTTTAGTAAAACACAGACGTTTAAATAATTTTAAATGTCAAAAACAACTACAAAGCTTGCGTTGTCATTCCACGTCGGTTGTGAAAACCCGACGTTGGTTGTTTGGTAGATGTCTCTTTTGCGATTTTTGTAACTTTACCGTCGTATTTTCAGCTTTAACCGATTATTTTTTAATTTTTGATTTCTCATGCCCAAAGCTTGCAGAATGAAAATGTGATCGGAATTAAAATGATATACAGAGCTATGAATTAATGTCATACAATTAACTGCATAACTAATGTCATACATTACAACAATCAATCAATCCATATATCTTCACACCCATCTCTAATATTCTCACTCCCAAACTCACCCACTAGGTCATCAAATGTGTCAACATTTGGTATCCCTCTAGAAAATGGCTCACACTCAATTATAATATCACCTAGCACATCATCACCAATAACATCATTATATTCTCTATTAGGCATTGATAACACTACCGACCAACCACAATGCATTGGTTCGTCAACATAAAATACTTGTTTGACTTGAGAAGCCATAACAAATTGGTCATTCCTATGTCCAATTTTACTCAGATCTACAAGGGTAAATCCAAGTTCGTCGACTACAAGGCCCGAAGTGTTATCTATCCAATCACACCTCAAGACTGGGATTCTAAACTTTTGGTAGTCAAGATCCCAAATTTCTTGAATAACCCCATAAAAACCCATATTGGAGACAATAGGGTTTTTATCCTTGGCACTAGCAACTTGCATAGTATGTGCAAGTAAATAAACTCCACTATTTTGGACAGTTCGCACATCATCTTGTGCCTTGGTGCTAAATTTGACACCATTAATAAGATAGCTCATATATGATGGCACTACCATGCTTGGACCAGCTGCTAACCACCTCAAATTTTCTGATATGCCATTATAATCTTCCCCATTAAATTCACTTTGAACCTGCAAATTAAACATATATCTTAATTCAATCTAACATATATATATAGAAAGAAAGAAAATTAAAATAAGTTCAATATGTCATTTAATAACATATATACCTTAAAACGTAGCCATTGAATGAAAGTGCTATTGTGCTTATCTTGTAGCCACTTTGTTCTCTTCCTAAATTTCGGATAAGTGGTCTTGATGTGGATCATATGTTCCCTACAATTGACACGAAAAAAACACGCATTACGGTCCCTTATATATATGTTTGTGCCTAATAAACCACGGCCGTGAAACGGCCGAGGGAATAACTCTCCTCGGCCTCAAGCTGAAACACAGCGTTTTGTCAGGGTGTTTGGCTTTCCAGAGAAAAAATGAGGAAAATCACCAAGGCATGGTTATCTCGGCCAAGGTTATAGGCCGAGGCCGAGATCGAGCGAGGTCACGGCCAAAGGCATTAAAGTCAGATCGTCACGTGACAGCAGGGTCCCACGCTCCATTTAATGAAGCAAGGTCTCTGTTTATTGTAGCAAACCCACTGGCCAAGAATGAGCATTCAATGCGCGAGGGAAGGTGGGAAGTGATTGGAGTCAGGATTTGGTGACAGAAATCAGAATGATTAGACGCCAACATTCTCACAAAGCTCTTTGCAGTTTGAGAGATTAGGTAATTGGCTATCAGAGCAATAAATGCGTCTCCACGGCCAGAAGCGCAGAACCCACGATCAGGGCGGCGGCCGAGATTCACCGGGATTCATGGAGTCACACCACCATACTTCACGATCCCAAATGTCGATTGGACTACCCACTTGGTATAATCAGGCTCCACCATGCAGATTTTCAGCCTCGATTATCCCTCCAGGAGCTCTACCTATAAATACAAGACTCAAGACCACTTTCAAAGGGTTCAAACACCAAACAAAAGCCTCCCACGGAGCAACTTATATTTTCCTGTAATGCACTTTCAATATCTTTACTTGCTTTTCTAGGAGTAGTGTTAGTTTGTAAGGAAAATCCATTCATCAATATATCAAACGACCCTTGATTTTCAAGGCGCCGGAGCACCACCCTTGTTGTTCGCTCACTCACCCTATATATCATACGACCGCCGCTCATCGAGTGGCGCGCCGGAGCACCGCCCCAAAACCCACCAAACACCACCACTCAACGGCCTTGTAGTTCAGGCCGTGAACCTTACAGCCGAGACTAGTTCCTCTCTCGGCTACAATCGTTTGATCAGAAGACGAGTTCAGACAGGCGCACCATCTAAACACTATCAACACCTCAAACATCTCGACGCACGGTAGACCGTGCTGGCACGCCCGCGCACAAACGCACCCCGTCCAAAAGCAGGAAACCGCGTGTTTAACGCAGATCCCCTCGGCCCGGAACCCCAGGCCGTGAGATTTGCGCGGCAGACAATATAAGATAAACATAAGGAGTAATAATATTTAAAATGGCTAGCTACATATATATGAAAAATGAAACTCATACGTACTCGATATAAGGTAGGACTTCCTCCGTATTCTCCAAGACATATAGATGTGCCTGGTTCAATAAGTTCATATCAACTAAGCCCACTGTGCAACCTGATAATGGCTTTGAAACTCCCATATTCTGGCTTGAAGGCACTCCAACTGTACTAACATCAGATAAATGCTCGGTACAAAACTCTACAGCTTCTTCAGCTATATACCGCTCAGCAATGCAACCTTCGGGACGAGTACGATTCTGAACATACCCCTTTAGCACTTTCATATATCTTTCAAACGGATACATCCATCAATTTTTACCCCCATGTTCAATATGTCTAACCGAGCAGCAATCCCATCTTTATTTTTTCCAGGGATCTCTAGCAATGTACCAATGATACTATCGCAAACATTCTTCTCAATGTGCATAACATCTAAGGCATGCCTCACAGGGAGGTATTTCCAATACTCGAGATCAAAGAATTTTGATTTCTTCTTCCAACAAACTCTGTCACCATCATTCTCACCAACACTTCCCCCATTTTTCGAGCCCCATATGTAATTAATATCTTCAACCATATGCAGCACTTCTTCTCCTGTTAATGGCTCGGGAGGCATGCCATATTCAGGTTTCCCATTAAAAGCTGCACGTTGCCTCCTATATGGATGATTGATTGGTAACCACTTTCTATGCCCAATGTAACAAATTTTGTGGCCATTTTTCAACCTGTGACTAGGTGTATCATCGCCGCATATTGGACAAGCTTTATATCCTTTAACAACACAACCAGATAAGTTTCCATAAGCGGGAAAATCATTAATTGTCCACAGTAATGCAGCTCTGAGTGTAAAATATTCTCCTATGTGGGCATCATACACTCCTCTAATCCCATCCCACAGAGATTTCAAATCATCAATCAAAGGCTCTAAGTAGACGTCTATATCATTTCCGGGCTATTTAGGACCGGAAATCAATAAGGTCAACATCATGAACTTCCGCTTCATGCATAGCCATGGTGGGAGATTATATGTAACTAACATAACTGGCCAACAACTGTATCTGCTACTTAAAGAACTGTGGGGATTGAATCCATCAGATGAGAGAGCCAATCTCAAGTTTCTTGGATCATTACCAAAGTCGGGCCATTTTTCATCAACAAGTTTCCAAGACGGGGAATCAGCTGGATGAGACATATAACCGTCAACTGATTTTCTTGCAGCATGCCAAGTCAAACTCTTAGCTGTCTTATGTGATTGAAACATCCTTTTAAACCTTGGAATTGGAGGAAAATACCACACCACCTTCGCTGCCACACCCTCTTTCAAGAACCCATCCTTGGTTTCCTTCCACCTTGAGATACCACAAGTAGGACAATTAGTTGCATTCTCATACTCCTTCCGATACAAAATGCAGTCATTGGAACATGCGTGGATTTTCTCATAACTCATCCCTAAAGCAGACAAATTCTTTTTTGCCTCGTACATAGAGGAAGGTAGTGTATTTCCTTATGGAAGAAATTCTCCTTGAAGTATCAATAATTCTATAAAGCAAACATCACTCATCCCATGTTTTGCTTTCAAATTATATAACTTCACCAAAGCCAACAACTTCGTGTACTTATTGCAACCAGGGTACAAGGGTTCATCGCCATCCCCAATCACATTGGCAAACTCATAAGGATCAGATCCAATATTGCCAAAATCATTATCATCCATCCCTAATTCTTCAGAAACATAACTGAACCTACTTTGCTCATCTTCTTCCATATTTCTACTAGCATTGGTAGTCCATTCCCAAGGTTATCCGTGCCATCTCCAAATCTTATAGCTTTGGTTAATTCCATTAAAGTATAAGTGTTCCCTTATAATTCCAACCCCAAACAATCGAATATTCCCACATTTAACACATGGACAACGAATCTCAGTTGTATTTCCAAGATTTTCTAAAGCAAAATTCAAAAATCCTTCCACCCCTAACTCATATGCCTTCGATCTTCTATCCGCATGCATCCATGACTTATCCATCTCACACTCTATCAAATTCATATAAATATATATATATTAAAGTGGAAAGACCAGCAATGAAACACTACCTCATTCAAATAGCAGAGAGCAAAATGAAAATTAAATATAGAACATGGACAAGACGACGGTTTAAAAAAATAATCGTCGTTTAATATACATTCAGACGACGGCATCTATAGTCACCGTCGTCATTAAGATATCCAAACCCAGAAATTTGAACGGTGTTCTGGTAGCCTAAAGACGACGTTTAATGGAGAAACAGTCGTCTTTAGGCTACCAGTTGCGGCTTAAAACGCAGACGACGGGAGTAAATGAACAACCGACGTATAATAAACATTTGGACGACGGTTTGATCCGTCAACCGTCGTCGTAGTTATAAAAAAAAAAACAGCTTAAATCTCCCATCCCCATTCCTTTTCCAAGAACCCATGGCCAAACAAACATAAAAGAACCCAAACAGAGAGCAATTATTACAAGATTGCAAACACCAAAACCCTAATATAGCTACCAACGAAAACATTTATGGATTTAAGAAGAGATTAGGGTTGTACTTACATGGATATTGAGAGAGAGCTGCGAGAGAATATAACAACTGCTTGAGAGAGAGCTTGGAGAATCTACGTACCCAATGCTTTGAGAGAGAGCTGAGAGAATATAACAAAAGCTTGAGAGAGAGCTGAGAGAATTAGGATTAAAGGGACTAGAGTTGTACTTACATGGATATTGAGAGAGAGCTGGGGGAACGAAAACTTTTAGACAAATTTATGTTGAAGAGAGAGAATGAACTATTTGAGGGTTAAAGGGAAATTCTGAAAATTTTAGGTCGCCGTCAAAAATTTTAAAGTACCGCGTTTTTCAACCACGACGGTCAACACTTACACTGACGTCTAATAATTACTTACAACGGCAGTGTTTATAAAATACCGACGTTGTAAACATAAAGGACGTCCTATTTAATAACCGACGTCGTAAATCGAATTCAATTAGTCTTTGTTAATGTAGTTGACCAAAAACAGCGGGAGAAAACCGGCGTCGTTTCAACAAACCCTAAACCCTAAACCCTGAATTTTAAAATAATTTTAAAAAAATACACAAGTACGAGAAAAATGAACCGAAAATTGCTATGGAATCCTTACAACATTGCCTTCTACAATAGGAGGCTAAAATATGGATTTCATAATTTTGAATTTATGGGCACCAATGGATCACATAAACCTTAGGGTTATGTTATGTAAAGTATAAGGAGCACCATGCTTTGTCTCTAAATTTGTTTGAATTTTGTTATCATTCGAACTTTGAAAACTAAAATTACATTTTTCAGGCCTTAACGGGCAAGATATTGTCTCAATCAGTGCATAGAATTTGCCGGTATATTTTTCGGATTTTGTTTTGAATATATTATTAATATTAGTAATTAAATACAATAAAAAAATATTTCCAAAATTATATTTTTTAAAGCTTTAGGATAGAGACAATATTCCAATGCTTGGTAGTTTTCAGTTTAATTTTTGGATTTAGTTTTGAATTTAATATGGAATTAAATAAAATATAAAAGTCAATAAAAATTAAATTAAAAATGACCTATCCGACGTTGTATCCCTTTACAACGACGTTAAACTAATAACCTGACGTCCAAACGAATATAAAATGACGTTTTTTTATAACCGACGTTGTTTAAATATACAAAGGCGGATATTTAAGAATATCCGCCTTTGTATAATATTAAGACGTCAATAAGGTTATACGAACCGACGTAGTATATGAGCACAAATTCATTTATACAGGATGAATTAATTATCAACCGTCGTTGTTATTACTATTACACGTCATTTAGTGTATATAACCGACGTTGGTTAAATATACAAAGGCGGATATTTAAGAGTATCCGCCTTTGTATATTATTAAGACGTCGACAAGGTTATACGAACCAACGTAGTATATGAGTACAAATTCATTATACAGAATGAATTAATTATAAACTGTCGTTGTTATGAGTATTACACGTCATTTTAGTGTATATAACCGAAGTTGTTAAAATATAGAAAGGCGGATATTTAAGAGTATTCGCCTTTGTATATTATTAAGACGTCGATAAGGTTATACAAACCGACGTAGTATATATGTACAAAATTCATTTTTCAGGATGAATTAATTATAAACCGCCGTTGTTATGGCTATTACATGTCGTTTTAAAGAATTGCCGTCGATGTTATATTTCCAGTTACTCCAAGACGACCATTGTGTACACGTATGAGACGTGTAAATTAGAATCAGACGTCGGTGTTTGGGAACTAAACAAGTTTTAAAACAAAATTTAATTTTTTTGATTTTTGTTCGCTTGATTACAACAAAATATTTATGTACATTTTAAATAAACTAAATTAAACCTAAACATTGTTCATAAATATTTATCTACATCAATTATCCTTCGGTACGTAATTGCTTGTTCACGAATTCTGCCCATTCATGCCTAACTTCGTCAATATCCTCTTGTTTATACTGAAGTTTATCTTTTTTCTTGTCAAACTGCAAAATAAACCAAAAAACCGACGTGTTATAAAGATACAAACGACGGTTATAAACTAAAATATGACGTAGTCAAATAAAGAAAGTATATATAAAATGTTGCGTTTTACCTTCTTCTCAAAATTTAGGTCTGGATCATGAATTATATCTCTCATGAATCGCATCACGTAATAGCCACACTCTACACTTGTTGGTTGTTCAGGAGTGCCGTGTAGATTTTTCCAAATGGCCTGCTGTTTACGTGAATTTTTATTTATATGAATGTTAAACATTTTAATTGACCTGTTACAAGAAAACAAAGGGTGTTAATGACAAAACAAAAAATTTAAATACAAATAGTAACCGTCGTGGTAAATCAGTCAAAACGACGGAGTTTTTTAAACCAAGACGTGATATTTTGTTTAAAACGGCGGTAAAAACTAACCGTCGTTGTGTAACGTTATAACGTCGGTAAGAGTAAAACGTCGTATAACAAAAAATTGAGCAGAAAAAATTAAACGTTCTTAAATAAAACCCAAACGACGTGGTAGTTAAATTAAAATGACGTTTTAAAGAAAATACTGACGTGGTAATTAAATTAACACGTCGGTAATAACTTACCGTCGTTGTATTTTAATTATAACGTCGGTATTTTTAAAAAAAGTCGTTTATTTAAATAATTTATAGGAAAAATCTTAAATCAGAAGAAATCAACTTACGTATTCACTATATTTCTCATGTCGTCGTCAACCATGCGTTTTGGCAGTGAATTCATGTAATAGGCAGTCTCCGTTAATGGTCTCACAATTACCATCACCCAATGACCCCTGCACGTAATGATTCATATAGGTTAACCCTGGATTATAAGGGACCAAGAAAAATATTAGAAGCTCAGGAAAATACTTTAAATGGTACTAACCCTGGATTATAAGGGACCAAGAAAAATTGATTCCCATCTGCTGTTTGCAGGCGGTTTGTCAGGTTTTTTATTCGGTCTGATATTGATCCAGCTCCAGAGCTCACTAGCCCAGGGTCCACGAGGCCAACAAGGTTGACCATATTTGCCATTTTTAAATAGTCAAATAGGAACCTAAATATATGAAAGTCAATTAAATGAGATTTTAATTTAAAAGAAAATGTAAAACAAAATGGGATTAGGGAGAATTACCTCATGTATACTGATATCACAGTGGTTCCAATCTCAACCATGGAACCAAACTGCAAAACATCTTCAGTGAAGAGGAAGGTATCATGCTCAAAGCCAAACACTTCCTTCGGCATGTGAATTGTTAGAGCCTCGTTACCATTAGGCAACAACTTGGTCTGGAAATGTTGGCATAAGGCTAACAGAGGAGGTGGCATGTCTAGCTTTGAGAGATCCTGTTACAAGAAATAAATAAAGAAATATAAGTTAGTTTGTGTGTGAACTAAAATAAACGACTCTAACTAAACTCAACAAAACCGACGTGGTATATGATATAAACGACGGTTTCTAGTAAATACTGACGTAGGAAAGGTTATACACGTCGGTAAATAGATAACCGTCGTTGTGTTGAATTTATAACGTCGCTATACTATAGAAAGGTCGTCTAATATAAATACAGTTAATGAAATCATGGAATAGACGACGGTTTATAAAAGCGTCGTGGTATTTAACTAAACACGACGTGTCTTGTAAGAAACAGACGTATATACCGTCGTTATTTTAAATTTTAACGTCGGCTATTAAAAGGAGCGACGTCTATTTAAAATTTAAAAAGCAGAAATAGAAAATAGCAGAGATTTTACCGTGTCCTCTTTCTCTTTTCCAGCAGTATCAGCTTCAGGCTTCGGATCTTCTAATTCCAAAGCTAGGGGTCTGATATTAGTGGCCCCAGAGCAGCTCGCCTTATCAGACATTGGATTTTTTGGGCTTTGACCTTGAGGGGGTAAAATAATTGGAGGAATTGGAGTCCTTGGAGAAATTGGGGTTTGGAGCATCTGGCTGGGATCAAAATTAGGAACTAGTTGACGGATATATGCCAACATAGCCTCCCTCTCTGCTCTGACTGCTTCCATTATAGTTTCCTTTGACTTCGCCTCAATCCTCAAGGTCTCTTCTCTGACTGCCTCCCTCACACTTTCCTTCAATTTGTCACTAAATTTCACTCTCTGCTGTTTCGGCAAATTGAAGAACTGAGTTGGGGTAATGCCAGCACCAGCTCCTCTGACTCTCCCACCATGCTCGGGGGTTCCCAAAGCCAGAGTCAAGATATCATTGCTCCCGGAGACAGTCAGAGTGCCTTCGGAGACTTGCTTTTGCAAATCATCCTAAAAGAGAGAAAGAGAGATTGTTAGAACCTGAGCAGGGTGTATGACAGATACACATACTGACGTTGTAAATTATAAACAACGACGGTTTTTCTTAAATGACTGACGTGGTATTAATTTAAAACGTCTGTATATAAATACCGTCGTTGTTTATACTTTACAACGTCGGTATATAAAAATACGTCATATATTCAAAATAAAACAGATTAAGACATAAATCAAAGATCGTCGTAGTATTCAAAGTAAGACGACGGATTATTAAACAAACAGACGTAGATGTCCAATTCCATACGGCTGCACAAAATTACCGTCGTTGTATAAGCATTCTAACGTCTAGATAAGATAAAACCGTCGTAAGTTTTAATGAAGAAGTGAAAAAACTCGATTGAAATATGCATTCTTTTCCAGAAATGGTGCACCACAAATTTCAGTGAAATAGACAGAGAGAGGGAGAGTGTGTGCGTGAGTAAACTTAAAACAAAAATGCAGTTCATAGAATAATTTAATCCGTCGTATTAATTCTATCTAGACGTCTACTTTATTCAAAAACCGACGTCCTATTCACTTTTAAACGTCCGTAAATTAAGCCCGTCGTGGTGTTCATTTTATAACGTCGCTTATGTAAAGATAAACGACGTCTATACCAAAATAAAGCACTCTGTTTTTCAAATTTAGAACAGAGTTAGTGAGACTTACGATTATTTTTGCCTTCTCTGCAGCCTTTGGATTAGGGATGTTTCCTGTTTTATCTTCTCTTGCTTTCTTCCACAGAACAGCTCGATCGATTTCTTGACCTTCGGGCATGGTTTCTTCCACTTGGTCCGTCAAACCAACATACCCTTTTCTAGACAACCTATGGTTGTACTCCAATTTCTCCCTCCTCTCCTTCTGCTCAGCATGCTTAGCCTCAAAATCTGGGGTTAACCTTGAAGCTACGAAGGCATCCCATTGCGATTTCTCTATGAACTTATAAAGCGCAGGGGTTTCTTTTAATTTCTCCTTCTCATGTGCGAATGGAAGGATATATTGCTTAGTTACGTTATACTTGAAATCCTTCCATTTTTTGGCGGCAGACGACAAGACCAAGTTCTTGTAACTATCCCCAATAACATAGGACATTTGAACAGCTTCCCAAATCTACTCCTTCACGTCCTTGGGTAATTGTTTCCATTTCTTGTCCACAAGAGGGACTCTGGTGCGTGCCAAAACACCAATGTAAGACTGCATCTCAACAGCAGCCTTGCCATGTGGTTTGCCATCTTTATTGAACTCAACCACAGGCTTAACCTTCTCAATTTTTCTCTTCACAACACGGCTCATTGTGCTGATACCGCGGCCAGATTTTGTGTCCTCAACAAATGTGGCTGTGCTCGAGTCTTTCTCTGAGGTTGAGGAAAATCTCATCCTCTTCGAGGGTTTGCTTTGAGTTGATTTTTCAACTTCCACTGAACCTGTTTTGGGTTCATCCCCTTGTGCCATTGAACCTGCTTTGGCCTTTGACGCTGCAACTTCCTTGTTTTGAGATTCCGAAACCATTTTTGATTATCTGCAAGGAAAACAACGTCGGTTAATAAAACTAAACGACGTAATAATACAAAACAACGACGGTAATACTAAAAAAGTGACGTCCTATTAAACAGTCTCTTAGACCATGAATGGAAATAAGACGACGGTTTTATATATTTCATGACGTAAATGTGTATAACTACGTCGGTTAGTAATAATAACCGACGTGGTTTACAATTTACAAAACGATTGTTCTTCTCTCACTAGACGACGGTTTTATCTTGTTTACGACGTATTAATTATCACACCATGACGGTTTTTAACCACCGTCGTGCAATTTGCATTACGGCCGTCGTGGTGTGTCCATTCTATCGTCGAAAACAAGACAGAACTGTCGTCTTTTGGCGTCGTGAGAGTATCTACTTATGTATTTAATCAAAACCAGTGTAAGATTTCTTCAATTTGACAGAATCTTGTTTCCAGACAACTACGACATGCAAATGAAATGTAAAAAAAGGGAAGAGAGTGAGAAAAAACCTTTTGCGTGCAAAGAAAAGTTTCCTTCCGACGAAGACGAAGACGAAAATGGTGATTTGGAGATGAAGACGAAGATTCAGACGAAAATGGTGATTTCCCAAAACCTTTGGCTGCTTTTGGGAAATGAGAGGGAAACTACGATACTTTATTGGGAAGAGAAAACCGTAGAATGTTAGGTCAGGTGACGAAAAGTTTATATATTTTCCCAGAGTTCAATACAATGACGTTGTTATTAAAAAACCGCCGTATTATTTAGTTATAACGACGGTATATAATTCATAACGGACGTGGTTATCACAACTGACGAAAGACTTTTGGAATTCCGATGGGGTTATGACGGCGCTTTGTTCCTATGAACAGACGTTGTACTTATAAATTGAACGACTGTGTATTTTAATAAACCGACGTGGTTACTTTGGTGTTCTGAAAACGACGTCGTTCTCTTTTTAATACGCGCCAAATGACTTTTGGATTTTCGATGCAATTATGACGGCGCTTTTTTTATTTTAACGGACGTTGTACTTAGAAATACAACGACTGTGTATTTTACGAAACCGACGTGGTTACTTTGGGGTTCTGAAAACGACGTCGTTCTATTTTTAATACGCGCCAAATGACTTTTGGATTTCCGATGTAGTTATAACGGCGCTTGTTTATCTAAACTGACGTTGATTATTAAAATATGACGTCGCTATGTAAATTAGAACCGACGTTGTACTTCGATAATTTGTTTAAATATGATTTTTTCACGCGTTTTTTAACTCTCAGTTTTCAATTAGGGTTGCAGAATGATTCCTCACAAGACCAAGCATGGGTTTGCTACATCCTCCTGTGTAGCAAGGGTGAAACCAGCTTGAGAACCCGCATGGGTGTTCCTGATGCTCGCAGAGACGGACTCAGGTGGTGGCTGTAGCTGGGAGTGGGCTTGAGGTTCAGAATGAGTAGGTGGTGTCTATTCATTCTGAACCTCAATCCCACTCCCAGCTTCACCCCAAAGGCACAACCCACAACAGGTTCTAAGGCTGGTTCCACCTTGCTACACAGGAGTTTTGAAGTTGATCACTGTGGAAAAGGGGACTACAATGTAACCAGGAATCGAGGAGTGAGGGTTCACACTTTGTTGATTTTGATTTTGATTTTGATTTTGATTTTCAGGAATCGAGGCTGTGCAGGAGCTTGAGAACAAGAGGAAGGAGAGGGCCCAGCTTGCATATGAGAGGAAGAAACAGTTGAACATATATTTGCCACGATGTATTTGCCAAATTTGTGTTCATATATTGTGTAAATATTTAACACGAAGAGATTTGCCTTTTAAGATGAAAATGTTGTTGAGGATTGAGAATTAAATTTTGTTTTGTGTTAAGAAAGATATTACCAAAATAAAAGAAAAATTAATTAATTTTAAAAAGCTATAAACATAAGACGGCGGTTTACAGAGAGGGCAGACGTATAAATTGAAAAAATACGACGGTAATTTGAACTTAGGACGTGGTAAATAAAAACGACAGTAGTGTTGTAGGTACCGTCGTAGTATACTCCAAAATAATAAGTCGGCGGTTTACAGAGAATGCACCGTCGTAGTATACAGACGTTGATTCCACTATATTATACGACGTGGATTAAGAACAGTTGGTCGTGTTTAGTTAAGAGTTAACACGGCAGGTTTTTTGGTGAACTGTCGTCTTTATTTTCTACGTCAGTGTATTCATACCTGCTGTCGTTGTTTTTTGGTCAGATTTTAACTCTGAAGAAATCCTTTTTTAAAAACGACGGTTTTTTATTTGTATGCGTCGTCTTTTAAAAATATTGAACAGTAGATCACTTATCCACGACGGTTTTTTTTTTATACCGTCGTCGATTTAAATACAACGACGGTTTTATGTTATGCCGTCGTCTTTTTCCATTTTTGTAGTAGTGATGTATAAGCGTTAAGAGTGTAAACTAAATGGTTAGTATTTTTCTTTTTGATTATGTGTTAAATAGAGAATAAAGGCCTTGTTTGGTGATATAAACAATTGTTAACCTAAACCCTAAACCCTCTTCCCGCTCTTGTCTTGTGCATCTCATCGCCCTCCTTTCCTCAGTCCGCCATCGTATACGTAATCACCTTCGATACAACGTCAACCTCTCTCCTTTCCGTCATCGCTGTGACTCTTCCCACTCTTCAGGGTCTGGTTTGATCACTTTCGGATTTTCCCCCTTGTTGTTTGGTGATTTGTCTCCTTGTGTTTGAGCCTCGTCTCATATGGTCTCTACCATGTTTGCGGCCACACTACTACAAAAAGTGAAAAAGACGACCAGAAAAAGACGACGGTAGAACAAAAAAACCGTCGTTGTTTTTAAAAAGACGACGGTAACAAAAAACCGTCGTGGATACGTGACTTAAACAACTAAAAAATGGAGATACTGTTGAGTATTTTTTTATAACGACGCACACAAATAAAAAAGCATCGTCTTATTAAAAAGGTTTTCTTCAGAGTTAAAATCTGACCAAAAAACAACGACAGTAGGTATGAATCCACCGACGTAGAAACATTTTCTTAAAACCATCACAAGGAAAAACCAAGTATCTCAACTGATCAAGTCAATCCTCAACAACATTTTCGTCTTAAAAGGCAAATCTCTAGAGGTATGATATCTTACCATTCATATCTTTGGATCCTGATCATAATAGAACCACCAAAGTGAGACAATATTTTAAGAAACCAGAACCGAACTGACCACGGCAAACTTTGAGAAAGACAATGTTTTGAAAGTTAATGATGTGTGCGTTTTGGTGTCTTTGAGATACACCAAAACGCATACATCATTAACATCCAAATTATTGTCTTTGAGATATGAGAGAGAGTGATGATGTATGTGTGTATGTGAGAGAGGAAGACGAGCATCCAGACAGGTCAGAAGAACTAAATGAAAACTGAAACTGAAAGAAAGCGTCAAATTTATACAATAAATCTTTAAAACCCACGGCGGTCCTTATACACATACCGCCGTCTAATTATAAAAATTCACGTAGTTTATTATTTAACGTCGTATAATTTAATGGACTCCACGTCGTATAAAATGTAACAGACGTCGTATAATATATGTAATCCACGTCGGTATATTAACAAAACGACGTTTTAAATCAATGTACCATGACGCGAGATATTAATTTATCGACTTATTATTTTGGAAGGTACTACGACGGTACCTAAAAAATTACCGTCGTATGTTTTCTATTAATACGTCCACCTTCTCTGTAAACCGCCGTCTTATTTTTATTGCTTTTTAAAATTAATTAATTAATTTTTTATTTTGGTAATATCTTTCTTAAAACCAACACAAGGAACAACCAAGTATCTCAACTGATCAAGTCAATCGTCAACAACATTTTCGTCTTAAAAGGCAAATCTCTACTGATCAATATTTAAAAGGCAAATACATGGGTGATTCTACCTTCACCCTCAGCTTGTTCAACTGTTTCTTCCTCTCATATGTAAACTGGGCCCTCTCCTTCCTCTTGTTCTCAAGCTCCTGCACCATGCTTGGTCTTGTGAGGAATCATTCTGAAAACCAAAGAAAATTACTATAATTGAAATCTGAAATGTTCTTTTTCTTGCTTTGGGAAAGAAGAAGTTGAAATCCTAATTGAAAACTGAGAGTTTAAAAACTCGTGAAAAAAATCATATTTAAACAAATTATCGTAAATATAATTGATAGACGTCGTTTTTAACAATTGGAGACGTATAAATAAAATTAACCACGTCATCCCGTAAACTAAGGCCGACGACAATATATAAAAAAACGACGTTGTCATTTTTTGAAAAACTAATTTCTTGTGTAATTAAAAATTTTACATGTCGGTATGGGTAATTCAAACGACGTTCAATAGATATTTCACGTCGTTATTGTTGAGTATAAGGTCGTTGTGCAAATTTGAAAATGACAGGTTACATCTTTTTGAAGAAAATACCGTCGTGTAATTATATATAAACACGGCGTTTTAGGAAACCTATGAGTCGTTAAAAACATTTACTAGGGCGGTGGAAATATACCGACGTATAATATATAATACTAGGGTGCTTTCTATTAATTGCGTCGTTTTATGAAATAATATATTCAACTTTTCGTCTACCTGACTTACACTTGCACTGTTTCCAAACCCGAGAAAAAATTTCAAGCTCCGAGAGAAAACTTTTCGTCTTTTTTCCTTCTCAAAGCACTGTCGGTGTATCTCATCGTCTTCGTCGTCGTCTCTGAACTGAAACACCAAACTCCGAGAGAAAGCTTTCATTGCACGCAAAAGGTAAGCATTTCTCACTATTTTTGTTGTTGTTTTGCATGCTCATATGGTTTTTGTTTTGAAAATCTTTTTACCTTTTTTCTGGCCAAAATCATTTTAATTCTTTCCAAGTTTGATAAAATATATAGACAAAGGGGGAAAGTTTCCAAATTTGAACAAAACTCTGTTTCTTCTACATCAACTAAATAAGACGACGGTAGCTTCATATTTACGCGGTTAGATTTATAGACCACGACGGTTCGTCAGTCGTCCTAGCGTCGTCTGAGAGTTGTTCCACGTTGTTTTTGAAAATGACCGTCGTTTTTTATATGATTGTCTAAGATATATTCATTGCAGGTTTGATTTCTCTGAACCATGGTTTTTGTTTTTCCTAATTTGATAAAATACAAAGACAAAGAAAGAAGGTTTTGGAACAACTTCACTGTTTTTGTTTTCCATCTTTAATAGACGACGGTATCTTATTATTCACGTCGTGTTTATTTTCATACCACGAAGGTATATTAATATTACGTCGTTTGAATTTCAATATCACGACGGTATATAAATATCTTATTACGTCTTCTGTTAAATTTTTGACGTCGTGTGAATAGAATAACTACGTCCAAAATTTTAAAAAACGTCATTGTTTGAAATTGAAATCTAAAATATTTTCACCTGAATATCTGAATCTGGAATCAGTTCTCTGTTTTTTGTAATTATATTATAAGACGTCGGTGGTTTAATATTGACGTCGTGTTAATTTATGAACCACGTCGGTGTTTAAGTACGATCGTTTTAAAGATTTATTACGTCTAATGTTATGTTATTGCATCATGTGAAATGTTATCATACGTCGTGTGTTTATAAATAACCGTCGTTGGTTTTCTTAATTTTTTTCTGTAATATTTTCACTTGCAGGTTTGATTTGTCTGTAACCATGGTTTCTCAAGACCAAAGTAAGGACTCTGGCTCAAAAAAGAATGCAGGTAAGGAGCTTAGTGTTGTAAATCCTCAATCCAAGTCCTCAAAGAAGATGAAGTTGGTTTCATCTACTGAGACAGAACCAGGCAGCATGACAACATTTTCTGAGGAGCCAAAGTCATGTCGGGGTATAAGCATAATGCCTCGTGTTGTGAAGAGAAAATATCAGAAAGTCAAGCCTGTTGTTGAGTACAATAAGAGGGGGAAACCATGTGGCCTTGCACATACTGAGATGCAGTCCTACATTGGAGTGTTGGCACGCTCCAGAGTCCCACTTGTGGACAAGAAATGGGCTCAAATCCCCCAGGCTATAAAAGACCAGATTTATGAAGCCGTTGAGATGACTTTTGTGGTAGGTCAAGGGGGCAAGAAACTGGTTTTATCTTCTGCTGCCAAGAAATGGAAGGATTTTAAGTCTACACTAACAAGGCATCATATCCTTCCATTCATCAAGGAGAAGGAGAAATTAAGCCAACCCCCTGAACTCTACAAATTCATAGAGAAAGCTCAGTGGGATGCCTTTGTAGCTTCAAGGCTATCTGAAAAATTTGTGTTTGTGCATTTTGAACAATCACAGAGGAGGGAGAAACTTGAGTACAATCATCGATTGTCTCGAAAAGGATATGTTGGTTTGGAGGATCATTTGGTGGAAACCATGCCCGGGGCAGAAATTGATTGATCTACCTTATGGAAGAAAGCTAGAGAAGACAAACATGGCAACATCTCGGATCCAAAGGTGGCAGAGAAAGCAAAATTAATTGTAAGCCTACTCACTCTGTTTTAAATTTTTATAAACTGCTATAATTCTTACTAAGTCGATTGTTATATTTTTGCGTCGTGTGAATTATATTACTACGTCGCAATGTTTTAAAAAACGTCGTTAAAGGCCTGAATTTGGCATCACCACTCTGTTTTTTGTAATTATAGCATAAGACGTCGATGGTTTATTTATAGCGTCGTTTGAAAATCATAACCACGTCGGTAGTTAAGTACCGTCGTGATAAAGGTATGATGACATCGATTGCTATGTTATTGCGTCGTGTGAAATTATATAATACGTCGTTTTTTATAAATAACCGTCGTGTATTTTCTTATGTTGACTTTTTTATATATCTTTTTTTTTAGGATGAATTGCAAAAACAAGTCTCTGAAGGCAGTCTTACTATATCTGGCAGTAATGATGTCTTGATAATGGCTTTGGGTCCCGAGCATGCAGGGAGAGTTAGAGGGGTAGGTGCTGGGATTTCCCCTAGGCAATACTTCAATTTACCTAGACAACAGAGGGTAAAGTTTGCCGATCAATTAAAGGAAAGTGTAAGACTTGTCCTACAAGAAGAGACTTTGAAGATGGAAGCTAGATCAAGGGAAGTGACTTTAAAGATGGAGGCTAGAACCAAGCAATTGGTAGAGGCTGAGAGGGAAAATTTTCTGAGTCAGCTTTCCCAAATCATCCCCAATTTTGATCCAAGCATGCTGAAACTGAAACCTATCCCCTATCAAATCCAAGGTCAAGAGCAAAGTCCCAAAAATCCAATGTCGGACAAAGCAAGCTGCTCTGGGGCTCTTGATGGGAGATCCCTACATTTTGAGGATAATACTTCCAAAAGTGGGGAATAGCAGGATGAAATGGTAACGTCTCTGAACTTTGAATTCTCTGTTTTTGTAAAAAGATATTAGACGTCGTTGTTGTGAATCAAAGTCGTTAGACCTGCAACACAACGACGGTTTACATTTACCGCCATTTGAAAGCACATACCACGACGACTTTATTAATAAACCGTCATTTGGATTGCAATACCACGTCGTATTTAGTTGACTTGTTTTATACGCCATTAGACGTCGTTCTTTTTGAAAATTTTATTGTGATTTAGACGACGTTTTTAGTCCTTAACGACGTAATAGATAAATCCCACGACGTTTATTAGTTACCGTCGTTTAATGTTGGATAGACGTCCTTAATTCTTACATACCGTCTTATGTTATGCCTTACCACGACGGTTTAATTTAATATATTTACTTTTTATACAATCTGTCTTATATATATTTCTTTATTTCTTAAAACAGAAATCCAAGAATGTAGAAAAACAAGATGAAAAGGTAAATTCTCATAACTTTGCCTTTTTCATTGGTTTTTCAATTTTTAGATGTCGAAATTTTCTTGCAACCGTCGTTTGTTTTAAATTTCCAAGGCAGTTTTTTTTTAATTGAATTTTTAAATTGTTGTACATGCTTTCTTATATATCTCTCTTTATTTATTAAAACAGAAATCCAGTGGTGGAGAGAAGGAAGTTGTGGTAAATTCATTTTCTATGAATTTTGCATTTGAATTAGACGTCGGAATTTGTTTTACACGACGTAATAAATTTTCACCACGACGGTGTTTTTTTACCGTCGTGTAAATTATTTTCAGACTACGTGGTTTTATTTATACCGTCGTGTTTATTGAATTCCCACATCATTTTATTTTTGCTTTATTTCTTTAAACATAATATTGAAGTAGTTGATTATTCAAAGCTGGAGGTGCCATCTTCTTTACAATCCCTCTGTTCCTATGTGGAAACGACACTAAAGCCTCAGGAGAAGGCTATGACCTTTACAATTGAGAAGGAGGTGTTTGGTGATGATCGTACTACCTTCATCTTGCATGAAGATATTACACAAGTTGCATGCATGGAAGAAATTGGGGCTACTGTGGTTGCAGTATATATGAGGTTTGTCATTATCAAATATTCATTTCACATTTATGATCGTAATTCCTTTCTGTTGAAAAAAAAAGAAGTCATGTGATCATTTCATATATATATTTAGGTGCCTATTTGATAATTTGAAAGCTGCAAATATGTTGAACATGGTTGGCCTCATCGATCCTGCTACAGTTAGTGTCAACGCTGGGTCATTAACTGAAAGATCATGTTTGGTAGCCAATCGACTTCAGAGGACAGATGGTGAACAGATTTTCCTGATGCCTTACAATCCAGGGTTAGTCTCCTTAACAGGATTTTGGTTGTATGATGCACTGCGTATAACAGGATTTCCCTAAACCTTTATATTTATTTTGTGCAGCCGTCATTGGGTCTTGTTCATTGTGAGAGCAAAGAAAGAAACTGTCTATTTTCTGGATCCTCTGCCTGGAAATCGAGTGGTTGATGAGGAGGCGAAAAACATATTGAACAGTGCTATCAATATGTATAATTCACACATAGGCAGACAAGGCCGTAAATCAACCATTTGGAAAACCCTACCAGGCACACCAAAGCAACCAAGCAGTGTAGAATGCGGCTATTATGTGGTTTTTTGTATTATCAACGACGGTAAATTCAAAATACCGTCGTTGCATCGATATACTACGTCCGTAATGAAAAATAGCGTCGTCTGTGGATATCGAATTTCTGCTTATTTATAAAGCTTAATACTCATTGTTTATCAACGACGGTAAATTCAAAATACCGTCGTTGCATAGATATACTACGTCGGTAATGAAAAATAGCGTCGTCTGTGATATCGAATATTGAATTTCTATTTATTTATAAAGCTTAATAATCATTGTTTATAGATTGCAGTTTGCGAAGGGAAAAGATCAAGCGCCATACCCCCAAGCAGCCATTGATGAAGTCAGGAAAGAATGGGCAGAGTTTGTTTGACTTCATGTGGAGTAGAGGATTTTTAGAACACTTAACATTTTTATATAATGTACACATTTTGTTAGAATTAGTAAAGTTTTTGTACAAATTTTGTTAGAATTAGACAAGTTTTTGTACAAATTTTGTCTATAATATACGTCCTTTTTTTCCCTGAAAATTTGTTGAGGTTTTCATATTTAAAAAAAAGAAATTGCGTTTTTTCTCAAAAAATTTGTTGAGGTTTTCGTATTTAAAAAAAAAAAGAAATTGCGTAACCGACGTGTAATAACATTCCAACGACTATACATTCCAACGACAAACATTGCTTAAAAATAAAATGACAGGAAAAAAACACGACTATACATTACATTACAGACGACGTCTAAAGTTAGTATAGGTGACGTTTATTGCACGTTCCATTTATTATAACTGACGTTGTATAGAATAACAACGTCATCGTTTAAAATATAACCGACGTAAAATAATATTTACACGACGTTCTTGGTTCTACAGACGACGTTGTTTATATGAAATTAAACGGCGATAAGTTAATTTCCTGAGTGGTGTTTTGGTTTAAACGACGTCGTTTGTGTGAAAAATTCGCCATGGTTTCGCGTTTAAACGACGTCCTGTTTACAAGTATGTCGTTTATTACAATTTACAACGTTTTTAATTTCTTAACACCGACGTGGTTTGTTGGTTTTTGTAAGAATATTTTATTCTAATTAATTCAAAAAATTTATAATAAATTTAAAATAGATCAAAAAAATGCAACGTCAACTCCTATGAAATCATTGATATATTTTCTTCCCCCTTAAGCTTAAAAAAATGCAGTTTGAGTAATACAAATTTAAAATGACCACCCAAAAAAAAATTGTTTTGATGAGTCACAACATCACTTATAGTTTGATGGTTTAGGGTTTAGGGTTTAGGGGTTTAAAGGTTTATTTTTGGGGTTTAGGGTTTATGGTTGTTATATATTAGGCTGTAAAACAACAAACCCTTTTCTAAAATTATTTATAAAAAATATATAATTTAGGGTTTAGGGTTTAGGGTTTAGGTATTAAATTTTAACGACGGTGTTTTTGTTTTCCGTCGATGATTTACAAAGAGTGCTTTCTAAACAGGCGTTCATTTAAAAGGAGGTTGTACACGAATAACAACGTCATTGATTTAAAAAAATACACGTAAAAGGTTATTCAAACGACGCTATTGTTTTAATCAATGACGTCGTTTGTTTCAAATTAAACGGCGATAAGTTTAGTGTTTGAGTCGTGGAATAAATTTTTGACGTCATTTTTGGTGAAAATTTCGCCATGGTTTAGGGTATTTTTGTTAATTTAACTTTCTGTTCTTTCCACCCATCGCGCACGAGTTCGAATCCCAGCAAAAGCAAAACCCACTTATATACTTAGTTTATTATACGTCAGTTTATTATTATTTTTTTTTTGCGTTGTAAGGAGTGGGACGACGCATTTCATGTAATAAGCGTCATATTTATTTTAAAGTTATGACGACGGTGTTTTGGTTTTGTGTCGTAAATAGTTTTACCACGATATCTTTAATGTAATAAGCGTCATGTTTAATTTTAAAATTTAACGACGGTGGTTTTTTTTTCGGTCGATGTTTAAAGAGCGCGCTTTCTAAAAAATTTCGCCCTGACCTAAAATTTTCAGATTTCGCTCCAAGTCTTATAGCATTTCGCTCTCTCACTTCAACTATAATTTAAAGTTGGGCTCTCCAGGCTCCGTCGAATCCAAGTTGGCCATAATCTGTGAGCTCTGCCTACCTGTAAGTACAAACCCTAATCTTCCCCTTGTAAATTCATTGTTTTGCGATCTTTTAATGTTGTCGGAGGTATGAGTTCATGGATTTTCTGTTTAATGTTTTCATGATCAATCGGGAATGGAATTAATGTTTTCATGCTTAGTATATGTTGGTTTCATGTTTAGTATATGTTGTGTTCTTAATAGGATTTTGGGTTCTTGAAAATAAACTGGGATTTCGACCATTATGAATGATTTTTTAGGCATATGACGACGGTTTTTTAACTACCGTCGTGGTTCAATTTGTCTTCCTTTGTTAGTTTGCTAGCATTAGACGACGTTTGTTTAAAATCCGTCGATGTTTTGATAACATTACACGACATTTGTTGAAATTCCGTCGTCTATATATGTCCTATACGTCTGTTTTTGTTTAAAAACCGTCGTCTGTATACTCTATTACTTGCTATTAAAACCCTATATAATCTGCTATAGTGATGGTCATTGCTTGTCTTTTCACTTTATTATATATAATAGGGTATAGTGTCGGAGATGGATAAGTCATGGATGCACTCGGATAGAAGATCGAAGGCATATGAGTTAGGGGTGGAAGCATTTTTGAACTTTTCTGTAGAAAATCTTCTAACTACAACACATATCCGTTGTCCATGTGTTAAATGTGTGAATTTGAAATTGTTTGGGGTTGGAATTATAAGGGATCACTTATACTTTAATGGAGTTGACCAAAGCTATAAGAATTGGACATTTCACGGAGAACCTTGGGAAGCAGCTACTAATGCTAGTACAAATGTTGAAGAAGATGATGACCATAGTAGGTACAGTTTTGTGTCTGAAGAAATAGAGATGGATGATAATGATTTTGGTGATTTTGGATCCGATCCTTATGAGTTTGCCAATGTGATTGGGGATGGAGATCAACCATTGTACCCTGGTTGTAGAAAGTACACGAAGTTATCGGCATTAGTGAAGTTGTATAATTTGAAGGCAAAACATGGGATGAGTGATGTCTGTTTTACAGAATTATTGATACTTCAAGGCGATTTGCTTCCAGAAAGAAATACAATACCGGCCTCTATGTATGAGGCTAAAAAGACTTTGTGTGCATTGGGGCTGAGTTATGAGAAAATCCACGCATGCCCCAATGATTGCATCTTGTATAGGAAGGAGTTTGAAGATTCAACTAATTGTCCTACTTGTGGTATCTCAAGGTGGAAGGAAGGCCAAGATTCAATCTTGAAAGAGGGTGTGCCAGCGAAGGTGGTGTGGTATTTTCCTCCAATTCCAAGGTTTAAAAGGATGTTTCAATCACATGAGACAGCTAAGAGTTTGACTTGGCATGCTGCTAGAAAATCAATTTACGGTCAGATGTCTCATCCGGCGGATTCCCCGAATTGGAAACTTCTTGATGATAAATGGCCCGAGTTTGGTAATGAGCCGAGAAACTTGAGATTGGCTCTTTCATTTGATGGATTCAATCCCCACAGTTCTCTAAGTAGCAGATATAGTTGCTGGCCAGTTATCTTAGTTACATATAATCTCCCACCATGGTTGTGCATGAAACAAAAGTTCATGATGTTGACCTTATTGATTTTCGGTCCTAAACAACCCGGAAATGATATAGACGTCTACTTGGAGCCTTTGATTGATGATTTAAAATCTTTGTGGGATGGGATTAGAGGAGTGTATGATGTACATAATGGAGAATACTTTACACTCAGAGCTGCATTAATGTGGACAATTAATGATTTCCCCGCCTATGGAAACTTATCTGGTTGTGTTGTTAAAGGATATAAAGCTTGTCCAATATGCGGCGATGATACACCTAGTCACAGGTTGAAAAATGGCCACAAAATTTGTTACATTGGGCATAGAAAATGGTTACCAATCAATCATCCATATAGGAGGCAACGTGCACCTTTTAATGGGAAACCTGAATATGGCATGCCTCTCAAGCCATTAACCGGAGAAGAAGTGCTGCATATGGTTGAAGATGGTGACAGAGTTTGTTGGAAGAAGAAATCAATATTCTTTGATCTCGAGTATTGGAAATACCTTCCTGTGAGGCATGTCCTAGATGTTATGCACATTGAGAAGAATGTTTGCGATAGTGTCATTGGTACATTGCTGGAGATCCCTGGAAAAAATAAAGATGGGATTGCTGCTCGATCAGATTTATTGAACATGGGGGTCAAAACTGATTTGCAACCCGAATATGGAGAAAGACGTACTCGTTTGCCTCCCGGGCCTTGGAATTTGTCAAGAGCAGAGAAGAGAACGGTTTGCAATTCTTTCTATGGTATGAAGGTCCCTGAAGGTTATTCTTCAAATATAAAAAATCTTGTATCTTTACAAGATTCAAGACTTCTTGGCCTTAAATCACATAATTGTCATACCTTAATGCAACAATTGCTCCCTGTGGCAATTCGTTCTGTTTTGGAGAAGCCTGCAAGGTATGCAATAACTCGTTTGTGCTTCTTCTTTAATGCTATATGTGCAAAGACAGTTGATGTTTCCAAGCTAAATAAGTTGGAAGAAGATGTGGTAGTTACTTTGTGTTTGCTTGAGAAGTACTTTCCCCCTTCATTCTTTGATATCATGGTTCATCTAGTAGTACATCTTGTCAGAGAAGTTCGTCTATGTGGGCCAGTATATTTTAGATCGATGTATCCGTTTGAAAGATATATGAAAGTGCTAAAGGGGTATGTTCAGAATCGTACTCGTCCCGAATGTTGCATTGCTGAGCGGTATATAGCTGAACAAGCTGTAGAGTTTTGTACCGAGCATTTATCTGATGTTAGTACAGTTGGAGTGCCTTCAAGCCAAAACATGGGAGTTTCAAAGCCATTATCAGGTTGCACAGTGAGCTTAGTTGATCGGGACCTGTTGAACCAAGCACATCTATATGTCTTGGAGAATACGGAGGAAGTCCTACCTTATATCGAGTACATATGAGTTTTATTCTTTAAGTTTCCATTTTAAATTATTTCTTATGTTTATCTTATATGTTTGGGACCGTAATGCTTGAATTTTTCGTGCCATGTAGGGAACATATGATCCACATCAAGACCGCTTATCCAAAATTTAGAAAGAGAACAAAGTGGCTGCAAGATAAGCACAATAGCACTTTCATTCAATGGCTACGCTTCAAGGTATATGTTATTGAATAACATATTGGAATTTTAATTTTCTTCGTTCTATGTTAGATTGAATTAAGATATGATTAATTTGCAGGTTCAAAGTGAACTTAATGAGGAAGACAATCATGGCATATCAGAAAATTTAAGGTGGCTAGTAGCTGGTCCAAACATGGCAGTGCCATCATATTGGAGCTATCTTATTAAAGGTATTAAATTTAACATCAAGGCACAAGATGATATGCGGACAGTTCAAAGTAGTGGAGTTTATTTACTTGCACATACCATGCAAGTTGCTAGTGCCAAGGATAAAAACCCAATTCTCTCAAATATGGGTTTCTATGGTGTCATTCAAGAAATTTGGGACCTTGACTACCAAAAATTTACAATTCCAGTCTTTAGGTGTGATTGGATAGATAGTACTTCTGGTCTTGTAGTCAACGAACTTGGATTTACCCTTGTAGATTTGAGTAAAATTGGACATAGGAATGACCAATTTGTTTTGGCTTCTCAAGTCAAACAAGTATTTTTTGTTGACGACCCGATGCATCGTGGTTGGTCGGTAGTGTTATAAATGCCTAATAGAGAATATAATGATGTTATTGGTGATGATGTCTTAGGTGATGTGAGAATTGAGTGTGAGCCATTTACTAGAGGGATGCCAAATGTTGACACATTTGATGAATTGGTGGGTGAGTTTGGGAGTCAAAATATTCGAGATGGGTGTGAAGATATATGGATTGAAAGATGCTTATGTAATTTATGAAATTACTTATGCCCTAAACGGCAATGTATGACATTAATTTTGTAATATATTGTAATGTGTTTTCTTCACTTTCATTATTCAGGTTTTGGCCACAAAACAATCAGTACAAAAAATACTGGTTCAAGATTACAAACACGACGGTCCTGATAAAAATGTGAAAAACAGACGTCTGATTAAATAAAATTGTCATTAAAACACGACCGCAATGTATTTACCGACGTCTAAAAGCAACGTAAAATAATGAACCACGATGCTATTGTGGAACAGTTATTAAGGATATCACGTCGGAGAAGCATAGAGAGCCGACATGTAATTGCAAATAACACGACTCCAATCCCATAATACCGACGTCTAAAAGACGAGATATCTAAACTGAACGTTACAAAAGATGACGTCTTAGATTATGAACTCGTCCGTGTCAACTCAAAATCGTCGTCTTAAATTTTACCACGTCGCTTGTTCTCTCATAATTGAAGTGAAAAAGAATTATTCACGACGGTATTTGAAATCCATTGGTAAATTTCTCGACATAAAGGGAAATTTGGACGTCGTTCCTTTACAAAAACAACGTTATATAGATGTATCCACGTTTCTTTTCTTATGATCACGTCGTTAAAATTACTTTACACGGCGAATATCTAATAACCTACACCGTCTCATTGATAATAGACGACGGTAATTTGAGTAAAGATGACGTATAAATTCATAAACACGGTTGTCCTTTACATGATAACGACGTTGTATATTAACTTCGACTGAGAAACGTTGCCGTCTCAGATAGATTACACGACGTTTATGTTTTAAAATATGATGTATAAAATCCAAAATACGTCTGTCTTTTACATGATGACGACGTTGTCCTTTCAAGACAACGTCGTCTCTAGAAATAAATGTGTTGTAAGTAATGAATTTTCCACGTCGTTTATTTTCAGATCATGTTGTTAATATAGTTTTAAACGGCGATCGACTGAGAAACGTTGCCGTTTCAGATAAATTAGACGACGGTTATATTTTAAAGGTGACGTATAAATTATGTAACACGGCTCTCTTTTGTTTGGAGTGGATGTTGTTTACTGTATACAACGTCTTCTGTAGGAATACATGCGTCGTTAGTAATGACATTAACATCTATTTCCACGTCATCATTAAGGGAAAAATCGAAGTGGAAAATGTATTTCACGACGGTTGTAGAAACTGTGGTGACGTAGTTTAATATGAATAACGTCGTCTATTATGTATTTAAAGACGTCATAATTTTATGTGTCGTGAAAGATATATTTAACGGCTGTGAGTTTTAGTTTGCGTCGTTGTATGTTTCTCTTGCGGCCATGTTCTATGAAAATATGTCATGTGTTGCCTTTTAAACGACGTGTTTTTGTTAGAATTGGTCGTCTATTCTTATCCTTGATAGCTTTTTTAGCTCATTTTTCAATACAAAGACATCGGTTATTAGTTATGAATGACGTTGTTTCTTTTAACAACGACGGGGATTTACTTTTAACAACGACGGGGATTTTTCAATACAAAGACATCGGTTATTAGTTATGAATTGAACTATGAATAGGAAGAGTGTGTATGAGAATTCGACAATCTGGATTAGATACATACTTGGTTGTTTAAAATGTTCTTCTATGCTTAATGGATTTCTAATGCTTAATTTTAGGTTAGACAACAAATGATCAAATTAGGGAATTAGGAATACAAGGTTAGGACTAGACACCATGGCTTAACCATACATTAACTAGAATCAATCTTTGAATCTGAATTAGACTTGTCACTTAAATCCTTATAACCCAGAATTGAATTGTTATGGTGAATCGAATGCCCTAGTCTCCAAATCTACTTTTCAATCTTCAAAACCACCCTTGCTACACTTGTTTACTTGTTTCGTTTGCAATCTCAGTTTGTTCATTTCTTTTCACAATCACAATCACAATCACAATCACTCTCACTTTAAATTCTGTTTTAGACTTAACTTCCTAACTTCTTGAATTCGGTAATCTAAGTACATAACTAATTTGAACTTCTCAGTCTTCTTGGGTACGACCTCGTACTTGTATTGCTATACTACTGATTGGCACGTACACTTGCGAGTTAATATAAATAAACAACAGACTTCCTAAACTAAGAGTCCGATTTTCTTGTTTCCAATTTCCATTTGCCCTCATGTTTCTACACCAAACTTGTTTTTGTGATATTTATTCAGGTACACAATATTTATATAAACAATCAACGGTTTTTTTATTAAAAAAAATCATTTTTACACTGATTCGCTCAACATTTGTACCAAATCCCTCATGCTATAGAATTATACATAACAAAACAATTTATATATCAGGAAGAGGTATGTAGTTTCTGTTTTTCTGCATTGCAGTTTTTGTTTCATCCATTGCAGTTTCTTTTTCATAATGCAGGTGATTAAAGCATTATATTCAACTAAAGTACGCAAAAACTTGCAAACATAAGGTAGAAATTTCATAGCAGACTTGACGCAAGGAAGAAGAAAGAGAGCTCTCTAGAAGACGCTAAAAATGACTGTGTTGTTTTCGGCGCGACGCCAAGAGAGAGAGAGAGAGAGAGAGAGAGAGAGAGAGAGAGAGAGAGAGAGAGAGAGAGAGAGAGAGAGAGAGAGAGAGAGAGAGGGGTGAGATTTGATTTTGGCAATTTAAAAAAGGGTGAAATTGTATTTAACCTTTATAATATACACAGGCCCAACGAATTTGGGCCACCTTTTTGGCCAAATCCAGAACAAAATTTGATTCTACTTTAGGTATTTAATCCTTTTTAGTAAAGTATCTTATGGTTAATACCTAATTTTTCTAAAAATTTACCAAACGATTTTGACACTGCTTTTTGAACTAAGAACACTTTAACAAACATGGAGCTACTTCACTTTACAGCTGATTATTTTCAAAGCACAACATAAGCAACTTCTTTTAAAAGTCACATCAATCCCAAACTGGGCCCTTAATCCCTTGAAACTGAACATCCCTAATCAATTTCGATAAATTGAGAGAAAGAGCTTCACTGACCAGCAAGAAAAGGTACGAAGAAAGTGGGTCTCCCTGTCTAAGCCCCTAGATGGGCAAAAAAAAATCCACCGACTTACCATTTAAAATGATGGAGAATGACACAGCAAACACATCCCAAAACCAAAATAATTTGTGGCAGAATCTTTTTTAGCCTATTAGCAATGACTTTGGCTAAAATCTTGTAAGAGCTATTACATAAACTTATAGGATGGAACTGACCCGTGTTTTCAGGGGTTTGGATTTGGAATCAAGGCAATAAAGGTTTTATTTATCTCTTCCAAGCTGCACAGACCATTATGGAAATCAATAGCAGTACTAGAAACAATATTGCTCATGATCTTCCAATATTTTTTATATAGATAGCTTTGAAACCCGTCTAGGCCAAGAGCCTTCCAAGCACCCAACTGCGCAGCCGCCGCTTTAACTTCTTCTTCTATAATTGGGCAAGAAGGTCACGATTCATCTCTTCCGTCACAATTGACGAGATATTACCAATGATTTCATCCCAGTCTCTAGGGCCAACGATTCGAAACAAGTTGCTAAAGAAATTATGAAATTCCTTTCTAACATTCTTTTCTCCAGCAATCCAGTTCCTCCTTTCATTCTTCAATTTAAAAACTCTATTTTGTTGTCTTCGTTGGATTGTGGTCAAATGGAAGAAGCGAGTATTTGCATCTCCTTCTGTCCACATCTGTTCCACCACACTTTTGTAAACTAGAGTTGATCTTTCCCGTGCTGTTTACAAACATCTTCTTGCTCCTAAACCCTAAACATGAATTTGTTGGTTTGTGTTTACTCTCTCAGTTTTGTGTTTCTTTTGGGATCTTTCGATCTGACTCTCTAACCAATCAAATGTGAGGACAGTGGTGGATGTAGGAATTGCCACTCATGGGGTCGTAGTGTAAACTACCTAATAATTTTTTAAGATGAAAACTATATTGAAAATGAAATGATAGTACTTTCACTCATAATTAATGTAAAAAACAATATTACAAGTTACAATTGTGTTGGAACTCATTGTTGTCCCACATCGGCCAGAGGGCCAAAGAGAAAGTAGTTTAAATAGAAATACCCCTCTCTAACTAACACCGAGGCCTTTTGTGATAAAACTCCACACCTGAGGATTGTGCAGGTGGTAAAGTGGGGACAGTATCGGTGTTGTTGGAGTGGGCCCTCGGCCCGTTAACCTGGAAAATTTGACATGGTATAAGAGCCTAGGTTTTCTTGTGACCTGTGTTTGCGTTCTCCTTGCAATTTAAGTGCTCTCCTCCCCTCCTCTTCAAGGGGGGGAGGGGGAGTGAAAAGGATATGTTTATTGACGTATCCCCATTAGCTTGACATATTCCCATGAAGATGTTGTTTATTTCTTGACTCCGACGACCTCTTCTCTTCAGGGGAAGAGGGGGAGTGAAGAGAAGTTGTCTCTGCTGTTGCTGGTGCCAATGCCTTGTATTGCTGTTGATGATGCCTGTTATGTCTCTGACTTGTTGCTCCTGCCTGTGTTGGTGCCAGTATTGTTGTTCATGCCTTTGCTGGTGTGTTTCCGCTGTGGTCATGCCCGTTGACCTTGCCTTTCTTTGCCTTGCCTTACCCTATTTGTTAGGGTTTGGCTTTGCCTTGCCATGCCTTACCTTACCCTATTTTTAGGGTAAGGCTTTACCTTTGTCGTGCCTTACCCTATTTTTAGGGTTCTATGCCATGCCTTGCCACCTTGCCTTTGCTTGGCCTTTATTTGCCTTACCTTGCCTTACCCTATTTTTAGGGTTTGGTTGCCTTTACTTTTGCCGTGTTCACAGGGCTTCTGTGTTCTGCCTTATCTATTGCCGTGCTCACAGGGTTTCTGTGTTCTGCCTTTTCTATTGCCGTGCTCACAGGGTTTCTGTGTTCTGCTATCTACCTTATCTTCTGTCGTGCTCACAGGGCTTCTGTGTTCTGCCTTATCTGCTGCCGTGCTCACAGGGTTTCTGTGTTCTGCTATGTGCCCTATTTTTTAGGGTTTGCTCTTGTGTTTCCGCTGCGAACTTTGCTTTAGTTTGTCACTTGTTTCACTTGTGGTTGACAAAAAGACCTTCTCTACAATTGGTGCTTCTCAAGTATGGTGTTCTATGACTCGCTTGTCAAGTTGGGCATGCGAAATATCTTTGCCCAACTTGAGGGGGAGTGTTGGCGAGTCCTTACTTAGTTAGGATTTTGGTTCCTTACTATGTTAGGATTTTAGTTACTTACCTCACGCATTAGTGTGAGTGGTGGCCCTATGCATTGGTTCGGTGTACCAACACGCATTCTGTTGGCGAGTCCTTACTTAGTTAGGTTTTTAGTTCCTTATTTCATTAGAATTTGGGTTACTTACCAATTATTATTTAGTCCTATTGTAATAGAGATTTACTTCCTATTGTAATTTAGATATATTTCCTATTTTATTTAGGGTTAACACATCTTTGTACTTATATAAATACATCCATATTAGAGAAGAATAAAAATATGAGCATATATGAGCATATCTTAGCATAACTGAATATTTGCCCTACTTTGTTTGACATGGTATCAGAGCCAGGTTGCGGGCCCGTACTTGCCACGTGATGGGTGGGTCCCCGTTTGGCCCCGCGCGATGGGTGAGTCCCCGTTTGGCTCCACGTAGGCCAAAGGTGCCACGTGATGGGTGGGTCCCCGTTTGGCCCCGTGCGATGGGTGAGTCCCCAATGGCTCCACGTGGTTGCCGATGTGTGGATCTCCACGTGTGACCCACAAAATGGGGTCTCACGTGCGGGGGAGTGTTGGAACTCATTGTTGTCCCACATCGGCCAAAGGGCCAAAGAGAAAGTAATTTAAATAGAAATACCCCTCTCTAACTAACACCGAGGCCTTTTGTGATAAAACCCCACACCTGAGGATTGTGCAGGTGGTAAAGTGGGGACAGTATCGGTGTTGTTGGAGTGGGCCCTCGGCCAGTTAACCTGGAAAATTTGACAAATTGTCCACGACGAGGTTTCATATTTTGAAAACATAGGCATTATAGCTTCATTTTCAATACAGTAGCCTGGTGGTGGAGGTTTTGGGGAAATTGGGGTTAGGGTTGTTGTTGAGGAGAAATATGAAAATTGGGATTTTGGAGGTCAAATTTTGGGTCTGGGCTGTTTAGAAGCTGTAGCTCCCTTTTTCTTTTTTCTTTTTTTCTTTTTTTTTTTTAAAGTCCTAGCCCAAAATGACATCGTTTTGGCTAGGTCATTTATAAAAAATTGCCTTGGACAAAACGACGTCGTTTTGCCAAGCAGTTTAAAAATAAAAAAATAAAAAACTCGAGTTGGCCCACCCAAAGCTTCTTCTTCTCCATGGGTCGCTCCCATGGTTGCCAAGAGCAAAAACTAGATCCTACAATTAAAATCCAGGTCTGCCATGGGGTCGTCTGACCCCATTGACCCCATGGTGGATCCACCACTATGTGAGGGTTCGAAACTTATCTTGGGCTTTGAATTTTTATATCAATGTTTTGCTTTGGGGAATTTTGACTTATTGCTGGGATGATAAGATGCCCTCTGCACCTTGGGTAATTGTAAGCAATTTACATACCAATTGCAAGGTGTGACTATGCAATTGGTTTCTTGATGTGCAATTAGAATATTACGAAATGAAAGAGGAAGCAAAATGTGTTGTGTTACTTGTTTTGCGATAAAAATATGTACATTATGGTATCCAATTGTTCCATTCCATATTTTTGTTCACTCCTTGTGTTGACCTAAATACATATAAAAAAAATTGACAAATTGAAAAAAAAATGTAATGTTAAATTAATTGGACCACATAATGTAGCAATTGCATGTCAATACGCAATTGACTCTAGTGATAGATACATTGCATTGGGGAGGGGGGCACTTATCCTGGGATTCGAACAAGTGACCAAGGGGGCGAAGGGGGAGGGACCTCACCACCGAGTTAGTTTAAAGCATAATGCAAAGTCCTGGAATTTGTCAAAGGGATATTGGTGGAGAAAAGTGCTCCCTTTTTCTCTCTTTTTTTCAAATTCCAGATGAGAAATGAGAATCCAATTCCCTATCACAAGGAGTTCGTCTAATTTTTCGGTTTTTTTTATAATGATTTTTTTTATCAATTTATTATGAATTTTAGAAGTTTAAACATTTAAGATAAAAATAAATTCAAGACAATAACACATGGCAGTGTGCGAGTGGTGCGCTGCCAGTTTCTTCTAAAATGTCACTCTCCGGTGGTGCCACTTGTTATTTAGATTTTCTTTTTCTATTTTGTTCTGTTTTCTTAAACAATTCACAAAAAATCAGGATAATAAATCAAAAATTCCTAAAAAACCCCTTATGACATAATCTTCAACTACAGAGCGCCAAAATCAAATTTTGACTTAGGAAAATTAAAAATCAACATTTTGGAGGAAGAGTTGTAGTGAAGAAAGTTAGGCGGCGACAAGAAATGTTTTTCGGCACCATTTTTCGTTTTCTAAAAATGAAAACACGACAAAACGCGTTTAGTGAACCAAGTCGTGAAAATGCAGAAAACGAAATTTCGAAAACATATTCAATATTACACTTTAAGTTCGAAAACGTCCCAGAGATGTTTTCTGCGTTTTCATAAACGCCGAATTTGCAATAGGAAACAAAGAACAGAAAACTCCATTTCTTTTTCGAGAGAATTTCGCTCACACCCCTTGAGGTTAGGCATAATTACAATCAAACCCCACAGGTTTTGTTTATTGCAGTCACACCTCCTAAATCTAACGAAAGTTAACTCAACTCAACAGTTCTGGGATAGAACCGTCTTTCCGCTTTGTGAAGCTCTCATCTGCCGAGGCGCCCCCTTTGGGTTGTGGTTTACGCTTGCTGTTATTCTTGCTACTGAACTTATCATTTCTTTGACATGCCTGCTTGGAGGGTTGATCGACTTGCTTAGCAACCTTTTTCGCGGCTAGGAGCCGTAGTCAGCTCGCAGGCACTTCTTGAAAGCTAAGGAGGAGATTCGATCATCGCACCCCACGATGTTAGCTCTCTTTGCCTTGAACCTTTTGATGTAGTCTCGCAGGGACTTGTCAGGCTTCTTGTGCATGTTGAACAAGTGGTCAGCTTGCTTTTTGATCGTCCGGTAGGAAGTGTACTTTGTTGTAAAGACAAGCGCTAGCTCCTTGAAGTCGCTGATTGGCCCAGACGGTACGGTATGAAACCAGTCTTGAGCTGCTCCTCGCAAGGTCATTGCAAATACCTTGCACATCAACACATCCTTATGACACTTTTGAAATGCTTCAGATGGCTCTCATGATTGGAAGCTCCTTTGAATGGCATGGAAGCTGGAGTTGGGAATCACCTTGGCGGGTCCGCCTGCTCGATCTCGCTGGTGAAAGGAGAGGAGTTTACTTGGTCTACTTATTTGCGCAGGACATCCTTCAAGTCTCCTCAAATCTTCAAGTCTCAAAGTCGGTCATTCACGAGCCTCTCGACGTCATCTACTGGCAAATCTTGCGGTTAACTTCATTGTCTCCCATGACGCGGGCGTCGCTGATCGACCTCCTCATTAACTCTTAGGGGTTGATCTCCTTGGCTATCCTACTTGTGCGGCGTATTGGTGGACTGAGCTTGGGAGGGATTCCCTGTGGCTTGTTGCTGGGTGTTGGGGTCTTTTTTCTTCGGAAGGCTCATCCGAGCTTGTTGATTCTTGGACCGCCATAGAGTTGTGAATCAAGCCTACGTTACCCCCTTTTCTGAGTTAGCGAGAACTAGGCCCAAAGCATCCTGAGGGAGAAGCAAGTCTCAGGGGAGTACTATGTTCTTCTTCCAGCGGCTGCGTGTTTGGCAATGATGTTTCTAGCAGCTTGACGAAGAGTTGAAGATGACTTGCTGATGTTTCAGGAAACTTGAAGAAGATTTGAAGATGGCTTCCTGATGTTTCCGGCAGCTTGACGAAGAGTTGAAGATGACTTGCTGATGTTGATATGAGATTGTGTGAGCTTGGCATGAGAGCTTGGAATGTGGGAGCTAAAGATCCGCATGTTTAGCAAATGAGAATGCTTGTGCTTGGTTTGGTGTTTCATATGCTTGAGTTTGGGTGTTAAGAACTTATTGTTTGAAGCTATGGCTATGGTAGTTTGATTGTTTGGCTGTGATGGTTATTGGGATGTTTATAGCAGTCAAATAAATGAGATTTCAAAGAGCATGGCTGAGGAAAAAAAAGCTTAAGACTTTGAAGGCTATGATGTTTGTGACTATAATTCTAGAGAGATTTATGAGTTCTAGAGGTGGGAGGATGGAAGGAAAAGCTTGGAGTTATGCTTGGTGAGGCTTTATAGGAAAGATGAAGGATTTCAAGGGTGAGAAAGTAGGAAACATGGTTGTGATGGTTAAGGAATGGCTGGGATGGCCGTTGGAATGCTTGTAGCAGCCGATAAATGTTGGTTGATGGCTGCTGGGATGCTTGCAGTAGCCAAAGGATGGAGGTTAATGGCTGGGATGACCGCTGGAATGCTTGCAGTAGTCAAAGGGAGGAGGGAATATGAGTTCTCATGGTTGCTGAGAAGCTTGCAACAACCAAGAGAGGTTGATAAAGGGTGAGGGTTTTCCTTTATTTCCAATAGGTAAAGGGAGGTGCTGAAACTAGCCTATTTCCAATGGTTACAATGGAGCATTGGGGCATGCTATTTTCCAACAGATGTAGCTAGGTACCATAAACTGATTATTTCCTATGGGTAAAAGGAAGCGCTGGAAATGACTTGTTTCCAGCGGGTAATAGGGAGTGCTGAAAAAGGCTTGTTTCCAACGGGTAAAGCTAGGCATTTGGAAAATGACTTATTTCCTATGGGTAAAAGGAAGTGATTGAAAAATATCTCATTCGCTCACCCATATTGGAGAACTCTAAGTAATGGGCTTGGACTTTGGTGCTCCCAAGTAGCTAGCCCAAAGTCTCAATTATCCAAGAGCTTCTGTGGGCCTTGTGGACCTCCGTAACCTTCCACACCACAATCCCTCATGCAAGCCCCGTAAACCACATGACTTGGGTTCATATGAGCTTGATAAGTGATTGACATATGAAAAATGTATTATTGGCTTTGCATGGCATGGACATTATTATTTATTTAATGAATTAATTCCCAAAATACAGTTTGGATTAACGCATGACCAACATTATATGTTATATTGGGCTTTAAATGTCTTTAGGCATCTCGTGACTTTTTTGGGCCTCAACACCGAGTACTAGCTATGGATGAGCGGGCCAACGAGCGTCTTTCTTCACGTACTTCTAGAGGAGGGTTGTGAGACTGATCTCCTTGTGGGCCAAGCCTTGCATGATTGCTTCCTTGAGGGTCTGTTTGTGCCTAATAAACCACGGCCGTGAAACGGCCGAGGGAATAACTCTCCTCGGCCTCAAGCTGAAACACAGCGTTTTGTCAGGGTGTTTGGCTTTCCAGAGAAAAAATGAGGAAAATCACCAAGGCATGGTTATCTCGGCCAAGGTTATAGGCCGAGGCCGAGATCGAGCGAGGTCACGGCCAAAGGCATTAAAGTCAGATCGTCACGTGACAGCAGGGTCCCACGCTCCATTTAATGAAGCAAGGTCTCTGTTTATTGCAGCAAGCCCACTGGCCAAGAATGAGCATTCAATGCGCGAGGGAAGGTGGGAAGTGATTGGAGTCAGGATTTGGTGACAGAAATCAGAATGATTAGACGCCAACATTCTCACAAAGCTCTTTGCAGTTTGAGAGATTAGGTAATTGGCTATCAGAGCAATAAATGCGTCTCCACGGCCAGAAGCGCAGAACCCACGATCAGGGCGGCGGCCGAGATTCACCGGGATTCATGGAGTCACACCACCATACTTCACGATCCCAAATGTCGATTGGACTACCCACTTGGTATAATCAGGCTCCACCATGCAGATTTTTAGCCTCGATTATCCCTCCAGGAGCTCTACCTATAAATACAAGACTCAAGACCACTTTCAAAGGGTTCAAACACCAAACAAAAGCCTCCCACGGAGCAACTTATATTTTCCTGTAATGCACTTTCAATATCTTTACTTGCTTTTCTAGGAGTAGTGTTAGTTTGTAAGGAAAATCCATTCATCAATATATCAAACGACCCTTGATTTTCAAGGCGCCGGAGCACCACCCTTGTTGTTCGCTCACTCACCCCATATATCATACGACCGCCGCTCATCGAGTGGCGCGCCGGAGCACCGCCCCAAAACCCACCAAACACCACCACTCAACGGCCTTGTAGTTCAGGCCGTGAACCTTACAGCCGAGACTAGTTCCTCTCTCGGCTACAATCGTTTGATCAGAAGACGAGTTCAGACAGGCGCACCATCTAAACACTATCAACACCTCTAACATCTCGAAGCACGGTAGACCGTGCTGGCACGCCCGCGCACAAACGCACCCCGTCCAAAAGCAGGAAACCGCGTGTTCAACGCAGATCCCCTCGGCCCGGAACCCCAGGCCGTGAGATTTGCGCGGCAGACACTTTTGGCACGCCCGGTGGGATACCTTGTCAAAACTTGTGATGGAAACCAACGTTCCTACAACGACGGACCGCTTGGCCGAGTCCATACAAAAACAGGCAGCGATGGAAGAGCAGATGTCCAAGCAGGCCTGCAGGATAGAGACATCCTTCATGGCCGCAGTGGACAGATTCTCCTCTGAGCTGCGAACTTTTTTTCAAGAAGAGATGCCGACAACCTCAACCGCGGCGTCTCCCGAAGCTGGACGAAATGGCCGAGAGAGCGAAACACACGGCGAAAACAGCAGCCTCAGCGTTTATGGCCGCACCGAAGTGTCAGGCCACGGCCAGCATTCTCCGCTACCAACCGATGGCCGGGGACAGCGCCAGCCTACGAGGACGGATTCTGGGCTAATCCATACGATGAAAACCACGCGCGGCCCATTCCACGCGTTAGCCAGAGCAGCAGGACGAAGTAGACCTGCGGTGTCCACAGTCCAGGGTCTCGGCCCGACCCATATTTTGCCCGACCAAGCGCTACCCGGCCAAAATAATGTGACCAAAACGTTATCACAAAATAATCTCGAAGACTTGGCCACTGTACTACCATTGCAAAGACACGACCCGGCCAGTCCGACGACGACCCAGATGCGCCAAGGTTCCTACCATGATTTAGATCAACAGAACCAGGTAGCCACATTCCGGGGGCCGGCGGATCAAGTTCACCCTAGTCAAATATACGGGGGCCTGAAACGGAGCCGTTCAGTCGCAGAGACCGAGCCCGCGGCTCAAACAACTCAGCAGGGATGGCCGCAAAACAATGCGCGGCCAAGCAGGCCGTGCCGAGGATATCAATCTAAAGACATCCGGCTTATCTTGAAAGACGGTTTAACACAAAGAGAGTTGGGGGCACTAGGTTGCGAGAGACCGTGCCTACCAAGGGAGCGCAGGGTCTTGCCCCAAGGCTTCCCTAAGGATTTGCGGGCTCACCGGGTTCCGGAAAGTTTGGCCGTGGGCGTTCCTTTGCATAGTTTGGCCAACAACCGGGGCGCTAATAAACTACCCAAGCTGGGAGTCCAACTCCTTCGGGGTACCAGACGGCGGGGCCTAAAGAAAAACTATTCGCAGATCAGGCGCGGAGTCTTAGGAAATTCAAAGACCTCGAAGCTCCACGTTCACAACTCGGCTCAAGTTGAAAAGAAAATGGCGCCGAGGCCCTACGATAAGAAAGTCAAAAAGAAGAAAAGGGGAAGTATACATAGCCCTTACATATAGATAAAAAGGGGTATTATTTACACCAAAAGGGAAATATGTGTAGATAAATTTAAAAGTTTATAGTTATTTATTACACACCAAATGGAAAAAAAAAGAAAGAGAGAAAGTTAAACGGCTGCTGTTTGCCTGCCTAGGCCCCCTCGCTGAACATTCCCCAGACTAGGCAGGTGATCCTCCTCCAAGCGATGTCACCGCCATCAATATCCGTTTGCCACCTCGCCCGGATCAGCTTACGTTCGGCCAGGGCCTTCTTCGTCTCGGTCGCGGCTTTGAGGATCTGCTTGGCCGAGGATTTCAGTTCACGTCCGGTTGCGACCGCACCATCTCGGCGCTGAAGAATAAGAGATCGACGGGCCTGGAGCTCGGCAATCTGGGCCTCAACCTGCGCAAGCTCTTCATTTGCTCGTTGAACAACGAGATCATTTTCTTTCAAACGGGCCATTGCAGGTTCGACCTTTTCTTTGATCCCCACCAAGTTTTGTTCGAGCGAGCTTCCCTCGGCCATCCTGGTCACGGCTTCAGCATACCGGCCAATCATCTCCTCGCCTTCGGCCAGACGGGCTTGCAATTCATCCAGCTGAGCCGAGTCCAGCAGACCGATCGCCATAGCTGTATCCAGGCAGGACCTGAACTCCATGAGCGCCCCGGTAGCGGTCATCTCTCGAACTCCGAGAAGAAGGAACTCCCGGAGCCGTTCAATTATGGTCGTGGAATCCTCGTCCAGGGGAGCTGAGGCCGAACTACCTCCTTCCTCATGAAGCTTGGCGTACAAATCGTCAAGATCGTCAGAAGAAGTGGCCTCCTGTGTATAAGGAAGAATCTAGGTGAGAAATGATGAGCAAGGACATAAAGGAATAAGAAGGAGGGATTGAATACTTACGGCGAGCGAGAGATCAGTTCTAGCCGCCGAAGTAGTCCGCAGGAGGCTCGGTACACTCACGACCGCGGCCCCAGTTACTAACGGCTCGGCCACAACGATCGAATCCTGAGACGACGGCGCAGGAGGCATGGTCGTAGCAACCATCGAGGATGGCGACGACGGCTGGGGAGGCTGGAACCAAAAATTCAGTCAAAAACATCATGCGGAATTCCATGAGGAAAACGACAAAGTTAAAGTATGGAAAAGCGAACTCTTACCAGGCGGAAGGAAATACCGCTCGGACGAGGAGGAGCGGGCTGCGACGACTCAGCAGGCACGTCTGTGGTAAACTCTTCGGCGGCTTCTTCGGTGGCCTCCTCGGCAACCTCCTCGGCGACCTCTTTGGTAGCCCCCTCGTCCACGGCCTCCTCTTCGAACCCCTCTGCAACCACCTCATCCACGGCCATCTCTTCAATTTCAGTTTCGGCCGCGTCCGCCTCTTCGACCATGATCTCGGTGGTTGCCGCTTCCTCGACCGGCCCCTCGGCCGTAGCTTCCTCTTCAACCGCTACCTCTGCGGCTCTCAATTCCTCGACCACCACCTGAACGGCGGCCGTCTCCTCTACATGCGGCACCTCAGCCGCGGCCTCCTCCTCGACTATTACCACGTCCTGGGAAACAGCCAGACTATCAACGTACGAAAAAGGGGAAGGAGGGCGACCTCGATAAAACAGAAAGGAAAAGGAGACAAGGGAGAAATGCTTACGGCCACGGGGGGGGCTTCCCTTACAATCTCCGAAGGGACTCCCTCCTCCTTTCCGCCCTCCGGAGAAGTGAAGAGGGTCCTCTTCCTCGGTCGCTCCACTGCCGCCATCTCTACCGCGGTGACTCTGGCTGGCGCGGCCTCCACCGGTGCGGCCCCAACACTTGACGCTTCTCGGCTCCTCTTACGGCCCGGGGCTGTGATTGTAAAAAGAAAGGGAGATGAGATAATCAAGGACCAGGTAGGCTTTGAGAGACCGGCAAATATATAAATATATAGAAAAATAAATCATGCAAAACTTACCAGCAGCGGCGGCCGATCGAGCCGACGGGGAAGGCGGCACGGTCCTATGGGCCAGCGTCTTTCGCGGCCCCACCACAGGCGCCGCCCTGGGAGCCGGGGCCGCAGTCAAGTCTGGAGTCGTGCTCAAAGCCGCGACCGCTGCTCCGGCCGACGGAGGGACCGTTGCTCCAGAAGCGACCACGGCTGCGGTACTTGGCCGAGGGGGTCCGGCTGATACCTTCTTCACCTTGGTGCCTTTGGGGGTAAGAGGGTCCCAATCCGCATTCTTCAGGGCCGATCTCGCGGCCTCCCCATCTGGCCGGATAAACCTGGCCGAGATGCACTCCTCGTACCAGACCCTTCCATCCTCGTCATATGCATTACGGCGCCTCCACGGCATCAGGTTCAGGAAAGTCATCCCCTGTTGAAGCTGGAAGGTGATTTTAGCCACCCCGTGCAGTTGAGAGACATCGGCCCTCCAGGACGAGAGGCGATTGATTGACAGAGGAGGAAGTGGGGCCGTTTGGATCAAACCGAACTGTCGTGCCACGAAGTTTGGCAGGTAAACCTCGGCCCCGGCCTTGGACATGCCGCAGTGAAGGTCGCGCGAAACCAGGAAGGAGCCCCAGATCTCCTTCAAATCATTCTCGGTCTCAACATCAGGGACGACCGAGAGGTCATGCGACAGGAATAGTGGGAATGGCCGAGCCAGGCAAACTCGGAACTGCGTGCCAGTTCTCTCGGCCAAACCATAGAAGAATTTGTAACAAAAGGCCGAGGTATTGTGCTTTTTGGGGGCGCGGGCGAATGCATTGGCCAGCGGCTCGGCGTCGCTGATGTTGGTTGTCGTCCTCAGCTCGGGGAAGTAGGCTTGCAGCCAGAATTGGAAAGCCCACAGTGGACCGCCGTGCTTCGGCTTCATGCCATCAGTAACGATGTCGTGAAGCGTGCGGTAGAGTTGGCCGAGGAGATAGGGGCCGAGCGCCAGCCTGCCACCCTGTGCAAGATAATCGGCCACATGAGCAAACTCCACGGTGACCTTGTTCGCCTGAGTACAGAAGACGAACTTGCACAGCCAGTACAGCAGAAAAGCGGCGTGCTCAACTTCACCAGGGGGGTGACGGCGTCATCTTCGGGGCTGTCTTCCACGCCGAAGTTGCTGTAGAAACTGGAGTAATTGAGCATATTCTTCGCCTTGTTTCCACTAACTCTCGTGAGAGTCGGCCACAGGGCTTTAAAACTCCCCGCCGCCTCGGGGGCAACCAGGGCGGCGTTTACTTCCACGCCGAGAGGAGAAAGGCCGAACAGGGCGGCCATGTCCAGCACGGTCGGCGTCATCATGCCGAACCGAAAATTCATGGTATTAGTGGCCGACGACCAAAGGCACAAGGCCGCGGCCAAGAGCGACCGATCCATGACCAACGGCTGCTCAAACAGTTTGATCAAGTGGTAGATGCCTTGATCCTTCCATTGTTGGCCGAAGAAGTGCTCCATCCTCGGCAGCCACTTCTCCCAGTCTGAGGTCACGGTGGGCCATTGTTGCTGCGTCCTGATGACATTCCAATCTTGAAAGTCCCCCCCGTCAAAGGCCGAGTGATCTACTAGGTTGTTCTTTAGAAGGGCCACGAGCCTTTCCGGCATTCCACCCTCAATGGAGGGGCCGAGGACACAGGCATCAGTAAGTTCGCCATCATCATCGGCCTAGGGTGTAAGGATGTTTGGAAGGATTGAGCCCTGGATGTCTCGGCAAATGGTCTCGAACTCAGTCTGAAAGGTTTGGGACCGGACTTCGACAGATATGGAAGGACTGGAGGCCATTGAAGCAGATGTGACTAAGTTGGGCGTTCTGAAGAAGGGAAAATGCAGAAGAGGAAGGTGAACGTGAGAGACACTGAAAGGAAATCCAGAAGGGGGTGAAGGTTCGCAGGGTTCTGAAGGACTGGAAAACTCACGAGCGAGAAACACAATTTTCTGTTAAGACTGAAGGTTTGGAGAGGAAGATTTTTGCAAAGCTTGGGCGTCTGAGAATTCTGAAAGCGTAGGGAGGAAGCAAGAAAGTTTGGGTTTTTATATTGGCGCTAGAATTCGAAACGAAAGGGTATGTCTCTCTCGAGAGACGTAACGTTTTGTCAGCACTAAACAGGCGCGGTGACGTGTCGAAAGCCCAAAGGCCGTCGTTTCCTCTGACAAAACGAAGCGACGCTTTGGGCAATGATGGCCTACACGATGTGCCTGAGGCATTAAATGCGCCGACTGGATTGCGCATTTAATGCCCCAGTTGTCAGTCACCTCAGAGGGCTAAAGGTCCATCCCTTGGAATCCATTCGGCCCCTACTCATGCCGAGGCCGAAGAATCCAGGGATGTGGGGGCAATGTTTGTGCCTAATAAACCACGGCCGTGAAACGGCCGAGGGAATAACTCTCCTCGGCCTCAAGCTGAAACACAGCGTTTTGTCAGGGTGTTTGGCTTTCCAGAGAAAAAATGAGGAAAATCACCAAGGCATGGTTATCTCGGCCAAGGTTATAGGCCGAGGCCGAGATCGAGCGAGGTCACGGCCAAAGGCATTAAAGTCAGATCGTCACGTGACAGCAGGGTCCCACGCTCCATTTAATGAAGCAAGGTCTCTGTTTATTGCAGCAAGCCCACTGGCCAAGAATGAGCATTCAATGCGCGAGGGAAGGTGGGAAGTGATTGGAGTCAGGATTTGGTGACAGAAATCAGAATGATTAGACGCCAACATTCTCACAAAGCTCTTTGCAGTTTGAGAGATTAGGTAATTGGCTATCAGAGCAATAAATGCGTCTCCACGGCCAGAAGCGCAGAACCCACGATCAGGGCGGCGGCCGAGATTCACCGGGATTCATGGAGTCACACCACCATACTTCACGATCCCAAATGTCGATTGGACTACCCACTTGGTATAATCAGGCTCCACCATGCAGATTTTTAGCCTCGATTATCCCTCCAGGAGCTCTACCTATAAATACAAGACTCAAGACCACTTTCAAAGGGTTCAAACACCAAACAAAAGCCTCCCACGGAGCAACTTATATTTTCCTGTAATGCACTTTCAATATCTTTACTTGCTTTTCTAGGAGTAGTGTTAGTTTGTAAGGAAAATCCATTCATCAATATATCAAACGACCCTTGATTTTCAAGGCGCCGGAGCACCACCCTTGTTGTTCGCTCACTCACCCCATATATCATACGACCGCCGCTCATCGAGTGGCGCGCCGGAGCACCGCCCCAAAACCCACCAAACACCACCACTCAACGGCCTTGTAGTTCAGGCCGTGAACCTTACAGCCGAGACTAGTTCCTCTCTCGGCTACAATCGTTTGATCAGAAGACGAGTTCAGACAGGCGCACCATCTAAACACTATCAACACCTCAAACATCTCGACGCACGGTAGACCGTGCTGGCACGCCCGCGCACAAACGCACCCCGTCCAAAAGCAGGAAACCGCGTGTTCAACGCAGATCCCCTCGGCCCGGAACCCCAGGCCGTGAGATTTGCGCGGCAGACAGGGTCCAGGCGAGCATGGACAATGGAGTAGAGCTTGCTGACCTTTGTGACATGCCAGCGTGCTGGGTAGCGTGCTGGGTTGATCTACTTTGAGTAGAGCTTGCTGACCTTTGTGACATGCCAGCGTGCTGGGTAGCGCTCTATTGTTCTTCTCCTCGCCTGCCTGCGACCTCTCGAATTGCCTGTCGATGCGCTCATTCATCCTTCTCTCTTCACCATGGGATCCAGGGCCAAGGTTCCGGACCACGTTGATCTGCTTGAGGAGCTGTCCAACCAAGTTGTTTTGGTCGTCTATTCTTTGAGCCAGCTAGTCGACTCTAAGGTTGAGGTCCGCTTGATTGCTCAAATATGGATGAGAGAATCGTGTGGAGTCCAATTGCATGTGGACTAGGGTTTCATTTGAGGTGTACTCGGGAGCATATGTCAAGTATGGTGGCAAATGAGAAAATGGATGAAGGTGTTCCACAACAAGGCCAAGGTCGGCATTGGCGCCAAGATGGCCGTGTCCTATGGCGGCAACGGGATTGTCGTGAGTAGTGGTGTGGTCATAGGTCGCGGCGGGTCGTGTGTCGCGGCATTGTTGTGGAAGGTAGTGCCGGATCTAGCCATAAGGGCTTGCGACAACAAGGTTGTCCCGACCATGGGGACGTGAGGCTGCGAGGTGGACCCAACCACAAGGCCACATAGCGGCGCGCTAGTTCCAGTTGCAAAGCCTTGTGGCTACGGCGCGGCTTCGACCATGGAGTTGTAAGGTGAAAGGTTTGGGCCCATCATGGATTGCATTTTTTTGCGGCGACCCTGCTTCTCGTGCGCATGCTTCCAACCATGGTTGTTTGGAAGGCTTCGGTTGAGTGATGAATAAGAGGAAACATATTCCTTCGATTATGAGCACGCCTTGAGTATAACTCGTGCTCTCAATGAAAGCAGCAAAATGTTTGAGCAAAATTCCGCACAGGGAATATTCACCTCTTGATTCTTCAAACCCTACAATCTCCATCTCTTTCCTCCTCATCGAAATCTGTGAAAAAGATCGAGGTTCAGGGACCACACCTTGGGGTATTGGCCAAAGGCCACTACTACAAAAAACGAAATAGATGACGGTAATCCACCGTCGTGTATCATGGTTTACAACCGACGAGAAATCGACCACCGTCTTTTCATACATGAAATAACGACGGCAAATAACCGACGTAGTTAATATAGTACACGTCAGTAAAATACTAAAACCGACGTAGATTTCATACATAAAAGCATAAAAAGAGACCTTTCGACTATAATAGACGACGGTTTTAGTAAAACACAAACATTGAAATAATGTTAAATGTCAAAAACAACTACAAAACCGACGTAAATATGCTTATCAACGTCTCTAAATACACCAAAACCGACGTGTAAAACTTAGAAACCGTCTTGGTTAATAAATACTACGTTCACTCAATGAAAAAACTGACGTCTTACACATATAACATGGCATATATTTACTTGAACAGACGTAAAAACAACAATAACCACGACCCTTTATATCACCACAGACGTTGAAAATGATTTTGACGGCTTGAACACAAAAAAAACGACGTGGTTAATATAGTACACGTCACAAAAAAACTAAAACCGACGTCGATTTGGTACATAAACGCATAAAAAAGAGACCTTTCGACTATAATAGACGACGGTTGTATTAAAACACAGACGTTTAAATAATTTTAAATGTCAAAAACAACTATAAAACCGACGTAAATAGTTTTATCAACGTCTCTAAATTAAACAAAACCGACGTGTCAAACTTAGAAACCGCCGTGGTTAATAAATACTACGTTTACTCAATGAAAAAACTGACGTCTTAAACATATAACATGGCATATATTTACTTGAACAGACGTAAAAACAACAATAACCACGACCCTTTATATCACCACAGACGTTGAAAATGATTTTGACGGCTTGAACACAAAAAAAACGACGTTGTTAATATAGTACACGTCACAAAAAAACTAAAACCGACGTCGATTTGGTACATAAACGCATAAAAAAGAGACCTTTCGACTATAATAGACGACGGTTGTATTAAAACACAGACGTTTAAATAATTTTAAATGTCAAAAACAACTATAAAACCGACGTAAATAGTTTTATCAACGTCTCTAAATTAAACAAAACCGACGTGTCAAACTTAGAAACCGCCGTGGTTAATAAATACTACGTTCACTAAATGAAAAAACTGACGTCTTAAACATATAACATGGCATATATTTACTTGAACTGACGTAAAAACAACAATAACCACGACCCTTTATATCACCACAGACGTTGAAAATGATTTTGACGGCTTGAACACAAAAAAAAACGACGTGGTTAATATAGTACACGTCAGAAAAAAACTAAAACCGACGTCGATTTGGTACATAAAGCATAAAAAAGAAACCTTTCGACTATAATAGACGACTGTAATAGACGACGGTGGAAATGAATTATAATTAACCGACGTGTTTTCTTTTTAAAATGGCGGTATTTATTTCATTTTTGCGTTGTCATTCCACGTCGGTTGTGAAAACCCGACGTTGGTTGTTTTTAAGACGTCTCGTTTTGCGATTTTTGTAACTTGACCGTCGTATTTTCAGCTTTAACCGATTATTTTTAAATTTTTGATTCGTTGTGCCCAAAGCTTGCAGAATGAAAATGTGATCGGAATTAAAATGATATACAGAGCTATGAATTAATGTCATACAATTAACTGCATAACTAATGTCATACATTACAACAATCAATCAATCCATATATCTTCACACCCATCTCTAATGTTCTCACTCCCAAACTCACCCACTAGGTCATCAAATGTGTCAACATTTGGTATCCCTCTAGAAAATTGCTCACACTCAATTCTAATATCACCTAGCACATCATCACCAATAACATCATTATATTCTCTATTAGGCATTGATAACACTACCGACCAACCACGATGCATTGGGTCGTCAACATAAAATACTTGTTTGACTTGAGAAGCCATAACAAATTGGTCATTCCTATGTCCAATTTTACTCAGATCTACAAGGGTAAATCCAAGTTCGTCGACTACAAGGCCCGAAGTGTTATCTATCCAATCACACCTCAAGACTGGGATTCTAAACTTTTGGTAGTCAAGATCCCAAATTTCTTGAATAACCCCATAAAAACCCATATTGGAGACAATAGGGTTTTTATCCTTGGCACTAGCAACTTGCATAGTATGTGCAAGTAAATAAACTCCACTATTTTGGACAGTTCGCACATCATCTTGTGCCTTGGTGCTAAATTTGACACCATTAATAAGATAGCTCCTATATGATGGCACTACCATGCTTGGACCAGCTGCTAACCATCTCAAATTTTCTGATATGCCATTATAATCTTCCCCATTAAATTCACTTTGAACCTACAAATTAAACATATATATTAATTCAATCTAACATATATATAGAAAGAAAGAAAATTAAAATAATAAATTGAATATGTCATTCAATAACATATATACCTTAACACGTAGCCATTGAATGAAAGTGCTATTGTGCTTATCTTGTAGCCACTTTGTTCTCTTTCTAAATTTCGGATAAGTGGTCTTGATGTGGATCATATGTTCCCTACAATTGACACGAAAAAAACACGCATTACGGTCCCTTATATATAAGATAAATATAAGGAGTAATAATATTTAACATGGCTACATATATATGAAAAATTAAACTCATACGTACTCGATATAAGGTAGGACTTCCTCCGTATTCTCCAAGACATATAGATGTGCCTGGTTCAACAAGTCCATATCAACTAAGCTCACTGTGCAACCTGATAATGGCTTTGAAACTCCCATATTCTGGCTTGAAGGCACTCCAACTGTACTAACATCAGATAAATGCTCGGTACAAAACTCTACAGCTTCTTCAGCTATATACCGCTCAGCAATGCAACCTTCGGGACGAGTACGATTCTGAACATACCCCTTTAGCACTTTCATATATCTTTCAAACGGATACATCCATCTAAAATATACTGGCCCACATAGACGAACTTCTCTAACAAGATGTACTACTAGATGAACCATGATATCAAAGAATGAAGGGGGAAAGTACTTCTCAAGCAAACATAAAGTAACTACTACATCTTCTTCCAACTTATCTAGCTTGGAAACATCTACCGTCTTTGCACATATAGCATTGAAGAAGAAGCACAATCGAGTTATTGCATACCTTGCAGGCTTCTCCAAAACAGAACGAATTGCCACAGGGAGCAATTGTTGCATCAAGGTATGACAATCATGAGATTTAAGGCCAAGAAGTCTTGAATCTTTTAAAGATACAAGATTTTTTATATTTGAAGAATAACCTTCAGGAACCTTCATACCATAAAAAGAATTGCAAACCGCTCTCTTCTCTGCTCTTGACAAATTCCAAGGCCCTGGAGGCAAGCGAGTACGTCTTTCTCCATACTCGGGTTGCAAATCAAATTTTACCCCCATGTTCAATAAGTCTAACCGAGCAGCAATCTCATCTTTATTTTTTCCAGGGATCTCTAGCAATGTACCAATGATACTATCGCAAACATTCTTCTCAATGTGCATAACATCTAAGGCATGCCTCACAGGGAGGTATTTCCAATACTCGAGATCAAAGAATTTTGATTTCTTCTTCCAGCAAACTCTGTCACCATCATTCTCACCAACACTTCCCCCATTTTTCGAGCCCCATATGTAATTAATATCTTCAACCATATGCAGCACTTCTTCTCCTGTTAATGGCTCAGGGGGCATGCCATATTCAGGTTTCCCATTAAAAGCTGCACGTTGCCTCCTATATGGATGATTGATTGGTAACCACTTTCTATGCCCAATGTAACAAATTTTGTGGCCATTTTTCAACCTGTGACTAGGTGTATCATCGCCGCATATTGGACAAGCTTTATATCCTTTAACAACACAACCAGATAAGTTTCCATAAGCGGGAAAATCATTAATTGTCCACAGTAATGCAGCTCTGAGTGTAAAGTATTCTCCTATGTGGGCATCATACACTCCTCTAATCCCATCCCACAGAGATTTCAAATCATCAATCAAAGGCTCTAAGTAGACGTCTATATCATTTCCGGGCTGTTTAGGACCGGAAATCAGTATAGTCAACATCATGAACTTCCGCTTCATGCATAGCCATGGTGGGAGATTATATGTAACTAACATAACTGGCCAACAACTGTATCTGCTACTTAAAGAACTGTGGGGATTGAATCCATCAGATGAGAGAGCCAATCTCAAGTTTCTTGGCTCATTACCAAAGTTGGGCCATTTTTCATCAACAAGTTTCCAAGACGGGGAATCCGCTGGATGAGACATATAACCGTCAACTGATTTTCTTGCAGCATGCCAAGTCAAACTCTTAGCTGTCTTATGTGATTGAAACATCCTTTTAAACCTTGGAATTGGAGGAAAATACCACACCACCTTCGCTGCCACACCCTCTTTCAAGAACCCATCCTTGGTTTCCTTCCACCTTGAGATACCACAAGTAGGACAATTAGTTGCATTCTCATACTCCTTCCGATACAAAATGCAGTCATTGGAACATGCGTGGATTTTCTCATAACTCATCCCTAAAGCAGACAAAGTCTTTTTTGCCTCGTACATAGAGGAAGGTAGTGTATTTCCTTCTGGAAGAAATTCTCCTTGAAGTATCAATAATTCTGTAAAGCAAACATCACTCATCCCATGTTTTGCTTTCAAATTATATAACTTCACCAAAGCCGACAACTTCGTGTACTTACTGCAACCAGGGTACAAGGGTTCATCGCCATCCCCAATCACATTGGCAAACTCTTAAGGATCAGATCCAATATTGGCAAAATCATTATCATCCATCCCTAATTCTTCAGAAACATAACTAAACCTACTTTGCTCATCTTCTTCCACATTTCTACTAGCATTGGTAGTCCATTCCCAAGGTTCTCCGTGCCATCTCCAAATCTTATAGCTTTGGTCAATTCCATTAAAGTATAAGTGTTCCCTTATAATTCCAACCCCAAACAATCGAATATTCCCACATTTAACACATGGACAACGAATCTTAGTTGTATTTCCAAGATTTTCAAACGCAAAATTCAAAAATCCTTCCACCCCTAACTTAGATGCCTTCGATCTTCTATCCGCATGCATCCATGACTTATCCATCTCACACTCTATCAAATTCATATAAATATATATATATATTAAAGTGGAAAGACCAGCAATGAAACACTACCTCATTCAAATAGCAGAGAACAAAATGAAAATTAAATATAAAACATGGAAAAGACGACGGTTTATAAAAATAATCGTCGTTTAATATACATTCCGACGACGGCATCTATAGTCACCGTCGTCATTAAGATACCCAAACCCAGAAATTTGAACGGTGTTCTGGTAGCCTAAAGACGACGTTTAATGGAGAAACAGTCGTCTTTAGGCTACCAGTTGCGGCTTAAAACGCAGACGACGGGAGTAAATGAACAACCGACGTATAATAAGCATTTGGACGACGGTTTGATCCTTCAACCGTCGTCGTAGTTAAAAAAAAAACAGCTTAAATCTCCCATCCCCATTCCTTTTCCAAGAACCCATGGCCAAACAAACATAAAAGAACCCAAACAGAGAGCAATTATTACAAGATTGCAAACACCAAAACCCTAATATAGCTACCAACTAAAACATTTATGGATTTAAGAAGAGATTAGGGTTGTACTTACATGGATATTGAGAGAGAGCTGCGAGAATATAACAACTGCTTCAGAGAGAGCTTGGAGAATCTACGTACCCAATGAGAGATCTTGGAGAATCTACGTACCAAATGCTTTGAGAGAGATCTTGGAGAATCTACGTACCCAATGCTTTGAGAGAGAGCTGAGAGAATATAACAAAAGCTTGAGAGAGAGCTGAGAGAATTAGAATTAAAGGGACTAGAGTTGTACTTACATGGATATTGAGAGAGAGCTTGGAGAACGAAAACTTTCAGACAAATTTATGTTGAAGAGAGAGAATGAACTATTTGAGGGTTAAAGGGAAATTCTGAAAATTTTAGGTCGCGGTCAAAAATTTTTAAGTACCGCGTTTTTCAACCACGACGGTCAACACTTATAATGACGTCTAATAATTACTTACAACGGCGGTTGTTATAAAATCCCGACGTTGTAAACACTAAAGACGTCGCTATTTTATAACTGACGTCGTCAACCGAATTCAATTAGTCTTTGTTAATGTAGTTGACCAAAAACAGCGGGAGAAAACCGGCGTCGTTTCAAAAAACCCTAAACCCTAAACCCTAAATTTTAAAATAATTTTTAAAAAATACACAAGTACAAGAAAAATGAACCGAAAATTGCTATGGATTCCTTACAACATTGCCTTCTACAATAGTAGGCTAAAATATGGATTTCATAATTTTGAATTTATGGGCACCAATGGATCACATAAACCTTAGGGTTATGTTATGTAAAGTATAAGGAGTACCATGCTTTGTCTCTAAATTTGTTTGAATTTTGTTATCATTTGAACTTTGAAAACTAAAATTACATTTTTCAGGCCTTAACGGGCAAGATATTGTCTCAATCAGTGCATAGAATTTGCCGGTATATTTTTCGGATTTTGTTTTGAATATATTATTAATATTAGTAATTAAATACAATAAAAGAATATTTCCAAAATTATATTTTTTAAAGCTTTAGGATAGAGACAATATTCCAATGCTTGGTAGTTTTCAGTATAATTTTTGGATATAGTTATGAATTTAATATGGATTTAAATAAAATATAAAAGTCAATAACAATTACATTAAAAATGACTTAGCCGACGTTGTATCCCTTTACAACGACTTTAAACATAATAAACCGACGTTGAAACTATATTTAAGAATATACACAGGATGAATTAATTATAAACCGTCGTTGTTATAGTATTAAACGTCATTTTAGTGTTTATAACGGACGTTGTTTAAATATATAAAGGCGGATATTTAATAATATCCGCCTTTGTATAGTATTACAACGTCGTTAAGGTTATACTAACCGACGTAGTATATGAATACAAATTCATTTATACAGGATGAATTAATTATAAACCGTCGTTGTTATTAATATTAAACGTCATTGTTTTGTATATAACTGACGTTGTTTATTTATAAAAAGGCGGATATTTAGGAATATCCGCCTTTGTATATTATTTAGACGTCGAAAAGGTTATACTAACGGACGTAGTATATGAGTACAAATTCATTTATACAGGATGAATTAATTATAAACCGTCGTTGTTTTGACTATTACACGTCGTTTTTAAGAATTACCGTCGATGTTATATTTCCATTTACTGCAAGACGACCATTGTGTACACGTATGGGACGTGTAAATTAGAATCAGACGTCGGTGTTTGGGAACTAAACAAATTTTAAAACAAAATTTAATTTTGTTGATTTTTGTTCTCTTGATTACAACAAAATATTTATGTACATTTTAAATAAACTAAATTAAACCTGAACATTGTTCATAAATATTTATCTACATCAATTATCCTTCGGTAATTGCTTGTTCACGAATTCTGCCCATTCATGCCTAACTTCGTCAATATCCTCTTGTTTATACTGAAGTTTATCTTTTTTCTTGTCAAACTGCAAAATAAACCAAAAAACCGACGTGTTATAAGGATACAAACGACGGTTAAACAAAAATATGACGTAGTAAAATAAAGAAAGTATATCTAAAATGTTGCGTTTTACCTTCTTCTCGAAATTTAGGTCTGGATCATGAATTATATCTCTCATGAATCGCATCACATAATAGCCACACTCTACACTTGTTGGTTGTTCAGGAGTGCCGTGTAGATTTTTCCAAATGGCCTGCTGTTTACGTGAATTTTTGTTTATATGAATGTTAAACATTTTAATTGACCTGTTACAAGAAAACAAAGGGTGTTAATGACAAAACAAAAAATTTAAATACAAATAGTAACCGTCGTGGTAAATCAGTCAAAACGAAGGAGTTTTTTTAAACCAAGACGTTATATTTTGTTTAAAACGGCGGTAAAACCTAACCGTCGTTGTGTAACGTTATAACGTCGGTAAGAGTAAAAAACGTCGTATGACAAAAAATTGAGCAGAAAAAATTAAAACGTTCTTAAATAAAACGCAAACGACGTGGTAGTTAAATTAAAACGACGTTTTTAAGAAAATACTGACGTGGTAGTTAAATTAAAACGTCGGTAATATCTTCCCGTCGTTATATTTTATAATAACGTCGGTATTAGTAAAAACCGTCGTTTATTTAAATACTTTATAGGAAAAATCATAAATCAGAAGAAATCAACTTACGTATTCACTATATTTTTCATTTCGTCGTCAACCATGCGTTTTGGCAGTGAATTCATGTAATAGGCAGTCTCCATTAATGGTCTCACAATTACCATCACCCAATGACCCCTGCACATAATGATTCATATTAGAAAGAAAAATATTAGAAGCTCAGGAAAATACTTTAAATGGTACTAACCCTGGATTATAAGGGACCAAGAAAAATTGATTCCCATCTGCTGTATTAAGGCGGTTTGACAGGTTTTTTATTCGGTCTGATATTGATCCAGCTCCAGAACTCACTAGCCCAGGGTCCACGAGGCCAACAAGGTTTACAAGATTTGCCATTTTTAAATAGTCAAATAGGAACCTAAATATATGAAAGTCAATTAAATGAGATTTTAATTTAAAAGAAAGGAAAATGTAAAACAAAATGGGATTAGGGAGAATTACCTCATGTATACTGATATCACTGTGGTTCCTATCTCAACCATGGAAGCAAACTGCAAAACATCTTCAGTGAAGAGGAAGGTATCATGCTCAATGCCAAACACTTCCTTGGGCATGTGAATTGTTAGAGCCTCGTTACCAGGCAACAACTTGGTCTGGAAATGTTGGCATAAGGCTAAAAGAGGAGGTGGAATGTCTAGCTTTGAGAGATCCTGTTTAAAGAAATTAATAAAGAAATATAAGTTAGTTTGTGTGTGAACTAAAATAAACGACTCTAACTAAACACAAAAAACAGACGTGGTATATAATATAAACGACGGTTTCTAGTTAATACTGACGGTGGAAAGGTTATACACGTCGGTAAATAGATAACCGTCGTTGTATTGAATTTATAACGTCGCTATTCTATAGAAAGGTCGTCTAATATAAATACAGTTAATGAAATCATGAAATAGACGACGGTTTATAAAAGCGTCGTGGTATTTAACGAAACACGACGTGTCTTGTAAGAAACAGACGTATATACCGTCGTTATTTTAAATTTTAACGTCGGCTATTAAAAGGAGCGACGTCTTTTTAAAATTTAAAAAGAAGAAATAGAAAATAGCAGAGATTTTACCGTGTCCTCTTTCTCTTTTGCAGCAGTATCAGCTTCAGGCTTCGGATCTTCTAATTCCAAAGCTAGGGGTCTGATATTAGTGGCCCCAGAGCAGCTTGCCTTATCAGACATTGGATTTTTTGGGCTTTGATCTTGAGGGGGTAAAATAATTGGAGGAATTGGAGTCCTTGGAGAAATTGGGGTTTGGAGCATCTGGCTGGGATCAAAATTAGGAACTAGTTGACGGATATATGCCAACAAAGCCTCCCTCTCTGCTCTGACTGCTTCCATTATAGTTTCCCTTGACTTCGCCTCAATCCTCAAGGTCTCTTCTCTGACTGCCTCCCTCACACTTTCCTTCAATTTGTCACCAAATTTCACTCTCTGCTGCTTCGGCAAATTGAAGAACTGAGTTGGGGTAACGCCAGCACCAGCTCCTCTGACTCTCCCACCATGCTCCGGGGTTCCCAAAGCCAGAGTCAAGATATCATTGCTCCCGGAGACAGTCAGAGTGCCTTCGGAGACTTGCTTTTGCAAATCATCCTAAAAGAGAGAAAGAGAGATTGTTAGAACCTGAGCAGGGTGTATGACAGATACATATACCGACGTTGTAAATTATAAACAATGACGGTTTTTATTAAATGACAGACGTGGTATTAATTTAAAACGTCTGTATATAAATACCGTCGTTGTTTATACTTTACAACGTCGGTATATAAAAATACGTCGTATATTCAAAATAAAACAGATTAAGACATAAATAAAAAACCGTCGTAGTATTCAAAGTAAGACGACGGATTATTAAACAAACAGACGTAGATGTACAATTTCATACGGCTGCACAAAATTACCGTCGTTGTATAATCATTCTAACGTCTAGATAAGATAAAACCGTCGTAAGTTTTAATGAAGAAGTGAAAAAACTCGATTGAAATATGCATTCTTTTCCAGAAATTGTGCACCACAAAATTCAGTGAAATAGACAGAGAGAGGGAGAGTGTGTGCGTGAGTAAACTTAAAACAAAAATGCAGTTCATAGAATAATTTAATCCGTCGTATTAATTCTATCTAGACGTCTACTTTATTCAAAAACCGACGTCCTATTCACTTTTAAACGTCCGTAAATTAAGCCCGTCGTGGTATTCACTTTATACCGTCGCTTATGTAAATATAAACGACGTCTATACCAAAATAAAACACTCTGTTTTTCAAATTTAGAACAGAGTTAGTGAGACTTACGATTAGTTTTGCCTTCTCTGCAGCCTTTGGATCAGGGATGTTTCCTGTTTTATCTTCTCTTGCTTTCTTCCACAGAACAGCTCGATCGATTTCTTGACCTTCGGGCATGGTTTCTACCAATTGGTCCGTCAAACCAACATACCCTTTTCTAGACAACCTATGGTTGTACTCCAATTTCTCCCTCCTCTCCTTCTGCTCAGCATGCTTAGCTTCAAAATCTGGGGTTAACCTTGAAGCTACGAAGGCATCCCATTGCGATTTCTCTATGAACTTATAAAGCAATGGGATTGCTTTTAATTTCTCCTTGTCATGTGCGAATGGAAGGATATATTGCTTAGTTACGTTATACTTGAAATCCTTCCATTTTTTGGCGGTAGATGACAAGACCAAGTTCTTGTAACTATCCCCAATAACATAGGACATTTGAACAGCTTCCCAAATCTGCTCCTTCACGTCCTTGGGTAATTGTTTCCATTTCTTGTCCACAAGAGGGACTCTGGTGCGTGCCAAAACACCAATGTAAGACTGCATCTCAACAGCAGCCTCGCCATGTGGTTTGCCATCTTTATTGAACTCAACCACAGGCTTAACCTTCTCAATTTTCCTCTTCACAACACGGCTCATTGTGCTGATACCGCGGCCAGATTTTGGCTCCTCAACAAATGTGGCTGTGCTCGAGTCTTTCTCCGAGGTTGAGGAATATCTCATCCTCTTCGAGGGTTTGCTTGGAGTTGATTTTTCAAGTTCCACTGAACCTGTTTTGGGTTCATCCCCTTGTGCCATTGAACCTGCTGTGGCCTTTGACGCTTCAGCTTCCTTGTTTTGAGATTTCGAAACCATTTTTGATTAATCTGCCAGAAAAACAACGTCGGTTATTAAAAATAAACGACGTAATAATACAAAACAACGACGGTAACACTAAAAAAGTGACGTCCTATTAAACGATCTCTTAGATCATGAATGAACATGTCTGCCGCGCAAATCTCACGGCCTGGGGTTCCGGGCCGAGGGGATCTGCGTGAAACACGCGGTTTCCTGCTTTTGGACGGGGTGCGTTTGTGCGCGGGCGTGCCAGCACGGTCTACCGTGCGTCGAGATGTTTGAGGTGTTGATAGTGTTTAGATGGTGCGCCTGTCTGAACTCGTCTTCTAATCAAACGATTGTAGCCGAGAGAGGAACTAGTCTCGGCTGTGAGGTTCACGGCCTGAACTACAAGGCCGTTGAGTGGTGGTGTTTGGTGGGTTTTGGGGCGGTGCTCCGGCGCGCCACTCGATGAGCGGCGGTCGTATGATATATGGGGTGAGTGAGCGAACAACAAGGGTGGTGCTCCGGCGCCTTGAAAATCAAGGGTCGTTTGATATATTGATGAATGGATTTTCCTTACAGACTAACACTACTCCTAGAAAAGCAAGTAAAGATATTGAAAGTGCATTACAGGAAAATATAAGTTGCTCCGTGGGAGGCTTTTGTTTGGTGTTTGAACCCTTTTAAAGTGGTCTTGAGTCTTGTATTTATAGGTAGAGCTCCTGGAGGGATAATCGAGGCTGAAAATCTGCATGGTGGAGCCTGATTATACCAAGTGGGTAGTCTAATCGACATTTGGGATCGTGAAGTATGGTGGTGTGACTCCATGAATCCCGGTGAATCTCGGCCGCCGCCCTGATCGTGGGTTCTGCGCTTCTGGCCGTGGAGACGCATTTATTGCTCTGATAGCTAATTACCTAATCTCTCAAGCTGCAAAGAACTTTGTGAGAATGTTGGCGTCTAATCATTCTGATTTCTGTCACCAAATCCTGACTCCAATCACATCCCACCTTCCCTCGCGCATTTGAATGCTCATTCTTGGCCAGTGGGTTTGCTGCAATAAACAGAGACCTTGCTTCATTAAATGGAGCATGGGACCCTGCTGTCACGTGATGATCTGACATTAATGCCTTTGGCCATGACCTCGCTCGATCTCGGCCTCGGCCTATAACCTTGGCCGAGATAACCATGCCTTGGCGATTTTCCTCATGTTTCCCTGGAAAGCCAAACACCCTGACAAAACGCTGTGTTTCATCTTGAGGCCGAGAAGAGTTATTTCCTCGGCCAATTCACGGCCGTGGTTTATTAGGCACAAACAGAACATAAGACGACGGTTTTATATATTTCATGACGTAAATGTGCATAAACTACGTCGGTTATTAACAATAACCGACGTGGTTTAAAATTACAAAACGATTGTTCTTCTCTCAATAGACGACGGTTTTATCATGTTTCCGACGTATTAATTGTCACACCATGACGGTTTTTAGCCACCGTCGTGCAGTTTGCATTACGGCCGTCGTGGTGTGTCCATTCCATCGTCGAAAACAAGACAAAACTGTCGTATTTTGGCGTCGTGAGAGTATCTACTTATGTATTTAATCAAAACCAGTGAAAGATTTCTTCAATTTGACAGAATCTTGTTTCCAGACAACTACGGCATGCAAATGAAAAGTAAAAAAAGGGAAGAGAGTGAGAAAAAACCTTGAATAACACCGGCGTGCAAAGAAATGTTTCCTTCCGACGAAGACGAAGACCAAAATGGTGATTTGGACGATGAAGACGATGATTCAGACGATGATGCTAGGTCAGGTGACGAAAATGGTGATTTGGGAAATGAGAGGGAAACTACGATACTATATCGGGAAGTGAAAACCGTAAAATATTAGGTCAGGTGACGAAAAGTTTATATATTTTCCCAGAGTTCAATACAACGACGTTGTTATTTAAAAACCGCCGTATTATTTATTTATAACGACGGTAGATAATTCATAAATGACGTGGTTATCACAACTGCCGAAAGACTTTTGGAATTTCTATGTGGTTATGACGGCGCTTTTTTCCTCTAAACTGACATTGTACTTGTAATTTCAACGACTGTGTATTTTAATAAACCGACGTGGTTACTTTGCGGTTCTGAAAACGACGTCGTTTTCTTTTTAATACGCGCCAAATGACTTTTGGATTTCCGACGTGGTTATGACGGCGCTTTGTTTCTCTAAACTGACGTTGTACTTATAAATTCAACGACTATGTATTTTAATAAACCGACGTGGTTACTTTGGTTCTGTTCTCTTTTTAATACTCGCCAAATGACTTTTGGATTTCCGATGTAGTTATCTTTTTAATACGCGCGAAATGACTTTTGGATTTCCGATGTAGTTATATCTAAACTGACGTTGATTAGTCAAATATGACGTCGCTATGTATATTAGAACCGACGTGGATATTTACTCGATTTTGTTTAAATAGGATTTTTTTACGCGTTTTTTAACTCTCAGTTTTCAATTAGGGTTGCAGAATGATTCCTCACAAGAAATTGTCTTTCTGAAAGCAAATGGGTTTGCAGAATGATTCCTCACAAGACCAAGCATGGGTTTGCTACATCCTCCTGTGTAGCAAGGGTGAAACCAGCTTTAGAACCTGCATGGGTTTGCAGCCGCACAACCCACAACAGGTTCTAAGGCTGGTTCCCCCCTGCTACACAGGAGTTTTGAAGTTGATCACTGTGGAAAAGGGGACTACAATGTAACCAGGAATCGAGGAGTGAGCTTTTCACACTTTGTTGATTTTGATTTTCTGAAATTATTAGATATTCATCTGTGGCTGTGCAGGAGCTTGAGAACAAGAGGAAGGAGAGGGCCCAGCTTGCATATGAGAGGAAGAAACAGTTGAACAAGCTGAGGGTGAAGGCAGAAAAGAAACCACGATGTATTTGCCAAATTTGTGTACATATATATATTGTGTAAATATTGATCAATATTTAACACGAAGAGATTTTGCCTTTTAAGATGAAAATGTTGTTGAGGATTGAGAATTAAATTTTGTTTTGTGTTAAGAAAGATATTACCAAAATAAAAGAAAAATTAATTAATTTTAAAAAGCTATAAAAATAAGACGGCGTTTTACAGAGAATGCAGACGTATAAACTAAACAAATACGACGGTAATTTGAACTTAGGACGTGGTAAATAAAAACGACAGTAGTGTTGTAGGTACCGTCGTAGTATACTCCAAAATAATTAGTCGACGGTTTACAGAGAATGCACCGTCGTAGTATACAGACGTGGATTCCATTATATTATACGACGCGGATTAAGAACAGTTGGTCGTGTTTAGTTAGGAGTTAACACGGCAGGTTTTTTGGTGAACTGTCGTCTTTATTTTCTACGTCGGTGGATTCATACCTGCTGTCGTTGTTTTTTGGTCAGATTTTAACTCTGAAGAAGTCCTTTTTTAAAAACGACGCTTTTTTATTTGTATACGTCGTCTTTTAAAAATATTCAACAGTAAAGAACTTATCCACGACGGTTTTTTTTAATACCGTCGTCGATTTAAATACAACGACAGTTTTATGTTATGCCGTCGTCTTTTTCTGGTCGTCTTTTTCCATTTTTGTAGTAGTGGGCCCTCTGATCCCTAAGTTAGTTCGATTGGATTTTGAAAAATATACGAAAATAGCTAAAGTGGACGGAGTTTTATCTCATGGGGATAGCCGAGTGGCCAGAGTCTTGTGGGAGAGAGAGAGAGAGAGAGAGAGAGAGAGAGAGAGAGAGAGAATTTTGACAGAGTTTTACTAAGATTTTTTGAGTTACCTTGTGTGTTGAATGTAGCCATGTATTTATTGGGCTTCTAGCCATCTTAGGGTTTTTCAAAGAATAATTCCTATTTGGAAGGAATATATTTTTTCCCTTAAATGGAGAGATTCAGTCAATTAGGGATATGATAATATCCCCAATTTAAGATAATATCCCAAATTGATGATAATATCCCCAATTTAAGATAATATCCTTATTTTTTGTCTTAATTAATTGGCCAAATAAATGGGCTCAATTACTGACCTAGGTGATATTCTTCTTTTCCACGTAACGCTTCATGATTGGAAGCCAGAATATTTGTTCCCAAGGATACCACACTATAATTACTCTATATTACACACAACTACCCTTGATATGGTTCATGCAGTGCACATGCTCCATTTTTAGCCCAAGTGCTGTGCAAGATGTGCAACCATACAAGGGCTAGAACATTGCAGGTCGTTCCCTACCCATCCCCACTTTTGACTTGCTAGAAGAAGTTGCTGGCCCAATAGGCACTTGGGTTCGATGGACCCTACTAGAAGTAGCGGGTGTTTGGCCCCAAGAAATAAAAGGAGAACATTAAAATGGAAAATGACACTTGATCTCTGTATCTCTTGCAAGAATTCTATAGTGAGGGCCTTATATGACCCTTAAGTGAGACTCTATCTCTTAATCGTTGTATCAAATTGGTTAGCCGTTGGATTAAATTAGTTAGACTGATCCAATAGTTAAGAGATAAGACCTCACCTAAGGGCCATATATAAGGTCCTCACTATAAAATGACTCGTATCTTTTGATGATAAATAATAATTAAGGATCCTTTACCATAGGACCTCTGTTTGACACAAATTATAATATTGGTAAATTATGAATCATATTTATACATTTTCTTGGCACTTGGACTTCCACACAGTACAATTTAGAATTATTCGATGCAACTTTTTTTGGTCAATTTATTCAATGCAACTTGGTTTAAAGTATGAGGAAATTTAAACAATTTGAAGCAAAGCAATAATAAACGTCCTAAGCTAAGACTTGCCACCCCACAAAGGCAATGTTTGCTGCATTGTACAAAACTAGGCCTTTGAATTGAAAGCTGAAACTGACGTCTAATGGCATTTTCCATTTCTTTGGCTTCTGAAAGGAGACAGACAGATGTGCTTGTTTTTTAATCAATACAACTTCATCTTTCGGTTTGGAAACTAGAGAATTTGTAGGGAGAAATAAGAGGAAGAAAGAGACAGTATAATTTGCTCAAATCAACTTGTATTTCATTCATATTTGGTGCCACTATTTATAGTGGTAGAAAGACCTAAATCATTTACCACCCATAATTGGTAGGTTACAAATATATTGGTAGGTTACAAAGATATAATGATGGATATTATGATAGGTTAATAGTGGCTATTATTGTGGGCATCCATAACCTATAAACCCATAACGTATGGATTTATAACACTCCCCCTTGGATGTCCACCATGTGCTAAATGTTGCCTCGTTAAAAACCTGGTCAGGAAAAATCACATGGGATAAAAACCTGATCGAAGGAAAAAAGAGTACATTACACATACATCCAATGTAGTAAAACTGAGGAATTTCTGCTGTCTCCCCCTGATCTTCAACAATCTGATTGCTTGTAAAGTCGTCGCATTCCTATACCATATACCAACTTCTGAAATATAAACTTCGGAAGAGCTTTGGTGAAGAAGTCTGCCAGGTTATCTTGGGAACGAATTTGTTTGACTTCAATCTCTTGATTCTTCTGAAGCTCATGTGGGTAGAAGAACTTTGGTGGTATAGGTTTGGTTCTGTCACCCTTGATAAACCCTTCTTTAATTTGAGCTATACAATCAACATTGTCTTCATACATGATTGTCGGAGCTTTTGTTGTTGAAGAAAGATCACATGTTTTCCGAATATGATGAACTAGGGATCTTAACCAAACACATTCTCCATTGGCCTCATGGAGCGCAAGAATTTCTGCATGATTAGAAGAGGTAGCAACCAAAGTTTGTTTTGTAGATCGCCATGAGATTTCTGTATTTCCAAAAGTAAATACATAACCAGTTCGGGAGCGACCATTATGTGGATCGGAGAGATACCCAGAATCCGCATATCCAACAAGATTTGGACCGTTGGAAGGTTCATTCAAATAAAATAGGCCCATATCAGTTGTTCCACGATGGTAGCGCAAGATATGCTTTATACCATTCTAGTGTCTATGTGTTGGAGCCGAGCTATACCTGGCTAATAAATTTACTAGAAATGCAATATCTGGCCTATTACATTGGGCTAAATATAATAAAGCACCTATTGCACTAAGATATGGAACTTCAGGACCAAGTATCATTTCATCATCCTCTTTAGGACGGAATGGATCTTTATTTGTGTCTAATGAACGAACTACCATTGGAGTGCTCAACAGGTGGACATTATCCATATAAAATCGCTTCAAAAAATTTTCAGTGTAAGCTGATTGATGGACAAGAATACCATTGGGATGATGCTCGATCTGCAAGCCCAGACAATATTTAGTTTTTCCAAGGTCTTTCATCTCAAATTCACCCTTTAAATATTCAGCAGTTTTAATGATCTCTTGAGGAGTTCCAATTAAGTTCATGTCGTTGACATACACTGCTACGATTGCAAATCCAGAATTTGATTTCTTTATAAAATCACAAGGGCATATGGGATCATTGATGTAGCCTTCCTTAATCATATATTAACTAAGACGGTTATACCACATTCGTCCGGATTGTTTCAACGCATATAGTGAACGTCTCAACTTAATGGAGTACATGTTCCATGATTTAGTGTTTGATTCTGCCAAATTGAGTCATTATGGGACTTTCATATAAATATTAGCGTCTAACTCCCCATACAAGTATGCAGTAACAACGTCCATAAGACGCATGTCAAGTTTTTCTGAAACTGCAAGACTTATTAAATAACATAACGTAATTGCATCCATAACAGGAGAATATGTTTCTTCATAATCAATCCTAGGCCTTTGAGAAAAACCTTGCGCAACGAGTCGTGCCTTATACCTTTCAATCTCATTTTTCTCATTATGCTTTCTTGTGAACACCCATTTATATCCCACAGGTTTTACACCTTGTGGTCTTTGAACCACAGGTCCGAATACACCACGTTTTTCCAAGGAAATTAATTCAACTTGGATTGCGTCTTTCCACTTTGGCCAATCAGGCCTTCCTTTACATTTATCAACAGATCGTGGTTTAATATCTTCATGACCTTTTATAATTTCAGCACCTACTGCGAAAGAAAAAATATCATCGATAACCATTTCACTACGGTCCCATAATTCATCATTGCATGCAAAATTTACAAAAATTTATGTATTAGGTATCTTTTCCTCTTTAGTGGCTTGTGTCTTTTCAATGACACTTTCATTCTCCGGATGAATTGTAGATTCAAGGTGAATCTCTTTCCCAATAATATCTTCATTAGCATTTTTATTGGGATTGGGATATGCTTTCGATTTTCGCTTTCTAGGAGCTGAGTCCTTGGAACCAATGGGTCTACCTCGCTTCAAGCGTGTAGTAGATGATTCATTTGCTGCAACATTGGTTAATCCAATTGGGATATCAATCCTTGATGTTGTATTTGCTGCAGGTATATGTGATTTTGTCACTTTTCTTGTATCAGTGAATGCATCTGGCATTTGATTAGCAATTTGTTGAAGGTGGACAATTTTTCATACTTCATTTTCACTTTGAGTTGTATGAGGGTCAAGATGAGACATAATGGATATGTTCCAACCCAATTCCCACCATTCTTCAGGAATGGTCTTTTCTTCCCCTAACGGCAGGAAGAATGTCTCATCATAGTGACAATCCATAAAACGTGCTGTAAAAGTATCTCCTGTCATAGGTTCGAGATAGCGAATGATAGTTGGTGAATAAAAACCATTATAAATTCCCAATCGACGTTGAGGACCCATTTTAGTGCGTTGTGGAGGTGCAATTGGCACATAAACTACACAACCAAAAACCCTTAAATGGGATATATTGGGTTGTCTCCGAAAGGCAAGTTGTAAATGGGAGAATTGGTGGTGGGTAACAGGCCTCAAGCGGACTAAGGATGCTCCATGTAAAATTGCATGTCCCCAAGCAGAAATTGGCAACTTTGTCTTCAATAGCAAAGTGCAAGCAATAAGCTAGAGACGCTTAATAAAAGCTTCAGCTAATCCATTTTGAGTATGGACATGGGGAACTAGGTGCTCAACATCAATCCCAAGTGACATGCAATAGGCATCAAAAGTTTGGGAGGTAAACTCACCAGCGTTATCAAGTCGAATTGACTTTATTGGATAATTAGGGAATTGTGCTTGTAATTTAATTATATGAGCAAGGAGCCTAGCAAAAGCAACATTACAAGTTGACAATAGGCAAACGTGTGACCATCTTGTAAATGCATCGATTAAAACCATAAAATAACGAAATGGTCCACAAGATGGGTGAATTGGCCCACAAATATCCCCTTGAATTATCTGTAAGAAAGATGGACATTCAAAGTCAAGTTTTGATGGAGAAGGTCTGATGATCAATTTCCCTTGGGAGCAAGCTTTGCAAGACTGGTCAATGGACAAAGTACTATGGTAAGGTTTTAAAGGATGTCCATTTGAATTTGAAATAATCCTACGCATCATTGTGGATCCAAGATGCCCAAGACGATCATGCCAAAGCATGAAGGTCGCTAGGTCAATGAACTTCTAGTTCATGATAGCATGGACTTCAACTGCTTTGATGGTTGTATAATACAACCCAGAAGAGAAAGCAGGAAGTGTTTCCAATATACGCCTCTGGGTGTTGATATTGGTGGTAATGCAAAGATACTCCACATTATGATCATTTCTAGTTTCAATATGGTACCCGTTCATTCGACTCTCTTTAAAACTGAGTAAATTTCTTTTCGATCTCAAAGAGTACAAAGCATTATCAATGGAGAATTGAGTCCCATTGGTTAACAAAATTTGAGCTCTTCCAGAGCCGTCAATTAGGTTTGCAGAACCTAGTATGGTAGTTACCTTTGCTTTTGATAAATGTAAATTGTCAAAATATTTTTTATCTCGAAGAATTGTGTGCGTAGTTGCACTATCTACAAGACAAATATCTTCATCATTTCTCCCAAGATGAGAGGATCCATGATTGTTTTCCATGCTAAGAGCTTTCGTGATGATAACGTGTTGTGAAACTAGGGAATTTGTAGGGAGAAATAAGAGGAAGAAAGAGACAGTATAATTTGCTCAAATCAACTTGTATTTCATTCATATTTGGTGCCACTCTTTATAGGGGTAGAGAGACCTAAATCATTTACCACCCATAAGGCCCCGTTTGGGATTGCTTTTTTTCGCCAAAAACCTGCTTCACTTTAAAGTTAAGCAGTTTAAGGTGTTTGGTAAAAAGAAAATATCCCGATTATTTTAAAAGCACTGGCCTTTTGATAGCAGCTTTTAAAAGCAAGCTCTGGGTTGCTTTTCAAAGCTGCTTTCAAATGAAGCAGAGATGAACATTTAATGAATTTTTTTAATTCCCAAAATACCATCATTCATTTTAAAAAATGACACCACCTCCACTTCCACATCTAACTCCACCACTTGCACCACCACATTCACTACCTCCACAACCACCGCCACAACCACCACCTCTTCCAACTCCTCCACCACCTCCTCCACCACCTCCACCTCCACAACCACCACCACCACCACCACCACCACCACCACAACCTCCACCTCCTCCAAATCCACCACCACCTCACACAACCAACATCACCACCACCACCACCACATCCTCCTCCTTCTCATCCTCCACCACCACCACCACATCCACCACCTCCTTCACCACCTCCTCCAAAACCTCCAAATCCACCACCACCTCCACCACCATGCTGCCACTGCCACCATCACCACCACCACCTCCACAACTGCAATCCCCACCACCCACTACCACATTTTACAGTTTGCACGACGAATGAAAATTCATCGCGCAAAGAACAAAGCAGTCGCCCAAATAACAGCGCGACAGCTGTAGCGTCGCGCAAAATTAGTCGCGCAAAGATCGTAAAAAAAGACTTTGCGCTACAGATGTTATGTACATTCGTCGCACAGGAAACTTCGTTACACCAAACGTTCAGGGACGGTCCTTCTTTTGTCGCGCAAACCATTGAGCGACGACTAATTAAACGTCGCACCAACATAGCGCGACGATTTTACTTCGTCGCACAAACATTTCAGGGACGGCATTTATGTCGTCGCGCAAAATATTTGCACGACGAAATACTAGTTGTCACAGATACAAAATGCAACGATGTGGATTCGTCGCGCAAATAATAAGCGATGAAAGTACACTCATCGCATTTCCATAAGGGGGACGAAATATTTCGTCACGCAAACGTAAAATATATTGTTTTATGATTTAGTTATACGGGTTTGTATTTTCCTTTAAATGGGTTTGCGCGACGACTGTTGTCGTCGTGCAAAATCAGTAATTAAAATTTTTTTTGGGATATAATTTTTTGTTTTTTTTTTTAATTTATAATTTTTTGTTTTTTTTGGGATATAATTTTTTGTTTATTTTTTTAATTTATAATTAAATGAAATTACAATATAAAAAAAATGTAATGAAGAGAAATTTTTTGTTATAACATAATAATAGAGTAAAAATAGAAGAGAAATGTTTTTAAATGTAATTAAGAAAGTATAAAACTAATCAAATATTGTTTGATAATCTACTTGGTCTCCGATCTGGACATTGTGGACAGGGGCAGAGGTTTGGTGGCCATGCTCGGGTTGGATGGGCTCAGAGGTGGACGGGGGAGCAAAAGATGGTACGGGAACGCCAGACTGGGAGAGGGACTGTAAAAACGAATCCATCTGGGACATCCGGGCTTCAAGCTGGGACATCTGGGCCACCTTGGCTTCAAGCTGGTCCATGTGGGCCACCTTGGCTTCAAGCTGGTCCATATGCGCCACTCGGGCTTGAAGCTAGTCCATCTGGGACATCCGGGCTTCAAACTGGGCCATCATTGCTGTCATAGCACTGTTTGACTGGGCCGATGAATGGGGTCTAGGTTCCCGCCGCCGGGCATTCCCCATCCCTCGACAGTATGTCCCTAGCCGCCTCCCGAGAGTCTGATCCAAGGCTTCCGTCAAGATCTGAAACCCCGCATCCTGTGCAGGAGCCACGGACTCGAGCGGCGTATCATGAGGAAGCTGGGAGGCGGACTCCTGAAGAACCAACTGGCTCTTCTCAATCATGGTCGTATGTTTAACATAACATAAAATATTAATTAAAACATTCATATAATAACCATGAGACTTGAACGCGTAAGATAATAATTAAAATTAAAGACTACTTACATGAAGGGACTCCGCCAACTCATTCCCAGGTCGAACATAAACGTCTCCAAAGACGTCAATCTCTGGGAATTTGGACCCCTCCTAAATTGAACAAGAGAAAAAAAAAATATTAGTACGAAAAAAACAAATTAATATTAAAGGTATATTAAAAATGAAATAAAAATGATATTATTATTACCTGCCGCTGCGCCTCCATCCTATAGGAGAAGGGCCTAGCACCTGAATGGTGGAGAAGAGTCTTCTTCGCCCTATTGCCCTTATTTGCTTTGGCCATCTTCTGTTAAACAAAAAATAAAACGTATTAGTTGAAATTGAAATAAAATATAAAAAATTACAAAAAAGAAACGTGTAATAATTTTGAACTTAGTATAAAAAAAAAATACCACATAATCAGCCCCCTGAAAATGACCATAGAGCCACTCCCAACTATCCTCCTGCCCCTCAAGCTCCTTCGGGCAACCCTCCTGAAGAGCGACCTGCGGATCATCATATGCCTGAAAATGGTGGTGCAGGTCGCTCTTCCACTGCTTGTACCTATCCGCAAACAGTCTGTTGATGTACCCCAACAAATCGTCGTTGGCATTCTCTAAATTGTAGTTGATATGCAATAAATTAATTACATGCATTAAGTATTAGAAATATATTAAATTGGAAGAGAAAACAATTAAAAGGTAGGATACATACCGACAGCTGTCCACGCATCTCGTTATGCACCTCGTCAGGCATGGCCTTCCAAGACTTCCATTTCATCGGACAATAGGTCCGAATGACTGAACCAACATCGTGAGCCAATGAGCTATGTTGGTCCTCCGTAGGTGCAGCTCGATGACGCTCATCGTATCTGATGTTGATACGAGTGTTGGTCACCCGAGTGACATTCGCCGTATTCAACTGGCGACAAGGTCCCCGGGTGTTCTTCTTGGCTGCAAAGAAATATATAATTAACGTTAATTAACAAATCATAAAAAAGTAATGGTACGAAACATTTGTAGTTGAAGGAAATCTTTACCTGGTTGAGAACCCGACGCACCAGCAGTGGATGTCGAAGCGGTGTCCATCAAGTGGGGAGGGCGATGACGGCGCCTGGCGCTAACAGGTTGTGCCACTGAGGACTCTGATGACACCGGTGCATGGTAGACATTGGGAATAGGTGGGATCTCGTGCAACTGTGCTGGAGCAGTGACATCAGACGTCGCAATCGGGGGAGGCAAACTATGAGGACTCGTCACCGTCTTACGACGTCTAATAAGTTCTGACATCTGCACAACTGATAAGGACTTAAAATTAAAACATCCTTGGCAAAATTATTTTTATTTTTTTGAAAAAAAACCTCAAAACCTAATCAACAACAAATTCAATATTTAAAAAAACGAAAGAAACATGTATTCTTATATAAAAAAAACATAAGCACATTTTAAAAAAAAACCTCAAAACCTAAACCCTAAAAAGACCAATTAATTTGCCAGCACCACAATGCAATTTCAACACCTCCAATCAAATATGAAAATCAACAATCAAAATCCAATACCAAAAAAAAAAAAAAAATTAAAACATATGCTTCCTAACCAACCATCAGACTAAGCAATTTTGGGCCCCAATCAAATCTGAAATGTAACAGCAATGCACGTAAAAATTCACAAATCCAACACCACAATGCAAGTTCAAAACCTCCAATAAAATCTAAAATCAACAATCAAAATCCAATACCAAAAAAAAATTGAAACATATGCTTCCTAACCAACCATCAGACTAAGCAATTTTGTGCCCCAATTAAATCTAAAATCTAACAGCAATACACCTAAAAATTCACAAATCCAACACCACAATGCAAGTTCAAAACCTCCAATAAAATCTGAAATCAACAATCAAAATCCAATACAAAAACAAAATTGAAACATAGGCTTCCTAACCAAGCATCAGACTAAGCAATTTAAACATTCACAAAATACACAATCTAGAAATTGAAACAGCAAAACAAATATACAAATTCGAAATACAAATTGCAAACGGCATCCACAAATTTCAGAAATACAAAATCAGAATTGAAATTATTAATCGGGGCTAGAGATGGAAAATTTACCGAGTGGGTTTCGAGGGAGACTGGAGGGCACGCAAGTCCGGTGGTGGCGAGCGAGACAGAGACAGGGGGGCCACCGTCTGACAGGGATGACCGGAGCCGGAGGAGCGCGGGACTGAGGGGACGGAGGAGCGAGGAACTGAGAGGGGACGCAGGAGAGAGGGACTGAGAGGGATGAGTGGCGACGGAGAAGAGAGGGACAGAGAGGGATGAGACGGGATGAAGGAGAGAGAGCCACACGGAGGAGCGACGGACTGAGAGGGATGAGAGGGGACGGAGGTGAGAGGGACTGAGAGGGATGAGTGGGTTCGAAGGAGAGAGGGACAGAGAGGGACGAGAGGGGATGAAGGAGAGAGAGCGGGTGCGAGTTAGGGTTCGAAGGTCTGATCGAGATCGAGAGAGAGGGGCTGAGAGGTTTATGTTTCGAGAGGTTGAAGACAACTGAAAACTGCGCGTTTTGTTCCCCAAAATGTGTGTGGTCTTGCACGAAGAACAAAACATTTGTCGCGCAAAGTAAAAATATCGCACTTTGCGCTACGAAATAAAAAAATGTCATCGCGCAAATACGTTTTAATAGGCGGGATACGAACCGCCAAAAATTTTGGGGACTTGCGCTACGAAATACAGAAAGGCGTCACGCAAAATAAACCCTAAACCCTAAACCCTAAGAAAGAAAACCTGAATTACATTGCGCGACGGACATAGTTGGTTACGTCGCGCTTATGGTTATTGCGCGACGAAACAGAGATGTATTCGTCGCGCAAGCTCTGTTTAATTTTATAAAAAGTTAACAACAAAAAACTATGGAAATGTTAGTGACTATACAGTTTTAATGGGGCTACACATTCTACAATACTAGTTTCACCAATCCAACCGTCAAACTTGTTTGTTTATACTTAGAGATCGTACACGCCAAAAATTGAAAAAAATCTACGTTTATATATGGTGTAACGGGACCAAAATTTTCGACGGTTATAAACAAAAAATCACGATTTAATGGTTTTTTTAACTCCGATTTTGATAAATTTTTACGGGTGCACTCCTTTACTGTATATGAATATATTGATAGAATTGGATCGTCATTTCAAAATATTTACACTACTGCATACAACAAACTCGTATGTTCTATTTAACAAACATATACAAACTTGAACTCCGCTGTTTTGCGTACACAACTTGTCATCTCGTGCAGTCCCTAAAAACTTGACGCCATTAACATGGCAACCCGAGAATAATTCAGCCCGAATTGGGCCGAATGCCAAGTTATATAACTCTTCACTGTAAGTGGGGGAATTATCTAATTTCAACTTATTCACCTAATATTATAAAAAAAACATTCACATATTAGTTTGAGAAAATTAAATACTACAATATATATGTCAATTACACAACAATTATAACTTACATATTCCAAAAACCATTTTGGAAACAATTCACGGTGTTTCTTGGAATACAAATGTGATGGATGTTCTCGCTTTATCATCTCTTCATGCTCATCTAAGTATGCCATTATCTCATCACAATTGTTCAATACGAACCAATGAGCTACCTCCATGTCATTTCTGGAAAACGACTCTCCTCGTACAGGATCTCCAAAGGGTCGTGCGCTTTGGGCAAAAACAGAAAGTTTCTCATTTCTCACACCTCCGTCATTATTGCGCTGAGGTCGATTGAAAGCCGTGTCCACATCTTTTAAATACATCCCACAGAAAGTAAGCGCCTCATATTGAACCCAAGCCTCTACAATTGATCCTTCGAGCTTCGCTCTATTGCGTACGCTTCTTTTCAGCTCTCCAAGAAGCCTGCCAAATTAAAATGAAAAGATGCAAATTAGCAAGTACCAAGCATGAGATAAAGATGCATACAAAAATGATGATGATTATATACCTTTCTATTGGATACATCCACCGATAGTTGACTGGACCAGCAAGCAATGCCTCTTCTGGCAAGTGAACCATCACGTGAATCATACTCGTGAAGAAAGCTGGAGGGAATATCATCTCAAACTTGCATAAGAGTTGGACAATGTCATGGCGCAACTGATCAATGTCTGTCTTTCGCAATGTTTTTGCCGTCAGTTGGGAAAAAAATCTTGACAACAATTTTATTGGCTTGACTACATCTTCCGGCAATAGGTGTCGAATCCCCACTGGAAGTAGGCGTTGCATAAACACATGACAGTCATGGCTCTTGAGTCCAGTAAATTTACCCCCGTCAACATTCACGCAACTCGCGATATTAGAAGCATACCCGTCAGGAAACTTTACAGACGATACAAACTGCAGAAACTCTTTTTTGTCATTCGGTTTCATGGAAAAAAAATGCAAGATCCCTTATAGCTTTATCACTGCCCCTTTTCAGCCATAAACCACTTCGTATGCCCATTCTTTCCAAATCAAGACGAGTTTTTATCGTGTCATTCGTCTTCTCCTTGATATCTAGAATCGTTCCCATCAATGTGTCAAACACATTTTTCTCAACATGCATAACGTCGAGATTGTGCCTCAATTTTAGTTTCGACCAATATGGGAGCTCAAAAAACATAGACTTGTGCGTCTAGTTCATATGTGTAGCAGGTCTGGTCCGACTAACTATTTTCCCGAACGGAGCAAAATCCAAACGGTTAAGCTGTTCCAAGATCTGATCACCGGACGATTCTGTAGGTCTTGCGCGACGCTCTTTGTTCCCGTCGAACTCTTTATCCTTTTCCCGCCACTCGTGGTCCCATGGCAACCATCTTCGATGTCCAAGGTAACACACTTTTCCGGCGTGCCAACCAGAAGTTACATCTTCCTTGCATACAGGGCATGCCATATAACCCTTTGTGCTCCACCCCGACACCATTGCATATGCGGGAAAATCATCCACAGTCCACATAACTGCCGCCCGCAAAGTAAACATCTTCCCAGTGGATTTATCGTACGTGCGCACACCATTTGTCCATAAATCCTTGAGCTCATCAACCAACGGCCTTAAGTACACATCGATTGACCTGCCAGGATCCTCAGTTATCAAAACAGTCATCATCATGTACTCTTTTTTCATGCATTTCCACGGCGGCAAATTATATGGGAATACGAAAATAGGCCAAGTGCTGTGGTGTTGGTTTAGAACCCCGTACGGATTGAATCCGTCAGTGGCAAGTCCCAACCTAACATTTCGGGGATCAGCAGCAAACTCGGGGAACGTTCGATCGAACTCTTTCCATGTCTCCCCATCTGCAGGATGCCGCATCACATCGTCGTCTACCCGTTTTTCCTTATGCCATCTCATGTCTGTGGCAGTATGCGTCGACATATACAATCGCTGCAATCTTGGTTTCAGGGGCAAATAACACATGACTTTTTGTGGAACCTTAGTCATTCTATGCTGAGACGTCTGTTTGAACCTCGACTCATTGCATATAGGGCATGTATCCAATGTTTCATACTCTTTGTAGAATAACATGCAATTGTTTTTGAAAGCGTGGATTTTTTCATAACCCAATCCAATACCACTCAACATCTTCTGCGCATGTCTGTGGTCTTTCGGCAAACAATTGTCCGTTGGAAGCATTCTCTTGAAAACCCCCAAAAAGTAATCGAAACACAGGTTCGACATACGATATTTTATTTTTCCGTGCATTAGCTCCACAATCGCCGTCAGAACGGAAAAGCTCTCGCACCTCGGATATAACTCTTGGTTGGCATTTCTTAACAGTTTTTCATAGTGTTCGAACTCTGCACTATCTGTTGGTGTAGGCACATCATCTTCCCCTTGTTGATTGCTGCTCGTCGATGCAAATGGAAAAGCATCATTTATAATATCTATTACTTGTTCATTAGGATCCACAATAGGTTCAACATTGTCCACTCTTGTGGCCCTTGAAGACAAACTAATGTCTAATTGTTCCCCGTGATAGTTCCAAGTACTGTATGTCTCAATCATTCCATTCCTTACTAAATGAAATCGAACAGTTTCAATTGTCTCCCACAACATGTTGTTACACCTCCTACAAGGACACCGGATTCTAGTTGCACCCGGGTTGTGTGACCGTGCAAAGTGAATAAAGTCCTCGATTCCATCCAAGTATTCGTCTGCACACCTGTTAGGGTTCTGTATCCACCTTCTGCTCATAATTCCTGGAACCACAATCACAATACAACAATCATGTTGTATTCTTACAAAATCATAACGTTACCTTATGCCTCCGATAAGGGCCCTATCCCATTCGGAAATGCATAGTCATGCCACGTAATTTACAGCTACATGAGATTAGATTTCGACGTGGATGAATTTTGGCAGCATCTCGGTACAGTTCTTGAGGTGTACCGTTGATATAAAATACCTACGTACCACCCGAAGAACGTACCGAGATGACACTGAAATCTCCACAATCGAAACCTAATCCTGTAGCTGTAAAATACGTGACACGACTATGCATTTCCAAACTATCCAAAATATGGGACAATTCAAGAATTAATTGGACCGTAGTCGTGGTTTCCCCACCCATGCGCGGTCCAACTAACATCGAACGGGAACTAAGCTTTACACACAAAAAAATGTACGAAGTTAATTTCAATTAATTTCGTACATCAACGTGCATAATTGAACAACATAACATAAATATAATTTGACAACACAATATAAACACAATTTAATAACACAATATAAACATAATGTAATTAATTTTATATAATACCTTCTCAATCGTTCTCCACCACTCGCTAATCACATATAATATCCCTATATACAACGAAATTAATGCGTTAGTCTGAATTTATAGTAATATTTTTACACTAACGACAAAAAATACATACCCAATGAACGTACCAGAGGCAGAGATAGTTTAACTCATAAATGAAATAAAATCGATGCGTTTGATTGCTCAATAACGTTCGAGACAGAGGGAGAGAGAGACTGAGGCAAACTGCAATTTTTTTTGCAGTTTGCCTCTGCCATGGCTGAAATTGACTAAAGTAATAAATGACGGTTTTGCACGACGGATAAACTTTTTCGTCGGGCAAAGTTCTGAAGTCATTGCGAGACGAAAACGTAAATGCATCGCAAATTTGTCGCCGCGCAAACGTCTTTGTCGTCCCGCAAAATTTTTTTTCCCGGCGCGCATAGTTGTGCCGACATCCATTTTGCGTGACGTGGTCAAGTCGTCGTGCAAGAATACAAATCACTTTGCGCGACGAATATATCGTCACGCAATATTTCGTTGCGCAATCATTTGGCACCAAATGCGATCAACCCGCGTTTTTTTTTCCCGCTTGTTCTTTGCGCGACGATCAAGATTATTTGTCGCGCATTATCACTTAGCGCGACTAAACTTTTCGTCACGCAACTTTTGCCGCCAAATCCACGGTTAGGTCCCAATTTTCGTTACTATATGCGACAATATTATCTCTTGTCGCGCAGAGTTTCTTTGAGCGACGAATAATTTCGTCGCGTAATTTGGTGGTACGCTTTTATATTTCCGTCGCGCATGGTTGTTTTGTGCGACGATTATTTCTTCGTCGCGCAAACTCCCGTCGCGCAAGTAGAAAAATGTAGTAGTGACCACCACTACCACAACCACCAACTCCACCTTCATCACCACCACCACCTCCACTCCATCACTACCACTACCACCACATGATTAGTACATAACACTTTTAACATCATATCTATTTTAGTCATTATTCACAGTTACAACAATTTTATATTAAAATTTACTAAATGTTTTTTACACTGCTTTTTGTACTAACACTTTAAAGATATTGTTTACCAAACATGGAGCTCCTTTACTTTACAGCTAATTATTTTCAAAGCACAACAGAAGCAACTTTTTTTAAAAGTGACAGCAATCCCAAACTGGGTAGGTTACAAATATATAATGATGGATATTATGATATGTTAATAGTGGCTATTATTGTGGGCATCCATAACCTATAAACCCATAACGTATGGATTTATAACAGTCATTTGATTATTATAATCGTTGTTTTTATTTGATAACATTCAATGATTTTCAATTAAATGTTTTTTTAGTTGAGTTAAATAAAGAATTCAAAATTTGAAAAAGACTTATATCAATTACTCTCTGTTTAACATTTTCGGATCATTGGGGAGTGGTGTTTAACATTTTCGGATCATTGGGGAGTGGTGAAATTGTTATTTAAAACTTTTTTTGTTATCAGGAAGAAAAGTTTCAGTGGGTATGAATGAAGACTTCAAAAATAGATAATTCATATTGTTGAAATAAAATTCGTATGAGTCATAAAAGATGCTTCTCAAATAAAATTATTTACCTCAATTATTGCTGCTTCGAAAGGATTGACGCCTACTTTGACATCTACTTGCATGGGGCTTGGTTTGTCATCCATTTCTCCATGGTTGGCTTCAATCTTCACATGGGTTTCAGTCTACACGTCAAGCACAGAAAGCAAAACAAAAAGCCATCGCTCATAGAAACTACACATGGAAAGCTGTGCTACCATGGGACATGAACACAGTTTCCCATTGCAAGTCAATGTCAAAATACTTGGTCGATGATGTAGCTCTTTGTGGAAATACCAATCTGATTTTATTATGCTTAAGTATTTAGTCATCTTTTCTAACATTTTGAAAGTATTGCTTCATAGAAAACAAGGGTTTGAATACATACAAAATTGTAATGCATAATGATTTTAGGAAAATTTTGAATGTGAATGTGGGACCTACCTGATACTTATAGAATTGCCAATGGATTTTTAAAGACATGTCAATCTATGGATTGGCAATGACACATGAATATTTCGCATATTGCCCTACGTGTCACTTTTAGACAACTGGCACATTTGGAATCCAAAGTTTGGATTGAGACTAACACGTAAAATTACTAATTGTCATTGACAAATGTCATTATTGGATTGAATTTGACAAGACAATTTATAACAATTATAGGTCCAAATATTAATGTTTTTTTTTCACCCAAACAAAAATTATTAATGTTTTTTTTATACAGTTGGTATGATATTCACAAAATACATTTACAACAGACTAATACACCCACAACAAAGCTACACCACCACCACCACAATAATATTACACACAACTAGGTATTAAACTCATCCCAAATATATATCATCCTCATCATAAGTTGAACCTAAGACCTCTACCAACTAAGTGGAGACAAATACCACTAGACCCAAAAACAAGTTGATTTTTCGAATTGATTACTTTTTTCATAAAAATACAAAACCAAAGTGCTAAAAAATACTAAACCAAAGTGTGAATCGATTGGGATTTGTTCCATTTTTGTCCCCCTCCCCTCTCTCTCCCATTAGAGGTATCAAACGAGTCAGACCAACCCACTTATTAAATGAATCCGATCGAGTTCATTCATTTATGAAAATCATTAAGTCCGGCTCAAGGCCGCTACCCTAGCCAATATAGGACCAAGGTTGGCTCATGCCAGGCCACAAAACCGGCCGATATGGGTCCACTCCAAGCTTGACTTATGGATTGCTTTTTTTGATTTTTTTTTTAAATACAATTTCATTTCAATCCTTTTAACAATTATATAAATACTAATAAGATTTATTATTTGTTGGAAAAAGAAGCCAATGACTCTAAGTTCATTTAAATAGAAAAAGACTAGACTACTATTCGGGTTTAAAAAATTGAAACTTGAAGAACAAAATTATTATTTTATTTTTAAAGAAAGCATTGATTTTAAAATCTATTATTAGAGAAAAGAAATAGACTTAATTTAATATGTAAACATTATAAATTATGTATTATTTTTCTCTAAAAAAAAATAATTCACTAAATGGGCCGCCCAGTTGGACCAAATTATCTCACCCTGGCCCTCCAAAAAATATGGGCTGGACTGTGCCGGACCTTACATAACGGGCTATATTCGCATCGTGCTCAGTCCGGCCCGGTACATTTGACACCTCTAACCCTTATAAAAATGAAAAGAGAACGTGTCCGAGAGGAAAGAGGGGATGTCCAACGCCACGTCCAACGCAAGAAAGCAAGCCCAATCTAAGTAGAGCCCAAAAGAGTACGTATGTCCAAACAGTTGCCGTCATGAAGGCTTCATGACTTTCCTAAGTCCCTTCAATACTCTCCAATCCTTCTTTCTATAAATACCCTCACATCCCCTTCCTCTCCTATTAAGATCTTTCAGCTCACCCAAACAAGGGGAGAAAGAAACAACAAAGGAAAACTCTCATCCTCTAAACTTTCCCATCTCACCATTTCCCCGAGAAAATACTGTGATCTTATAGAGAAATGTCCGATGCGTATTGCTCCGACTGCAAGCGCCAGACGGAGGTGGTTTTCGACCACTCGGCGGGAGACACGGTGTGCTCCGAGTGTGGATTAGTGTTGGAATCTCATTCCATCGACGAGACCTCAGAGTGGCGTACCTTCGCGAACGAGTCCGGCGATAATGACCCGGTCCGTGTTGGTGGGCCCACCAACCCACTATTGGCCGATGGCGGGTTGTCCACCGTCATAGCCAAGCCTAATGGGGCATCTGGTGAGTTCTTATCTTCGTCGTTGGGGCGGTGGCAGAACCGTGGGTCGAATCCGGATCGGGGCTTGATTCTGGCCTTCAAAACCATCGCCACCATGTCTGATAGGTATGTGCTTGTTGCTGCGATATTGGGGGAAGGTATTTTGGTTCGTAGAAAAATCCGAGGTTTCTGGTATTTTTAGGTTTTGTAACTGGATTTTGGGTTTCCTTTGAGGGTTGAAGTTGGATGAGAAGGATGTTGATTGGTAGTGGGAACGTAGAAATGGCAGAGGTTTGTAGTAGTTTAAGGTTTTGTAATTGGATTTCGGTTTCGTTTGAGGGTTGAATTTGGATGAGGAGGGTGCTGATTGGTAATGGGAAAGTAGAAATGAAAATTGAAAATCCAAAGCTGAACATCTAATTAGCTTGTGCTGGGAAATTTTTATTACAATTTGAAACCATAACTGTTAATCAACTTTTCAAGATTAAATTTGGAATTTGGTTTAAAATCAAACGAGAGTATTGCCGATCATCATGTAATTTCATGAATCTAAGTTGATAGATATATGAGATATATGAGGAGATTGAAATAGTAATCTCAGGTATACTGTAATCAATTGCATTGGACAAATTGAAATTATTAAGCTTTTTAGTTTTTTCAAAACAACTAAACTATTAAGTTCAATCCCACATATATTAGAGTAGAGAAGGATATTCAAATATCAGCATTTTTAACACTCATAGGTGATTGGTCGTTGTTGCACTTTTTCTTCTGTCAAAATCTTGCTTCTTCCCTATTGTAATGTGTGATGATATTTATATAGTATTAGTATCAAAAGTTATTCACATGATGTGTTAAATTTCTCTTACGATGAGATTATTTGTAAACTACTATAAAGAAAAATAGCTGATGTTGTAACATTGTATTTCAGGTTGGGCCTTGTTGCAACCATCAAGGTATGCTATTTGCGTACTATGAACATTTATTCGTGGGGACCATTAATAGTTCTAGTACACTCATATGCCTACCAAATTCGTGCATAAAATTTTAGCGACCCATTATTGTGGATACATTTAAGGTCAAAGAAAAGCTTTGTCCGTTATTTTATTTTGTGATTGTGTGATACAAATGAAATATGGAATGAAATATGGCTGTTATAGTATAAGAGAATAAAAGTTACTATAAATTCAGTTCTGAATATTTGTTGAAGTATACCCTAAAACTTTGTCTATGGCCTTGCACTACATAATTATACTTGCAGGGGATGATAAGCATTATTTCTTAGAAAATTCTAAGTAGCACCAGACCACTACTACACATTTTCATTTTACAGTATATTGCTTCTACAAGTATCCTTGATAAATTAATTAAATAATTGAAAAACAGTAGTGGCTACAAGTGAAAACCCTGAGTCTATTTATTGATCACTTTTTCAACATAACACTTTTCCAGGGAAAACGTTTCAGACGAACTTTTCTACTATGTCTGTCTTGTTTGATTCAACTGTTTCGTTCACTTATATCTGAGTTGAAGATAAATTATCCTTTTTTAATTGAGACTAGCGATAGATGGATAAAAGGGTTGACAATCAGTAGATCATTTTACTTCTACAAGGTTTGGCGTCGTGCGGTTTCTGGATACTGGTCTTTTTCCATTTTGGTGCTGATTGGGTGAATACTGATTTGGTGATCTTGTATGATTTTAAAATTTGATAAAGAATAGGCTTTAGTTGCTTCTGTAGCTGTTCCATCTTGCTTTGATGTGGCATGTTTGGCTTGAGAGGAACATTATAAAAGTCGAGTGGGATGGGTTATCCTTGAGACTTGATTCAGGGTTTTTATTTATTTTCTAATTCTGAGAGAGACAGAGAGAGTGCATTATCTTCACATCACAGCGAAACTTGTATTAACATATCTGCTGCAATTAGGAGTGTGATAACAAGTTGTGAATTCACATTGTTAGTGCTGATTTTTATGTTTTTGCATCATGTAGTTGATAATTATTTTAGCAAAATACTTCTGGTAAAATCTTGAAAAGTATTTATTCTTTTTTATGTACAGGAATCTTAAGCACTTCTTGTAGTTTGTGTTGTTACTTTTAGTTGGTTGTAGAAGGTTATGATTGTACCTTCGGTGGACTGTTTGTTCATTACTATTGCATTGTTGTTTAGTTTAGATTAATAAAATCTTCTGTTTCCTTCTTAAAAACTAATAAAGGGGATCTTAAGAACTTATATTCACAGCCTGCAATTTCATGGGATTTGAGTATTAGATGATGAGGTATTAGATGATGAGGCTTTTATGTTTTGATTTGAAGGATCGGGCTAATGAGATATATAAGAGGGTGGAAGATCAGAAATCTAGTAGAGGAAGAAATCAGGATGCATTATTGGCTGCTTGCCTATACATTGCTTGTCGACAAGAAGACAAGCCACGCACTGTAAAGGGTACAGTTTATGACTTTTTTAACATCTGGATGCTTCCTGAATTACTTTGCCTTTGTGTATGAGCTTCCCTGAACCTGTGGATTTCAAATAGAAATTTGCTCTGTCGCCAATGGAGCCTCAAAGAAGGAAATTGGCCGAGCAAAAGAATATATAGTGAAACAACTGGGACTAGAGAAGGGTCAGTCAGTGGAGATGGGAACAATACATGCTGGGGACTTTATGGTGAGCTGCATATATAGGCATAAATTCTTAGTTACTTTTTTCCTAGTTTGTAGTTTCCACTGACTTAATAGCAAATTAACTGCAGAGGCGCTTCTGTTCCAATCTTGGAATGAATAATCAGGCAGTCAAAGCTGCCCAAGAAGCTGTGCAAAAGTCAGAAGAATTTGATATAAGGTAGTTCCTTTTGTTATGCATTATGCTGAAAATAATGTATATTTTCATGATTGCATATTTGCATGACTGATTTTACCTTTCTTATTGTGTACACTGTCATCATGGTCCCATAGATGCATTTGCACCATTTATCAATTTCCACAGATTTTTTTTCCCTCATCATCACAGATCATGTCATTTATCTCATAGGATGTCAGGTGTTTGGAAAAGATAAGGATGGACCCAGAAATATTGTAAAACGTAACATGATCAAAATAGCTGATTTGAATTGTTTATGTTTAAACATTCATTGTGGAGGCCAATGGCAAGGCATCATAAAGGATTGGCTGATATAAGGTGAAGTACTATGTAGAGGGGCAAATTGGACTAATAAACAAAATGATCTTGTGCAATCCTGTGTTCAACTATTCAAACAGCCCTAAATGACTTAAGGAATGCCCAATCTCTCTTCAAATATTAGGCCATCTTTGGGTCAGCTTGGCAGTCTTTTTTTTGTCAATCTCTTGGCAATCTGTTTAAGCGAGACTCTTTTTTTTTCTTTTTTTTTTCTCCTTTTTCTACTTCACCTTATCAATTTTGACATGAGCCCTAAGAATTGATCAGAACCACTTTTTGTTTCCTTCATTTTCCTGCACTTCTGTTTTGGACAGTGATGGGGAGTTACAGGATATAATGAAAAGTTTATCATAATGGTTTTGATTCCTTAACATTGGACATAATGGTCACAAATGGCATTCCTTGGTTCCATTTGAAGAAGTTAATATCTGAATTCTGCTGCCTTAGTTAATATCTGATTCATACATTTTTTGTCTTGATAGATTCTTTATCTTGAGATCGGCCCTTGAATTAGGATGAACTTTATAGTACTTGCTTTTGATGATGGCCTGTTTCTTTTTTATCTCTCAATTCCAGGAGGAGCCCTATATCGATAGCAGCAGCAGTTATTTATATTATCACTCAGCTTTCAGACGATAAGAAGCCTCTCAAAGGTTCAGTATCATCCTCCCTCTTTGAAACTAATATAAAAATGTAGTTGAACGCTTGTGAACTGAACATATGGCCTGCATTACCTGTAATATAATGGGTTTATTGGTAGATCCAAGACTTGATCGGTTTCACATCACCCGTAATTTAATTACCTGTAATTTTTATGGTTTTCTAACAAGTGCTGAGCTGATTTAAGTAATGGCCACTGTGAGTGCAGATATCTCAGTTGCTACAGGAGTAGCAGAAGGAACAATCAGAAACTCATACAAAGACCTTTATCCCCATGTATCAAAGATAATACCCAACTGGTATGCAAAGGAGGAGGATCTCAAGAATCTTTGCAGCCCTTGAAATGTAGGCCGAGCGGATTCATCAAGAACAACGAGGAATGTGAATTCTACTGGAGCGCTTTTTCTTGGGTTGTATTTTAACCGTCCAATGTATGAACAATGCAGAAGGCTTAAATTGTTTTGAGAATTCTTTTTCATAGTAAATTACTAAATTATATCTTTCAATTGACACAATTGAGATATATGCTTGAAATAGCATGTTTTCTGACTTTTTTTTCAATTCAAAATAAACTCACCTATTATCTGCTTGAAATCGCGATCATTTTAGGTTCTATTTAAATTTTGATAAAATTCCAAAACCGTTCAAATGAATTGGATATTCCAAGTGGAGGAATATTTGAGGCTAAAAGATCTATTTTCAAATCCGCTGAAATTCGTGCAAGGTTAATGAGAGCCCAGTGTGTTGTGTTGGAGCCCATTCTTAAGCTTGATTAGTAAAAGAATAAAGGAAGCATATGAGTAGCGTGACGTGGAGGTTTGTGACTCAACTCTTCTGTGCAAGCATTAACCAGATTATATCCCGATTTGCATAGCATGTCGTCTTCAAATTAAGTCTCTCGTTCTACTAGTGTTCCTTTCCGTTAACTCTGCCTATTTTTCCGTCAAAATTCATATTCTCTTACACCGAGTTGAACCATTTTTCGATGAACTGAAAGTAGTCATTGGATGCTTGTGGTCCTTCGGTCTTGATTCACGAATTTGGTTGTCAATGACGTCAATTTGATAACCGAACCATATCCACTCTAAGAGCAATTCCACCAATTTGCCCTTAGCCATAGCAAGGAGGGAGCTAGGGCAGCCACTATTCACGTGAATAGTAGTTGCCCTTGCAAATAGTATTTTCCGTTTCCACCCGTTGCCATGGCAAAGGGCAATTACTATTCATTTTTTTATTTTTTTCACAACTTTTTTTACCTCAATAATTAATTTGGATAATATTTTCAGATAAGATTTTCGGGTTCCTACGTGTCAATACTATTCATATCTCATAATCGGATAAAATTTTCAATTTCAAATTTTAGATAAATTAAAAAAACAAAAATTGGCTGGTATTTATAGAAAAAAATTCATTAATTTTTGGGTTTTTTAAAAAAAAACTTCCAGTATTTTATTGTAAAAAAATTGGCTGCCGTTGGATTGGAGGAAAAAATCAGATCGGAGAGCCCAGACGACGCCTCGTGGCAACAGAAAAAAAAAATCAAATGAGTGGGCTAACGCCAGCCTGCGTTTTGGACCTCGGGCTGAACTGGCCTTCGGGCCAGCCCAAGTTGCGTGGGACCCACTTCAGCCTGTGCTTGGGCTCACCGCAGGAAACCAATTTTTGCAAAAAACTCCCCCAACCCGAGGCAAGGGGGTCTCGGTGGAACTGCTCTAAGAGCACTTCCACCGCTGCAGTTTGGCCCTAGCAAGAGGGGGCCCAAGCCCCATGTCACGCTTCCAGTGGGCTTCAGCAGCTCGGGCAGGAGGTGGGTTTTAAATTTTTTTACCGTTGTCCTGGGTTGTCCTAAGTTGTCTGATTGTTATTTGTCATCCAATCCAACGGCCGGCATTTTTATACAAAAAAATTGTAAAAATACCAAAAAATTCGGATTTTTTTTTTCTTCTATAAATACCTACCAATATTCTTCACTTTCCACACCAAATCTTCATACATTTTCTTCTCCTTCCAATATTATTCACTTTCCACACCAAATTTTCTTCACTTTCCAAATTTCATTTGTGTTGAAATACAAATGGCATCTTCCATCAAAGCCGGAAACCATGTAAGATGTTTTGTTATGTCAGTGTTGGGTCCAAGTTGGTCATTGCCCGATGACGGGCAATGAGATGAAGTTCTATTATATGTGGAGAAAAATTCATGCCAAATTTTGTGAATGATCGGGCCACTCGTATGGAAATGGCATTGGCTAGTAGGTGGAAAATTTTGAATAAAGAATTGAGGAGATGGAGAGATGTGTTGGCCAAAGCGAGGGACAACATTCGAAGAGGCGAAAATCTTGGCAATGAGGTAAATTATTTGTAATTGCCGTTTTATTAAATTTAATGTCCTATGATTTTCAATTTTTCTTGCATTTTCAATATTTTTTTAATAGATTATGCAAGCACAAATGTGGCTCGGTGCCATTGGCCATGGCAAAAAATCTTCAACAATCACCAATGTTGGGAGGTGATGAAAAATTGTTCGAGATTCAAAATTATTCCCACGGGTCCGACTGTTGTGTTGAATGCGACGTCGCTCCACAATTCAACGGCTTCGAATTCTCCTTTGGATTCCTTGATGAATTAAGACTTACCAATCCAAAAGGAGCCGAGGCTTATTGGGAGAAAGGCGGCGAAGGCCAACATAGGGAGTAATTCCACCAATGATACTGCAAAAATTTTGGAGCAAATTGCTCTGAACAGCACAATGAGAATTGAGAGAGACATGAAAAGAGATGCAGATGAGATGGCAATGTATGAAGAATTTGCAAGAGAAAGGAAGTATGCACACAAACAAGACATGGAGAAGAAGGATTGGGAAACCATGGCCATGGATACGAGCCATATGTCCCCTAAAACAAAGTCTTTTTGGAAGCTAGAATGAAGGGATGTTATGAGAAGAAGGCTTTTCCGTGACAATACCTAGCAATACCAATTGGTTAAATGATGAAAACCATTAGGTTGCATTGCTTGTCTTTTATTTAATTAGTTTCATTGCTTGTCTTTTATTTAACTAGTTGTATTGCTTGTCTTTTATTTAATTAGTTGTATTTCTTAATTAATTGTATTGCTTTTCTTTTATTGAATAAAGAAAGCATTCAATAATATAGCTATTTATTTAACACTACATTTCTTTATTTTATAATATAGCTATAAAACAAAGTATAATTCGATTCAAAACACAAAGAAAGCATAATTCATTACAAAACACAACCAAAGCATAATTCAAAACAAAACACAACCAAAGCATAATTCAAAACAAAACACAACCAAAGCATAATTCAAACAACACATACATCAACACAAAGCATAATGAAAAACTAAGCATCTTCACTTGATTTCATTGACCGTCATTGCCTCTCACTGCCCATAAGTGCTCCATCAAGTCAACTTGACGTCGTTCATGAATATAAGAAGATTGCATCTCTGTATAACGATCAATTATACGGTTGTTGTAACAACTGTCCCTAACCAAGGGTTCGTGCTTCAGTGGTTGTCCATTTGCTCCTATGGGCCGTTCATAAATTCTTGTCAATATCGTGTTCATAGGTTCAGGTTCGAACACCTTTAGAGCATCATAATCATACTTATCCTCCACAATCATGTTATGGAGGATGATGCACGTCATCATAATGCTCCGAAGCACATCTTCATCAAACAAATGAGCAGCCTCCCTAATGATTCACCACCGAGCTTGGAGGATACCAAAACACCTTCCCACATCTTTCCTATAACCCTCTTGGTAGGCAACAAGTGATTTTTCCTTCTCCAATTGGGGATGCAGAATTATTTTGACGAATGTCGTCCACCTCGGGTAGGTTTCGTCTGCTAGGTAGTACCTACTAGAGTATATGGTATTGTTGATTTTATAAGTGATCTGAGGGTCTTGACTTTTCAACACATAGTTGAACACTTGGGATTGATCGAGCACGTTGATGTCATTTTGAGATCCTGCAACTCCGAAAAAGGCATGCCAAACTCATGTATCAAATGATGCAATAGCTTCCAAAATGATACTTTTTTGGCCCTTTCTATTTCCATAATCTCCTTGCCAGGCAATTGGGCAATTCTTCCTCTACCAGTGCATACAGTCGATGCTTCCAATCATGCATAGGAAACCTCGAGCCTCGGCGTTTTGTAGAAGCTTTTGGAGGTCCCTAGGTGTAGGTTTACGGAGGTAATCCCTCATGTATAGAGTTTCAATTGTATCACAGAATCTGACCAAGCTCTCTAGGATAGTGGATTTCCCCATCCTAACATTCTCATCCACCTGGTCTACAAATGCGCCAAATGCCAACATCCGTACAGAAGCTGTAAGCTGTTACTTCGGAAGAAGCCCCAAAACCCGAGTAGCATCACACTTCTGAACAAAGTATGCATCGTAATTGCAAACATCATGCATGATTTTATTGAACAAATGAGGCTGCATTCTATGTTGTTCTCGAAAATCAATAGTAGAGTACAACAAATTTGAGATAAAGTAATCTTCCAAAAGATTCTTACCCCGAGAATGCCTACAATTTGTCCACGTTCAAGCCATGACCGACTTGTGAACCATTGTGGCGGCCTTGGCTTGATAGATCGAGCATACCCACTGCCATGGAAACTTGTTCATCATCTTCTTCCTCTTCTCTTTCTTCTTCATCTTGTTTGCTTCTTCTTTCTTTCATTTCTCGCTCTTGCCTCTCCAAGCACCTCCTCATGTAAGGCATTGAGAGTGGACTATGAAATCTAAAATATGGTGTGAGAGGTCTGAGTTGAGGTGTTGGATTTATAGAGGGATTTAGAAGATAGAGATGACAAGTGGTGCAATTTTAGAGGATGAAAATCTTATTTGAAATCTGAGATCTGTATTTTATAATAAATATCAACATGTGGCAATCAAGAATCTTATCCGAAAATCTTATCTGAAATTTGAGATGTGAACTTTATAATAAATATGGACACGTGCCAACCGAAAATCTTATTTGAAATTTGAGATGTGAACTTTATAATAAATATGGACACGTGACAACCGAAAATCTTATCTGAAAATTGTATCCGAAAATTGAAATGATAGAGAGGATATGGTGTGAGAGGTCTGAGTTGAGGCTCTGGTTTTATAAAGGGATTTAGAAGATAGAGATGACATGTGGTGCAATTTTAGAGGGTGAAAATCTTATCCGAAATATGAGATTTGAAATTTTATAATCAATATTTACACGTGGCAACCGAAAATCTTATCCGGAAATCTTATCCAAATTATTCGTTTAAGTAAAAAATAAAAAATAAAATAAAAGTGAATAGTATTTGTCCTTTGCCATGGCAATGGGTGGAAACACAACAAGACTTTTGCAAGAGCTGCCACTATTTATGTGAATAGTAATAGCCCTTGTCTTGCCCTTGCCCTTTGCCATGGAAAATGGGTGGAAGTGCTCTAATGGCAAGTTTAAGCAAACATCCTTCTAAATTAGTGAAAACGATGTACACAATTAAAATTAAGGGTTAATTAACTTTTAGTACCATGTGGTTACACCCTTAAGACATGTTAGTCTCTATCTTATCAATTTTAACAAACACATACCCCGATCTTTTAAATTTTTTAAAATGTGGTTCCGCCATTAGGGTTTCCGTCAGATCTCTCTATTAGTTGCCTACATGGCACTGTGGGTCTCACATTTTGCACATTTTTAAATTTTAAATTGATTAAAATATAAATAAAATATTTATAAATATAAAAAAATTTCGCTCTCTCTCTCGCTGCTTTCTCCCGATCAAGCTCCAACACTCATAGAGCTTCCACCTCCCTTCAAGTCCTTCAAATTTTTGATAATCCTTTAAATTCTTCAGTGTTTTATTGGATAGCCAATAACAACAACCTTGTATATATTGAATTAGATGGAAATGATTTACAAGGTCCAATCCCAGATGTTTTCACAAACCTGGTTTCTCTATTGGATAGCCAATAGCAGCCACCCCCCACCCCAGCGCCCCCTTCCCCCAAAAGAACCCAGAACCCCAAAAGAAAATCGCGATTTTCTTCAACAGATGGAAAACACATCTCTAATCGCATTAGAAGAATTTTTCATATATGTACAGAAGAACAAGGTCCAATCCCAACATTTAAAAGAGAAACACAACCTAAAAGAACAAAGAACCCAGAACCCCAGCCTACAACGAACCCAGAACCCAGCTCGTCGACCACTCTCTCTCCATCCTACAGACCTCGTTGCCACTGTTAGTCGGCGTTTTCCAGTGAGATTTGCTAGTCTTCATCTCTCTCTCTACCCCCTATATATATATATATCTCTCTCTCTCTCTGTGCAAATTCAAAAACCAACAAATTGGAAAAAAAAAAAATCGAACATTGTTTGCATCTGTGGGTGAAAAACATAATGGAGGATGGGAGAGGGCTGTATGGGATGGTCTCTCAACAACAAAGGGAAATCCGCGGGCATGCGCGCAGGGGAGGGGGTGGGGGGTGGTGTTGCTAGGTGGTTGCTCTACGGTGGAGGGTGGCTGTGCTATAGGTTTGAGGGTTGGGTGTTGGAGCTTGAGAGAGAGAGAGAGAGAGAGAGAGAGAGAGAGAATTTTTTTTTAAATAATTTTTTTGGTTTTTAATATTTTATTCATATTTTAATAAATTAAAATTTAAAAATTTTGAAAAATGTAGGACCCATAGTGCCACGTAGTCAACTAACAGAGAGATTTGACAGAAACCCTAACAGCAAAACCACATTGTAACGAATTTAAAAGACTGAGGTATGTGATTGTTAAAATTGAGAAGATAGAGGCTAACATGTCTTAAGAGTGTAACTACAGGGTACTAAACTATAATTAACCCTGAAATTAAAATTAAAATTCTTAGATTTGTGTATAAGCAATAATCCTTCTAATTGTAATGTTTAGTTTTAGGGTTAATTTCAATTTAGTACCCTGAACTCTTACCCTTAAGGTATGTTTGCTCATGCACTCTCAATTTTAACGATTACATACCCTAAGCTTTTCAATTTTTTGCAATATGGTTCTAGCGTTAACTTCACCGTCAAAATTTCCGTTAATTGCTTGTGTGGCAAGCCTGGGTCCCACTAATTCACTCCCTTCAATGTCAGTTGAATGATATTTTTGGGTATGTTGTTCAAAAATGGTTTGGTATTAATGCATGTAATGTGTTCTTCATGGGAGGGAAGACACCAATTACCCGAAAATACTCTTCAACTAACATCGAATAGACGAATAGGTGAGACCCAGGCCTGTCACGCAAGCAATTAACTGAAATTTTGACAGTGAAGTTAATGCTGGAACCAAATTGCAAAAAATGAAAAAGTTTAAGGTATGTAATTGTTAAATTTGAGAGTGCATGAGCAAACATACCTTAAGGGTAAGAGATCTAGGTACTAAATCGAAATTAACCCTTAGTTATATATATATATATATATATAATTTAAAACTTTGTTTAAAAAGATAAAATTGACTAAATAAAAGTTGCTAGGTAAGATTAGCATGGTGCTGGATTCGAACATTTCTCATCAGGGTTTTGAGTTTTTGTGCGTGTAGGTGGGTGGGTGGGTGGGTGGGTAGGTAAAGTGAAAAAGAAACTTATATCTTGATACTCATTTTATAAGAGAATAAAAACAACAGCAAAGTATTTTTCATTTTGGAATTCAAATGGTTGTGCTTTCTTCATTTTAGAACTCAAATAGCAATATGTATTTTGCTCGACGTTTTATTTTGGTCAATAATTTTGAATTTGAACAATTTCAGCAATGTGCATCTCTTTAACAAGCCAATTTTATTTAACGTTAATCTACTTCGATGTGTTCAAGTCTCTACATATGGAACGTGCACACATTAATGTTCAAACTAGACAAAAATGACCATAATTAATAGATTAAAACACAAGAGCTTTAGGTTCATTACCAAAAAAAAAAAAAACAAGAACCAAATTTAAATTTCAAACAAAACCATAGGAATCAAAAAGGTATTCAAACCTTTTTTGTGGTAAATTTATTAACCAAGTGTTTTTGTTTTATGAGAGCTTCTCAAATTAAAATTTTATTGGTAAAAGATTAGTTAAAGACTCTAATTTCAGCCTTATATTAGATGCATAAGATAAATAATTTTTTTAATATGTATTACACATGTGATTAAAATCCTTAACCAATTCCAAACGGAGTCTTGCATAGTAGAAAAGGATATTGACTTGTAAACCAGTGGTCTCATGTTCGAACTTCCCATGGCACCTTGGTAGTGTATATGAGAAAATTTCATCCCTTTTGTAGTTTAGACTATCGCTTGTATTAAAAAACAGAAGAAGAGCATTTTCCTTGTTTTATTTGTTTAGAGAAAATTGCATCGCTCGCTCAAGAGAAAGACTTTTATAAAATGGAAATAACACTATTTTGATATTTTTAGCCAATAACATTATGACAAGTGTTTTAATACTTCTAGTGGCATATCATTAGAGATTTTCAATTTAAACCCAGCACTTCTCTTTGTTCACCTCAATACTTAAATTATTAAGCTGTAAGTTTTATTATTGTGTAAAAAGACAAAAAAGGTCATCCAACTTAATAATTAACCATTGTACATCTATGCACACACCCCAACTTCCTCTCTCTCTCTCTCTCTCTCTCTCTCTCAACAATACCTAAGTGTTGGAATTCCAGTTACAGTTCTTGGAAAGAGGTAAAGTTGTTCTCTTTCTCTAGAAAGTATTAAATTTCGGGTTTGGGGTTCCATTTGTTTGTGTTTTTTTCTGCTGGGAACAAAGAAAATTGTGTGGTTTAAATAGAAAATCTCTTTTATTTCTTATTTTTCAGTTTGGGGTATATTTAAGGGTAGTTTCGGAATATAGTGGGGTTTTCTTAGAAATTGTGAAAATTTAAATTAAAAGATGGGGTGAACTAAGAACATGAGGTGAACTAAGAGAAATGTGGGGTTTAAATAGAAAATCTCATATCATTATTCGGGTTGCTTGCAACTAATGTATGTACTCGTTCGCTTGACAAACAGAGATTGGAGGGAACTGGCGGGAACCTGCAAAGTAAAAAAGAAAGCACCGTACTCAGTCCTAATTAATCGCACCAAAAAGCATTTGGTTCTCGGTAGTGACCAGTGAGAGCGAGCGAGAGAGATCGAAAGCAATGGAAGGCAACGACAACGACGTTTCAATGGAGGACGCAGTCGTTGAGCCCATACCTAGGAGAACCAAAGGCAGAGGAGGAAGAGGACGTCTCATATCACAATCCAAAACCCTAGACCACCCAAACAATCCATTTTTCCTCGATGCGAATGAGCCCCCTTCTCAAGGCTACGCTCCTCAACGTTGTCAGTTCCTCTCTCTCTCGCATTGCTCTATTTGTCATTTCCTTCGGATTAGGCATTTTTTTCTTTGATGCTCGATTTTCTGTTTGGTTGCTCGGAAAATGCTCGATAACGGGAATTTAGTTGTGAATAATTCCAAATGTCACTGTTTTGGTCCCGGATTGAAATTAGGGAAATAACTGTAGAGCGAGACTGATTTAGTTGTTAGGCTTCGTTTGATTTGATATTAATTCTTAATTTTTGTGCTTGTAATTATTATTTATTTTATTTTTGGCTTAACAAAATGATTATTAGGGCTATTTACGTGTTTTTAACTTCTTCTAGGCCTTTTTATTTTTTATTTCCTCATAATTTTCTTTTTTATTTGTAATGTTTTGTGGACTTCTTTGTTTGGTTGCAGAGAAAGATGAATGAAAATGAAATGACATTTCCTTATTTTGGATCCAAGAAACTACACCTGGCTGTTGCTGAGATTTAATATGATTTACAGGTTACTAATTGGCTTCGGGTTTTGGGTTTAGGGCTAAGGGACAAGGCTTTCTATTTGGTCAGTGAGATATGATAGTAACAAGAATGAATATTTAGAACTTATGTTTATGTTGTATTTGCTTTTGAACGATTTTCTTTTCTGGTAAGCAAGTGGAAGAAAAGACCAGAAGTTAAGTTCCAAGGAGACCAGAACTACCACTTTGTTCTATACGATTATGGTCTAAGGTTGTTATGAAACTCTAAATGAAAAAAAGTGGCTCCTTGTGATTCAAAAAGATAGGATGCACAAAACAGAATGCTTAATGACCCACACTACAAAAAAAAAAAAGGTCATTACTGATCAATATTTTCCGAGGGCCCCGAAATTTCCCCGGTAAAAGTGTTTTTTCCGACCAAACAATGTTGTTCGTCGGAAATATGTCACGGGCCTGAAATTTATTTCCGACGAAGAAAATACTCTCAGAAACAATATTTATTGTTGTCGGAAATGCATTTTATTTGGCGGGAAGACTTGGCGCCAATTTTATTAACGACCAAAAGTACATTTGTCGGAAATAGAATGATTATTTCCGAGGGGTTTCTCATTCCGTCGGAATTGTTTGACTATTTCTGAGGAGCCTCTTATTCCGTCAGAATTGTTTGACTATTTCCGAGGGGCTTTTCCTTTCGTCTAAATTGTTTGACTATTTCTGAGGAGAAATATGTCCTCTCGGAAAAACGTTTGAATGTCAATTGTTGAAAAATATATAATCAATACTTATCCCATTAAGATCGAGTATGTGTAATATATTAATTTGAAATCAAAGGCTAAAGAGGCATTTTGGTAATATAGTGGAAAGTTGTTGGGCAATTTCCTAAGCTAAATTGATATAAATACAGAGAGTCGCTCGTGTCATTTGCTATACTTGAGCATTCCAAAAGTTGAAACCCAGCAAGTATTGTCCACTGTCAAAGAGAAATATACAACAAGCACTTGTGATCAAAAGTGACAACCGCTTTAATTACCCATTATTTATATATGAATTGATGAAAATTATGTTAGCTAATAATGGAATTTCATTTCACTTTTACATAGGTGATTAACGCTAGCTAATACTCACAGCATGGTTTGCTCATATTGATAGCCTTAAAAAAGTTTCCATATTTGGCAAAATCAATCGTAAGGCTGGGGTTTCAGACAAAAAGGGAAGGAGTGGTCAACAGTCGCAACATGCAATAAATAAGACACCAACGCGTGGCATGCAATTCCATGTGCTCTCTGTCTAGTTGCGTTTTAAAAGTTACCGTACACTACAAAAAAAATGGTCATTACCGACCAATATTTTCCGAGGACCTCGAAATTTCCTCGGTAAAAGTGTTTTTTCCAACCAAACATTGTTGTCTGTCCGAATATGTCACGGGCCTTAAATTTATTTCCGACGAAGGAAATACCATCGGAAAAAATATCTATTGTTGTTGGAAATGCATTTTATTTTGCGGGAAGACTTGGCGCCAATTTTATTAACGACCCAAAGTACGTTTGTCGGAAATAGAATGATTATTTCCGAGGGGTTTCTCATTCCGTCGGAACTGTTTGACTATTTCCGTGGAGCCTCTAATTCCGTCGGAATTATTTGACTATTTTCGAAGTGTTTTTCCTTTCGTCTCAATTGTTTGACTATTTCCGAGAAGAAATATGTCCTCTCGGAAAAACGTTTGAAGGTCAATTGCTGAAAAATATATAATTAATACTTATCCCATTAAGATTGAGTATGTGTAATATATTAATTTGAAATCAAAGGCTAGAGAGACATTTTGGTAATATAGTGGAAAGTTGTTGGGCAAATCCCCAAGCTAAATTAATGTAAATACAGAGAGTTGCTCGTGTCATTTGCTACACTTGAGCATTCCAAAAGTTGAAACCCAACAAGTATTGTCCACTGTCGAAGAGAAATGTACAACAGGCACTGATGACACATAATCCCTCTCCCCGATCTCAAACTGTGCAAGTGTATAGTATTATTGGTGTGCAGTCTGCTTTGGCTTAAACACAAGAAACTAAGCAACTGCACATTAGTTTTGTCATACCCGATTCAGTTAGGATAAATACATGGGCGGAACTAGCAACAAGGCTGCCATGGGCTCTAGCCCAGGTAGCCTTTAAAAAATATTTAAAAATATTATATGTATTTTTATGTGATTTTACTCTATAAAAGATTAGTAGTCCACCCAAATGTAGCCTAATAACCCCTTGTCCACTCAACCTATAGGCCTACAATCATCTTATATTTAAGGGAGTTTCACTAAAATACCCAAAATGGGGGCTGAAATTATAAAAATACCCAACACCCAAAACACTTTATAAACACACCCAAAACCCATCATTACACACACTCAAAACCCATTTATAAACACACCCAAAAAATATACAATTGTTGATTGTGGGGTTGATTTTGGGTATGTTTCTATGTTTAAATAGTGCTTGAGTATTTTTATAAATACATGTCTAGGATTGGGTATTTTTATAAATATCTATATATTTAATTTGTTTGCTCAGTTAAGAGCTCCTCCAATGGAGATGTCAAATAATATGTATAAAAATTGGATTTGATGGCTAATAACTTTAGTCAAAGGAGTTATGAACTAGCGAATTGAACCCGAGTGCACTTGGGGGAGAGAGGGAGAGTTTGATCCACTTTTCTATTGTGGTGTCACCCTATGTGCGTGGTTTATATGATTTAATGTATACTTTTATTTCTAGAAAAATATAGAAATTGTAAGTATAAAAATAAAATAAAAAGAGCATTAGATTTTAAGCTAATAACTTTAGCTAGCCCACCCGTTAAAAAATTCCTGGTTCCGCCCTTGGATAAATAAATATGTACAAATTTATCGTAGAATAGTGGAGGAGGAAGGAAGACATGATAGCGTGTTTGTTCAAGTTCACTATAATGTTGTTGCCGAACCGAGGTGAGATTTCAACCAGTTACCGAGTGATGTTCCCTTTGTGTGCTATAAGAAAGTCTCCACTATTGAAGAACTACAGTGCGTCATTGAATACAATGGTCCCTATCCTCGTCCTCATGTTCGAATTGATTATGAGGAAACAGGACCGGTACGTCGTGGTGTCTTCGGAAACCTGGCTAGAGAAAATGAGCTTGAAGGAGTTGGAAGTTGCCTGGAAAGCAGTGACGAAGAATATGAGGAGGAGCACGACGAGGAAGACAACAATGAGAGTGACGACAACCTAGATGACGACGACAATGGTGGTGGCGAGTTAAATAATGGAGGAGGTGGTGAATAATCTGTTTAATCTTTTTTTGTTATATATGTGTTTGTGTGTGTGTGTGTGTGTGTATTTATGATTCTATCATTGTATTTCGTTTTTGCAGGTCTTTGAGGTATGTTTCCTCCTATTTTTTAGGTGATTTGCTTCCGATTTATCTTAGCTGGGCGGTTTGTGCCACTTTTATGTAGGAGGTGCGTTCTTCTCAAGCTTCTGTCCTCATCTTCCTATCACGAATGGTGGCTTCGACTTTGCTTCTCGGGTTTTTTATGTTGTTGCTTTGGAGTATCTAGCTTATTTCCTATCACGCAGACGTATGGTGGCTTCGACTTTTGCTGCTCAGGTTTGTCTGTTGTTGTTTTGGAGTATCTAGCTTTTTCTTTTTTCGGGTCTGACTTTGGAGTATCTAGCTTATTTGTTTGATAAGCCAGTAAACCACTCAGTTATCTTTTGAATGGTTTTAGTTAATTATATATCTAAGTTTTATTTATGCATTGGAATTTGGTTTAGCATTCGTTGTGGAATGTATGAATTTCAAGAACATCATCGATCAAAACAATCATAATAGTTATTCAATAATCCAAAAGAGAAATACACTTAATATATATGCAACCAGTAATAACAACATGTCAGCCCCAGCTAGCAGGCCTAAGAGGGTTATTTTAGGTTTGTAGAGTTTAGTTTGCAACAAGTAAAAACATGTTAGCTCCCGCTAGCAGGCCCAAGAGGGTTATTTTGGGTTTTAAGAGTTGATTTTGCAGGTACTATATATATGCAACAAGTAATAACAACATGCATCCCCCGCTAGCAGGAAAACCGTATCTGCAGATTCTTCCTAAGGTGTCGTGTCAATGATATACAACCAAGGAAATGTCAATATAATTCAAGATTACCCCAACCCCCTTTTCTCCATACCACAATCTCTCCACCCAATAAACAAGGGCATCAAACACAGGAAAAAGACTGGTTTGTGATTTGTAGCTAGTGGTAAACAAAGAACATGCCTCAAAGTTTTTAATACATAACTAAAACACTAAATGGAACTTGCTCACAAGCTAACTGATGGGCATATTTTATATTATATATTTAACCCTATTCCTAGTATATTTTGGTTAATATTTTGGAAGAATGTTGATACTTTGAATTATATTTCCAATATAGGGCTTTCGACCTCCTCCGGAGCAAAACATAATCAAATGGACGAATTTTGGAGTAATTCCAATTGGAGGACGTTCGTGAGTCACTTAGCTTGATCGTATCAAAATTTCAGACTTTTCTACCAAGCGGTTATTTTCTGGCGATAAAATAAAGGAGCAGTGCGCGGTGCTGGAATAGTGACGATTTGGGCTTTTATTACGTTTTTGGAGCCCAAGATGACCTCGGATGGGTTCGTGGCCTTCTGGAGAAGTGTTCAGAACGTTTTTATCTTTAAAACGAGCTATCTTGGGCCTGATTTGGAGGAGATTTGAGCCTAAAACGTGGCTGGGCAGATTGTTGGCAGATTCTCCTAGTCCAATTTGGACTTTATTTCCTAGTTTTATTTTATTTTAATCTAGTTTCCTTATGGAGATTGGGCAGCTAGGTTTTAGGAGGTATTTAAGTTATTTTTCACAAGAATTTGAGGACTTCTTTTTTGGCTTTTGAACGCGACTTTGGCTAGGGTTTTTGAGGAGCTTCTACTTCCAGTGTTTTGATTCTTATTCATGGGAATGATATTTTCTTGGGTTTTAGTTATGATTATGCGTAACTAACTCTCTTTTGCTAGGGCGAGGCCATAAGCCTTAGCATGAATATGTAATTTTATTAATTTGCTTATGAATGGATGCATGTTTGCTTTGAGTTATTAATCACTGTGTTTAAAACTATCTTCTATTTTAATGACTGATCACCATTAGGATATTTAGACAAGTAATTTGATGCAATTTCTGTTGGAACATCACCCTGAAATTGAGGAGGGCTTCTTGTAATTAGTAATTGTAAGTTCACTTAAGGCGAACATCACGCTCTTAAGGGTTGCATGGTTTTTCAAAGGGTTTTCACAAAGCTTAATGAGTCTTGCATGTTTATATTTGATCTGAACATCACAGACGGATTGCATGTTAGATATACGTTTTCGCTTGAACATCACAAGGAAAATATGCATTAGGGAAACCTAACCTTCAAAGCATATATGTGGAAATTCATAAGTAACTGATAGAATTGCATAGGATTGTGACGGCGACGGCTAAACCCTAGTTTCTCTCTACATTGTTAATTTTAAAAACGTTTTTATTCTCTGCTATTATTACCTCCCAACTTTCAAATTTCTTTTTTTGTCAAGTTAATCTTTTCAAATTCATAAATTTCACATCTTTTATAAAATCTATTTTAGTTATTAATTAAGAGTTAGTTTAATTACAAATTAGTCAAACAATCTTTGGGGACAACGACCTTGCATGAGCATCTATACTACAATATCCTTGTATTCTTGCAAGTATTTTAAGTGATTTTAACCCTGTTTGCGCAGGTACTAAAATTCCTATCACTAACAAATATATAGAAAATCTCAGCACAACAGCGAACTATGTTTCCACAAAACTTCTTTTCCTTCAAGCTTTACCAAGTAAGAAAAACATTTTCTTCTTAAGTAGAATATGTTTAACATTTTAAAGTCTGGCAACTAGCAAGTTATAACTTAGGCAACATGTATCACAAATATAAAGCTTTTTATAGTATGGCTCTACATCTATAATATCGAATAATAATAAAAATCTGTGTACTATAGAGTGGTTTTATAGCATACATCTACTGTAAATCTCATCACAACAGTGTAGTATGCTTCCACAAGACTTCTTTTCCGTCAGCTTTACCATTGTCTCCTTAAGTAGAATATGCTATAACATTGTAAAGTCAGGCAACTAGTAAGTTAAAACTTAAGCAATATGCATTACAAGTATAAAGCTGTTTATAACATGGCTCGACATCTACACTACTGAAAAAAAACTTCTGCCCACCTTTGTAAGAGGTACGTTTTCACCCAATGTGTTTCCAATCCAAGCATTAACATTCGAGCAACCCAGAAGAATAGAATATCATGCCTAGTTTCAAGAAATGAAGTTGGATATAAAAAGCCTTTAGATCTTCTGTCTCATCTGTCGTAGAAACACTGAACCAACTGTGTATAAGAGCAAGGGAAGACAACAGGATTTCCACATGCAAGCTCATTTCACAGAATTTAAGAGCAAGTGTAAAAACAAAGTATGTTTCTAATAAAAATGGAACAGTAGATACGTATACATACATATATGTATGTATATATTCAGGTGATTCAAGTTTTATATATACATGGAGAGAGAGAGAGAGAGAGAGAGAGTTATATTATGTCAATGGGTATATTCAGGTGATTCAAGTTTTACTAGGTTCCAATTATTGTGCTTAGAGGTCAGAACAGGGGATGCCCTCTTTAAATCTTATTGTCCTCAAACATATAACCAACCCAAAATATAGTCAAGCAGTTACCAAATTCCCTTTGGTGAAGACACTTATTTGGTAACAATCAATAGAATGGGAAAAAATTAGGACATAGCAAAAGGGAACAGGGATCCTTGTATATTCTAAAAATTCTTTTGTGTTTTTCTACCCTTCTTGATGGTTATTACAATCAGCCAAGGAGCATGACGGTGCATATGGCTCTTACAGTAAAAAACAAACTTGGGTTTGTTGATGGTATTGTTTAACAATTTGATGCTTCTTCACCAGATTATGCAGCTAGGCTCATTACATTACAATGATTCTTTTGCGGTTGTTGGATGCTATCTTGAAAGATCTTCATCAAGCTTAAATTTCTGCCTCTTCCTATCTCACTATGATGAAAGCCTTGTGGGATGAACTGTCTTCGTACGGAGACATTTCATTTTTTTTTTGGTACCATGATCTGTCTCTTTCTATTGTTACAATGAGAGGAGTGAGTAATGTAATTTTTTATGGGTCTTAATGATTCATTTGCTGCAATGTGTAGTCCAACTCTTATTCTTGGTATTCAAGAAATATGTTTGTCCTTTTGCTGTCACTTAGTAAGGTTGGCTTATTTCTGGGTGACTTTTGGGTAATTATGTGTGCAGCTATTGAAGGATGGATTGCATTGATCACTGGAATACATGAAGAGGCACAGGAAGATCATATTTTGAATGTATTTGGTGACTATGGGGAAATCAAGAATTTGCATATGAATCTTGACCGTCGCACTGGATTTGCTAAGGTAAGTTTTTTTATTTTATTTTTATCTTGATGCTTTCGGACAAAACCTAGGTGATGCTCCTGTTTGAGCTCTAATGGTTTTATTATATAGGATTGATGAAGCCTTAAGGTAGTGTTTTCTTGCCTTAAGATGGTATTCAAATTATCTTCTTTCACTTTCAGATTCATCAAATGTGAAATGGTGTTGGAGTTCAAGGTCTTGCAATATGTAAATGCAAATCCAATTATCTGGATCTTTGAGGTCTTGCAATGTGTATGAAAATTTAGTTGGATCTTAATTCTTATGTTCATCATGGGAATCAAATACTGAGATTCCCATTTCCAAGTTAATGTTTTTGCTCCTATCAAAAAGTTATTGTTGTTGTTGATCATGATGGATATATTGGTCATCTAAAACCATAAACTATGGCTAAACTTTTTGATCGGACCATCCTTGTTAATTCGGCTTTCATGACTGGTCCCTTTGGAAGTAATTCAAGAAGGTTCGTGTTTTTTTAAATTCACTAGTTATAAAACCCCACTGTGGCATGCCTAGCAATTGTGGTTAGATGCAAATCTCTTAGGATGCAATTGTTTAAGCAGCCGGATTTAGCTATTCTTATAATAATTGATAGCTCCTTCCCTCTTCTCTGTAGATCACCACAATTGAACCGCTCCAGAAGTCCGAGGATGAAATACTGATTTGGGTTCTGCTTCCCTCAGCAACACTATTATACTTGTGCTAGTGAGTAGTGACACAATTTTAATATTGCTTTTATTACAAGGTACATGTCACTGACGTCAGGCAGGGGCATTCTAACTTTCAAAAGATGTAGGCAAGAATGGAATTTGCAGTACTTACATTTTACTAATTACCATGTGTAAACGTTGAGATGGTATATCCTTTTGCAGTACTTACATTCTTGCCTACATCTTTTGAAAGTTAAAATATAGGAGCCCAAATTATAAATAAAAAAAAACCCTATATGAAATTGACTTTAGAAATACACTCAAAGTCCATTTACTTAACAAAAAGGTTTTTAACTTCTTTTAAATTATAAAACTACCATTGATTTTTTAAAACAAACCCAACCCCAAAGCCTCATAAAAAAAACTCAAAACACTCAATAGGGCATCAAAGTAATTTAATAATCAAATTTAAAATAGGGTCAGCTATTATTTTTTGTGGGTTTGTTTATATAAATTAATGGTATATGGTTTATTTATAGGTTTTAGTGCTAAGAATGGGTATATAATTAAATATCTCTGATTTTTTTTTTTTAACAACTGGATTATGCACGGCCCGGTTCTATTTCAAACAAAACAAGCAAAGAAGGGAAATCTTAGTAAAGGAAGTTTTACTGTAAGCAGGGCTGAAAATTTGTGTGCGTGATTTTGAGTGTGTATTGTTATGAATTTCGTACGATTCAGAGTGAGGGTCCTCTTCATCTTCAGTTGTTGTCTTCAAATCTAACCATTTTTGTAATTTCACATATTTATCTTGATCTTTTGTTGTTGTTCCTCTTCTCTCCATGTACAGTCAACAAATATCTTGCAAAATCCAAACGTGTTTTCGCCCATCTCTTTTCCAATCGATATTAGCCTTCTCCTGTCCAAGATTTGATAGGGTAAGTTCGTGCATATCATATCAAGAAAGCTTTTTCCATCTTATGCCATGCCGACGTAGACTCCAAAAACAGTGTAAAAGTGGGTCCTCCTTCACCTACATAAGATACTCTTATCTGATTGTGCGCATGAAGATTCTGATTTTGATGATAAGACTGTCTCATATGGTGGACCCTTTCTCCGGCAGGAAAGGTGTAAAGCCCATGTAGAGGATGTTTTACCTTGTTTGCCCAAAATTAGAAAAGCGGAGGGTGCTTTTTTTTTTTTAACATTCATTGTCAAAGTGTAATGGGGTTCAAATTTGAGATTATTAATCTATAAGTCACGACTCTTTTTAACTAGATTAGAGCCCGTTGACAAAGAGAATGGTTGGCTCGGACAAAGATATTTATTTATTTTTGTCAAACGGACAAAGATGTTGAATGACAATTATTTGTAAACAAATAATGCACAAAAAAGTATATGGATCGTGCATTTTGTGTCAAAAAGTTTATGGATATGTTTCAATTTTTCTAATGGTGGTCTGCAATTGGTTGCGCGGTTCAACATATGTGACCTCAAATTTTGTCTAGTGGAGGATTGAATTGAATTTTGTACACTCACTTTAGTATAATCACGCGTGTTGTGCTTGTAGCCATCCTGAATACATGAGTGATTGCTTCTTGATCATATTATTATGGATGAAATCAATAAGGCAGGGAAGAAAAAGTGAGAAAGAGGGAAAGACGCAAGGAGTAGTGATATGGTTTTTTGTTTTTGTTTTTCTGTTTAAATTTAACAATGAAGTAGTAATATTGTTAGTCGTATGCAAATGTGGGCGATTCCTGATTATTAATATATGGGACACGCGACACATCAACAATAAAGGCGTGGTCGACTAAGCATCATCACAGAGGTAAGAATTACGAGACCTAATGTAAGGCCACCTATGTTATAACAGGTGAACGAGTTATAACACGAGATCATATCATAAAACGAGAAGTACATAATAATTGAGAGTACCAACTAAAAGTTTTGTTTTGTACCTATTTGTGCCCTTGATATAAAGCTACACAAGCAGAGGAGAGCTACGGAGACTTGTGGCGACGCCTTAGCATATGTTATAAAACACCCACGTGCCTCCTTGACACGAATTCAGCAGAAAAACATAGATTTTTGTGGAGTGTGTGGTTGGTAGCATCCAAAACTTAAGTTTGTTATGGTCGAAAATCAGAAAATAGTTTGTCCCTACTAGCCTACATCATCAACCCTACTTTATTATATAATGGTTCTATTTTGCCCTATTCTCTTTTTCTTGATTGATTGACAAAAAATTGAGAAATTATCCATGCCTCCCCATCAATACAGCAGCCTGCCGACATGATACAATCTTTAGAATAAGAGAAAATAAAATAAACTGTTGAAAAAACGGAAAGAAAAAGAAAAGAAATTTAAAAAAAATGAACTAAAACTTTAAATATAGGGAAGGGGAAGGAGAGGCAAGACTTGTCTCAAGAAAGCTTTTTTCCATCCTATGCCAGTGCCGCGCCCATGTAGGCTAACATAGGGTAAAAGCCGGCCCTCCCTCCACAATCCGATACATTAAGATTCTGGTTTTTTTTTGGTAGATTATGAACTACCAAAATGGTAAATGTTGTTGGAAGTTATTTCTTGTTTAATACCCATTTTTTCTTATTTGGATTTGGTCTCCTTTTTTTTTTGGTTGGTCAAGATGGATTTTGTCTCCTAGTTACGTAAACGATACTGGATCTTAATCAGGTTAGGAATTCAACTAGGATATTACCAGTGGCCCACAATAAATTATTTTATGTGCTAGGGTCTTATGGATCAATAGTTCATAATCTATTCAGAGTAAAGAGGTTTAATCCTACATCTATAAGGATATCTTAAGAATCCTTGAAGGGTAACAGTGGTGGATATAGGATTTAAAAGCTGGTTGGCGGAAACTTACGTATTAAACTCGACGGTACAATTGAATTTCATTAACAAACACTAATGAATTGCTTTTTAATTTAAGAATTAAGAAAGAGAATCCCATAAAAAAGAAAAAGAGAGAGAGAGTCCAAAATAATAATAAAACAGAGAGAAGTTGTGTCCCATGAAAATAGGACCCCATGTTCTTATTTTGGGTTTAAAAAAAATTAATTTAATATATTATATCATCCTTATTTAATAAAAAGTTTCAATGCTTAATAAATTCATCAACCAAGGGCAAGTTTTGGTATTTTGAATGTTTTACCATTTTTCGCTTTTTGCTTTATATATACTAGGCGTGTGCCCATTGAATTTTTTAATATTTTTTTTTTTGAATTAAAAAGATAGCAGGTAGTTGTCATCCATAAAAATAGGACTCATTATCTGATTTTTTTTATATATTTATTTATTTAATATGAAAAAGTGTGAATTTACCATATTATCCTCATTTAATTACTAATTTCAATTCTTAATGTTTGCATTAACCAATGGCATTTTATGGTATTTTAAATGTTTTACCATTCTCTGCCTTTTGCTTGATATATATATATAATTTTGGCTTTCAACTAAAGAATTTTGAAGTAAAACATTCACACATGTTAAATACAACCCATTAACACACTAAAAGGCATATTAACAACTTGATAAATAAAGGGAGCTGATTTCCCTATTCCTCTTTTCTCCACTTACACTCCCTTTTACTTTTTAATACTTTTTAAAATTGTCTTTGGATCTTTGGTCTCTGCTAGTTGAGCACCTGGTATCTCAGTCATATAAGAATCAAATGTCTATTTCAAGTGCCTTGTGTGTAAGGATTGGAATGCTCTTTTGTTAGACAAAACCGTAAATAAATGAGTGTATAAAATAAAAATGCAGCACTTGTTCATAAGAAGGTGGTGGATGGATAGCTATTTGGTCCCAGAGAATGAAATGAATAGATTGTGTTCCCTATTCATCCATTATTAAAGTCTGGTTTGGTTTCTTTTTGTTCATCTTATGTCTCTCATTTTCTCTTAATCATCAACTCTGATGCCTATTAATGGGTTGAGTTATGAGTTTGTTGTGTTAATGGGCTGGGTTATTTAATTCTTGTGTTAAAGGGGTTTGATTGTCAATGTGTTATTTATCAAATGTTTTAAGGTTTTTTTGTTTTGTTAACGGGTTAGGTTGTTAATGGTTTTATTTAGGGATATGATTTTTCCACTCCCCTTTTCTTCACTTACACTCCCTTTTGCTTTTTAATACTTTTTAATCAATTTTGTTCATTCTCATTCCTATTATACCCTTATCCTATTAAAGTCCAGTAAGCAAATTAAACCACTCAAAGAAAAAGAACTAATATAAAAGTGAAGTAAAAAGATGCAATGTTCTTTCATCTAGATGCAATGTTTAGATGAAGTTGATTTGTTTAGTGGTAGGGAATTATGGAGAGATGACAAGGAGATTAGAGAAACAAAGACGTGTGGGGTGGGGTACAATTACAAAGAAGTGGTCTGGTTTTCTTTTGATTATGGTTGGAAAAGAAGACCGACTGAGACTACTGGGTTGTGGGTTTGGGGGAAGTTTTGGTTTTGGGGCCTCCCTTGTCAAAAGATCTCAGAGTTACCCAAAAAACATAGAGCCAAATTTAAATATCCCTTTTGAGTGCCAGATTGAGAGAGATGGATAGGTTGTAGCTACCAAAAAACCCAAACCCATTATTAAAAAAAAGGGCACAACACCACACGTTGTAGGGGAGACTCAAATGCCAGCCAGACTGAAACCATTCACATCCAATCCACACACCACTTTTTTTTTTTGGTCTCAATCCATACACCACTTTAACGCCTTTATCCCACACGCATTGATCTTAAATCAATTATGTTGCACACCATTCATTCTATTAGTGAATGAATCTGATTTCTACCTCTGTCTATGTGGATGGTATTGTTGGCAAGGTGGAAATCTGATTTCTACCTCTGTCTTAGCTTTATGAGGAAATAGCAGCAGTTATGTGGAAATAGAACTCCAAGTCTCATGTGTGCTTTTCTTTTCTTTTCTTTTCTTATTCCTTATTTATTTATTTTAAGAAAGTAAGACTTCAGGTTCATGAATAAATACTCTTAACCAGTTTCGATTTGGTGAAGTGGGTTGAATTCCTCCCAAAAAAACCAATCCAGCCCAAAATGTTTAAGAGTATTTATTAAATTGATTAAATTGGACAATTGTCCCTTATATTAGAGATTTAAAGTCCCCATTTAAACGAGAAATTCTTTGGTCCGACTGCTATTAAACGACAATTGTCCCTATATTTCACAACCATTAACCCTTACATAGCCATTAAAGCCTTACAAAATGACATTATAAACCCTAAACCCTTACAAAATCACACAAACTACCCAAATACCCCAACACCCAACAACCCACAACACTTCATTCAATGGGAGAGGCCAATTCTAAGCTCCTCTTTTTGTTCATTCCAAATCCATACATCCCTCCCAAAATGAAGCTTGCAAACAGAACCCACGAAGCCACCAACAATATCCAAACCACCTTTTCTCTTTGTCTTGCCTTTGCCACTGATTTCTCCAACTTGTTCCGTAATCCAAACCACCTTTTCTCTTTGTCTTGCCTTTGCCACTGATTTCTCCAACTTGTTCCCTAAACCACCTTTTCTCTTTGTCTTGCCTTTGCCACTGATTTCTCCAACTTGTTCCGTAATCTTAGAAGCCTAGGAATCACTGCCTTTGACCGGTCACACATTTCTGCATAAAACCATACCAAGAACTGGCAATCCTTGTTCGCATCATGTACCTTTGCTACACACATGGAAAATTGCCTCCCAGGATTTGAATATGTCCAAAAGAGGTTCGAATTGTAGCAACCTTGCCACACCAACACATCGGCGCATGTTCATCCATTTTAGGAATTGAATTGCTTCTTGATTTTCTTCTTCGCAAAATGAGTTAGGGCAAGTTCTATGAGCAATTTCCTATGGACTCAATTTTTTGGTCTGAAATTAAAGACTTGATGTTGGGTTAAAGGAGCTATGACCTTGGAATGGGTGCCAAGGTCTGAGCGCAAAATATTTTTATTTTCCATAAATGCCCTTCAAGTGGGCAATTTGGACTTAGCTATCAGGTGTGGTAGGTCCCACATCTGCCACATCAGCATTTAACTTCTGACAAGACAATCAATCTAATGGCCGATGTAAATGGGTTACATTTTGAAATGTTGGATATCATATTAGTAAAATTGAAGCATCGAGGCCCATATTGATACACACCCTAAATCTCGATGGTGTGAATGTCGTTAATCCTAATTTTTTATCAACAAAAATATAATATACCAAGTGCTTCAATAGACAAAATAGTTTAACTAATACATATTCACTAAAAACCACGTACATTTGGACAATTTATGACTAATAATACACATCAAAGGTAAAAGCGTGGTCGATTTGTCATTATCGAAAGAGGTAAGAGCCACGAGGCATAGGATCTAGGAGAATTTCTTCGATAAAACTTGGGGAAAAGCAGAGTACATAATGACGGAATGTACCAACTAAAGAAACTTTGTTTTGCAGTCCACCTATCTGTTTTTTTCTCATCTTTTTATATCCCGTTCAGATAATAAAGCCACCCAAGTACACTTGAGAGGTATGGTCTTAATTTGACACTTTGGCGACTCATTCTTGGCATGTCTTAGAAAAGACCAAAACTTTTTTCTTGATTGACAAAAGGTGATATGCTTCCTCATCATCAATCTAGCAGCCTTTCTGTGCTGCCGACATTCCACAATCTTGAACACGTAGTGGAGTAAGGGATGGATCATCATGCCTCTTGAGTAAGTAATTAATTATCAATGGTGTCTTCAACGTTTTTTTGTGTGGATGTTGACAATGACATGAGTAGTATTGAATAAAATCTGGGGACCCTCTAATAAATTTATGGTTCGGGAAAAAAATATATTTGTTAAGAAAACGTTTTTGTTATGAAAATTTAAAATGTCATGATCATGTATGTATCAAAATTAATGTGCATGGTCTTTGCTCCCTTTTTAATAAAAATAAAAAATAAAAAATTGTGTGAATGAACGTGCGCAGATTTTTGTGTCCAAGATCTTATCTAATGACGGCACTTGATTGATTATGTTTCGAACTAACACTCAAAATAAGTATATACACGTTTCTGTGCTCGAAGTGAAGTTTCATCACCAAAGATTATAAATGTGGCTCATTGAATAGGTTTACATACGATTTAAATTAAGAATAAAATCAAGTATTGATGAAGTTTGTTGACACATAATCTCACCCGAGTCGATTCACCACTAATAAAACGCCACGTGGAAGGCCGGAATAAGTAGGATATCCATCCCTCATTCACATTGAACCCGACCAGATGTGTTCGAATTATTCTATTGACCTAACTCCCCGACCTTATTTGTTGTGGTTGGGTCTATCTGTTCTCACACCCGATCAAAACACTTGGATGAAGTTGCCATGAAACTCTCCCATCTGGGATAAGCTAACCGGACCAGGACCAGTTGGGACTTGGTCACAGACTACTCTCCTAAGGAGAAAACTTACCTATATCGGGGATACTACTGTAACGCTATCCCACACCAATCATCCATTGTCATGTAGTGTTTTAATTTTCCAACATAGTAATGTGTGATAGGTTTGGGATAGTGCCACGGTGACATCCCTGTTGCATGTAAGCTCTTTTGCCCCTAAACCCGCTTCATAAGCCAATTGTTACCATATAGTTGAGTTGGTAAAGTTCGTTTTCTTTGCTATCCAGACCTAAGTTTCAGTTCAGCTGCCGACAATCCTCTTGGTGGGTAATTTGTAAAAACAAAAAAAAAGCTTAAGACCCTCTCTGTAAGTCCTCAAAGAGACCTTGATATGTCATAGCCCTGGAATGGGGTAGCCTCCCCTCCCCCTAATTTTTTTGTTTAAAAAAAAAATTAAAAAGCTTTAAGAAAGTTACGCAAATTTGAGACGTGTAAAACATATATTAACAAACAAATAAAAAGGATATTTTTAGGTCTAGCCAGAAATGAGAGGCAAGACTTGGCGTATGGGACTTTCTGAAAAGACCTTCTGATGTATAGTATTTGTGAAAATTTGGGAAAGCAAATATAAAATATAGGAAGTACCAACTCGGATTTTGTTTAGATACATTTTTGTTTTTATCTCTTTATTTCTTTATCCATTAAGATAAAGCTCTACATAGATCAAGTGATGGACTTGAAAAGCACCCACATCCACTTGGCAGTCCCCTCAATTACACGAGTTCAACAGAAAACGGAAGCTTGTTGTGTTGTTTTGTGCTGCGTTGTGTTATGTGTGGCAATTCGATCCACAACTTTCTTAATAAGTTTATTGTGATTATCGAAAGTTGTTTGATTGACTATTCTCCTTTTGGCAAATTACAGTTTGACGCATATATACAAATTATTATTAAAATATTTATAAAAAATTTATACACACATGTCAAACTGTCGTCGATAGAGTTCTAGTATCCTCCCATTGTTATTTCAATTACTTAATATTCTTTTTTTCGTCTCCCACATTTTCTCTCTCTCTTGATTGAAAGAATACGTGACAAGTCATCTGTCATGATCAATACAGCAGCAGCCAAACATGCATGCTACAATCTGTTGTGCCGACAAGCATGCTACAATCTTTTTGTCATGTTCATGAAAATAAAAAAGAATGAAAAAATAAGAAAGAAAAAAAGAATATTAATCAGCATGCAAGTTGAGCACGTGGAGTATGGGATGAGATGGGATGACTGTAGGCTCTAATTAATTAAGCAAATAATTATACATCAGCGGCGTGTTCAACCTTTTGCTATATGGTGTTGACTTAGATATCGGGGCAGGGAATATTGTGCTCAATTTTTTTTCGATGAATATTGTGATTCAAAAGAGTATATAAATTTTAGTAATTCAATTGAGTAGTTAAATAATATCGGATTCAAGTGATTTTTTTATAGAAGTGATTTTTGAATGAATGAATATATACAAAATAGACTATTTGACTTATTGAAATATAATACGGAGTGGACCCTATAAGGGTGTTCCTCAAATAAGCTTATTTGAGAGATTCCTCAACCATGGGCGGAGCCAATGAAGGCTCACAGTGGTCAAGTGACCCTTCTCATGTTTAGCATATTTGATCTTTTTACATGTTTGTACTCGATTTTTTTATACAGTATTTCTGAAATTTGACCCTTCTCACCATCTTACTTTGCGAAAACTACAAAAATAAAGATGAAAACTTTTGTCTCCCATGTCCCTAACTTATGCTACTTTCCCTTTTAATTATTTCTTTATTTGTAATAACTTAATAATTATTAACCTAGTTACCTAAAACTAAAAGCATGACACTTACCCTAAAAAAAAACTCAAAAGCATGACAATTCAAATTGAAGATGGACAACCTATGCTTTGTTCTAAATATTTTGGAATGATATGGAAATTAATACAAAGGATTTTATTATCAGATGAATTTTTTATTTTTATTTTGTGTTCATCTTGTTATTTGAGGTTGACCCATCATGATAGATTTTCTGTCTCCGCCATTGCCCTCAATAGAAGCTCTCTTGTATATATACATAGAGAGAGAGAGAGAGAGAGCCGCAGATGGGTCCCTTAATTGTGGATTTGAGTATATTATATTTCCAAAATCCCAACCAACTATCTTTTGGATATTCCTTCAAAGAACATATGCAAAACACCATTTGACCACTCAATTATTTGAGGAATCCCTCAATAGAAGGGGGTTGCATGTGTGTATATAGTGTGGGAATTGAAAGATACAAAGCTAAGATGAAGACAAAAGTAATTTGGTAAAACTGATAAATCACCACAAAAAAGAGAACAAACAACTAAGGAAGAACACAAGAATCTACAGATGTTTGATTATGTGTTTATGTACTCTCTAGTGATCTCTCATTTCACTAGAATAATATGAATAACTTTGATTTACAATCAAACTCCCTTAGCCCCTATGCAAAACCCTAGTTCTCTATTTTTTCTCACCCTTACTCAATCTTTTGGTGCCTCTCTTGTACTCTCATCAACTTTATTTAACCCTCATAAAATCCTATTTATAGTACTTAGGTTACAATTAGACCTGAAGTAAGAAACTAAAAGTCTCAAAAATAATAGATAAATCACCTTCCGATAAAGCGGGAAAATTGATAATCGATCGGTCGGCTAACTACTAGTCACTCGATTTGCGACAAATTGTGACTGTTTGGTCAACTACTCTGACTGGCTGCCTTGTTGCTGCTCCAAAAACTACGCTCTCAGTATTAAAGGCCGGTCCTCATATTCCAGTTGTTTTTCCTACTTCAAAACTTCAATCCAAAATGACGAGCCAACTACGACAATCTCCACCTTTGCGAACCATCACCCAATAAGTATGGTTGTTGTACATTCTATAACCTCTTTAACCTATTGAAAGCTGTCCTAACATTCTTCAAGAAACTTCACTTTGGGAAGAGACCATTTCCCTTAACGCGCCTCAAGAGAGGAAAGAATAGCACGAAGGTTAAAGTTTACCGGGATAAGTTACTTATTTGGACAAATTCTCCGTTTGTCGGGAAAGATATAATTTCTTTGTAGTGAGGACCGGTCCGGTTCTTGGAATTTAAAACCCATTTTTAATCGATTTATTTCAGTCCCTTTCAGCCGGTTGTGGATAGTTCTTGTTCGGTCAAAATCCCAAACCTAAGATTTTTGTAACTATCTTAGTTAGTGGATGCGTTTGTACCTATCATATCTTGTCCAACCAAAATGGAGCACAATAACTTGTGCGCTCATAATAATATTTAGAATATAAATAAATAAATTTGCATCAAAATTATTGATTTTCCTCCTTAGGAAATAAAAAATAAAATAAAATAAATGATGGACTTGGAGGCATGATGTGCATGCCTTTCTTTCCCTATCAGAAAGATGTTAACGTTTTGCCTTGTCCTCCCTCTGTTGTGACTGCATGCAACAGATGACCCGGCTGGCTTAGCAATCAGAATTGACTGGCGTACCAGCACTGTGCTTGCTGGATAGGGATAAGGATATAAGAAATTGAAGATGGACAACCTATGCTTTGTTCTAAATATTTTGGAATGATATGGAAATTAATACAAAGGATTTTATTATCAGATGAATTTTTTATTTTTATTTTGTGTTAATCTTGTTATTTGAGGTTGACCCATCTTGATAGATTTTCTATCTCCGCCATTGCCCTCAACAGAAGCTCTTTGTATATATATATATATATATAGAGAGAGAGAGAGAGAGAGAGAGAGAGAGAGAGAGAGAGAGAGAGAGAGGGAGAGAGCTGCAGAGTGGTCCATTAATTGTGGATTTGAGTATATTATATTTCCAAAATCCCAACCAACTATCTTTTAGATATTCCTTCAAACAACATATGCAAAACACCATTTGATCACTCAATTAATTGAGGAATCCTTCAGTAGAAGGGGGTTGCATGTGTGTATATAGTGTGGGAACTGAAAGATACAAAGCTAAGATGAAGACAAAAGTAATTTGGTAAAACTCATAAATCACCACAAAAAAGAGAACAAACAACTAAGGAAGAACACAAGAATCTACAGATGTTTGATTATGTGTTTATGTACTCTAGTGATCTCTCATTTCACTAGAATAATATGAATAACTTTGATTTACAATCAAACTCCCTTAGCGCCTATGCAAAACCCTAGTTCTCTATTTTTTCTCACCCTTACTCAATCTTTTGGTGCCTCTCTTGTACTCTCGTCAACTTTATTTAACCCTCATAAAATCCTATTTATAGTACTAGTCAAACAATATGGTAGAATATTTTCCGATATATTTCATTCTCCAAAAGGAGGTATTTATAATAAGGTTACAAACCCTAGTAGGGTTAGACAAGGAAAACAAGTGGTATCCTAATTACATAATATCTATACAAAAGGAAAAATAAAACCCAAATAGAATAGGATATACTCTACTCGCCAACACTCCCCCTCAAGTTGGAGCAAAGACGTCACGCATGCCCAACTTGTCAAGCGAGTTGAGAAAGATACTTGTAGAAACAGCTTTCGTAAGAACATCAGCTAACTGATACTCTGAACGGATGAAGGGGAAGGACACAATCTCTGCATCCAACTTTTCTTTAATGAAATTTCGATCAACCTCCACATGCTTTGTACGGTCATGTTGTACAGGATTATGAGCAATTGCAATCGCAGCCGTATTGTCACAATATAAATCCATGGGTTTATTAGGCCCAAAACCAAGGTCTTTCAACAATCTCCTCAACCATAGTAACTCAGATACACCATGGGCCATTCCCCGATACTCAGCCTCAGCACTAGATCTAGACACCACCTTTTGTTTCTTGCTCCTCCATGTAACAAGATTGCCACCCACAAACATAAAATACCCAGATGTCGAACGCCTATCTGTGGCTGAACCTGCCCAATCAGCATCTGTATACCCTTCTACATTTGTATGGCCATACTTGGAGAAAATTAACCCCTTGCCAAGAGTTACTTTCAGATACCTTAAAATACGAGTCACAGCCCCCATATGATCTACACTAGGAGAGTGCATAAACTGACTTACTATATTTACAGCATAAGCAATATCTGGACGAATATGAGCCAAATAAATCAACTTCCCCATAAGTCGTTGATAACGTTCTTTATCAGTCGGAACTTGATCGGGATATATCCCCAACTTATGATTCTGCTCACTAGGGGTATCAATCGGTTTACAATCCAACATTCCAGTTTCTGCAAGTAAATCCAAAACATACTTTCTTTGGGATAGAAAAATACCATATTTAGATCTGGCAACTTCAATCCCAAGAAAATACTTTAAATCACCCAATGATTTCATCTCGAACTCAGAAGCCAGATACTTCTGAAGACTCTGTATCTCTACATGATCATCTCCAGTCACAATCATATCATCAACATAAATAATTAAAGCCGTCAATTTACCTTTATGACGCTTCAGAAACAAAGTATGATCAGAGTTACTTTGCGCATACCCAAACTTCTTCATAGATGCAGCAAACCTTCCAAACCACGCTCTTGGAGACTGCTTTAATCCATACAAGGATTTCCGTAGGTTACACACCACACCCTCCTTAGAAGTCACAGGGATACCCGGCGGAGGATCCATATATATTTCTTCTTTGAGATCACCATGGAGGAATGAATTTTTGACATCAAATTGTAGCAGCGGCCAGTCACGGTTAGCAGCTAAGGATAAGAGCACGCGTACAGTGTTGAGCTTAGCTACTGGAGCAAAAGTCTCTGTGTAATCCACTCCATATGTCTGAGTATACCCTTTTGCTACCAATCTTGCCTTGTAACGGTCAATGGAACCATAAGCCTTGTGCTTCAAAGTAAACACCCATCTGCACCCAACTGCCTTTTTTCCTTTTGGTAAAGGAACTAACTCCCAAGTGGCATTCTTGTTCAAGGCTTCCATCTCAACATGCATTGCATCTACCCAGTTTTGATCAGATAGAGCATCCTGCAACTTAGTTGGCACACATACACTAGATAATTGACACAAATATGATGCATATGACTTAGATAAACGATGAGTTGACATATAATGGTTAATGGGATATTTAGACTTGGCATGTATATCAGGAGAATATTGTATTTTAGGTTTCCCACGGGTAGTACGTGGGGGCAAAGAATAGGTAGGCATATCACTAGAAAGTACCTCATTATCACAACTTGATTGAGGCAATGGCAGGGTAGAGGGGGGTATATTATCAATTTCATTTGTATGGGAGTCGCCAATATCACTGTTATTTCCTTCTGAGAGAGGCTCGAAAACCCAAGCATTTTTGTCTGGCGACCGGTCGTGGCTTTCTTGGCGACCGGTCGCGTCACTCGTATCGGTACTATTGTCGCTCGTCGACGCGGGCGACCGGTCGCTTCCTATGTGCGACCGGTCGTTTCCTGTGCAGATTGGTTCGCGACCGGTCGCTTTCTCATTTCGACCGGTCGCTTCGCTCGTATCGGTACTGTAGTCCCAGCTCGACTCGAGCGACCGGTCGCGTCCTATGTGCGACCGGTCGTTGTCATGCTGTTCGCTTAAAAATTCCATATTTTCCACTCTCTTCAATTCACTCCCCCTCTCCCCCTGAATTGAAGAGGAGGGAGAAACATAATAGGGTACTTCTTCATGAAATGTGACATCCAAAGTGATATGTACCTTCTGAGTAGGCGGGTGATAACACTTATAACCTTTCTGAGTAGTAGAATAGCCAATGAAGACACAGCGGAGAGCATAAGGATCAAGTTTACTCCTTTGATGAGAGTAAATATGGACATACGCAACACACCCAAACACATTCGGAGGTAACTTAGAGACCGAAACCGGAGGAGTAAGAGCACATAACACATCAAGTGGAGTCTTGAAATCAAGAACCCGACTAGGAGTACGGTTAATCAAGTAGGCAGCGGCCAAGACACCATGTCCCCAAAGATGATGGGGAACAGACATATCCAACATCAGAGAGCGAGCAACTTCAAGTAACTGGCGATTCTTCCTTTCAGACACACCATTCTGTTGAGGTGTGAATGGAGTGGTAGTTTGGTGAATGATACCTTGCTCACGAAAGAATTGGGCCAAGGTATGATTCACATATTCACCGCCATTATCAGTGCGAAATACTTTAACACGAGCATGGAACTGAGTAGACACCATGGCACAAAAGTCAGGAAGAATAGAGGCAACATCATTTTTATTCTTCATCAAATACACCCATGTTAAACGAGTGCAGTCATCAATAAACGTCACAAACCAACGGAAACCATGAGAAGTCACACGAGCAGGACCCCAGACATCAGAATGTACTAACTCAAAAGGCAAAGCAGCTTTATTATTACTTAAGGGAAAAACAGTACGGTGGCTCTTGGCCATTACACAAGTCTCACATTTGAAACTAGACTCATCACACGAACTGAATAACGAAGGAAACAAATGTCTAAGATAACCAAACGACGGATGTCCTAAGCGACGATGCCATAACCAAAGTTGTTGCTTATCCTTGATACTGCCACTCAGAGCTTTATTAGCGACACAATCACGAACTGCTGCAACCGGCAACTGTAAGTAATATAACCCCCCCCTATCCGTTAACCATGCCCAATCTTCTCGTGAGTCCTGAGATCCTGGAAAAAACAATGGGTAGAATAGAATGTAGCAGAAGCGTTAAGTGTATCAAGTAAACGCCCAACAGATAACAAATTGCAATGAATATTGGGAACCAAGAGTGCATGGGATAGGGGTAAAGAAGGAGTAAGATGGATGGTACCTTCACCAATAACTGGGGAAGGTAAACCATTAGCACTAGTAATATATGGGTCGCGAGGGTTATGCGACAACTCATCAAACATTTTATCATTATAAGTCATATGATCAGAAGCACCAGTGTCAATTATCCAAGTCGTAGAACCCATACCTGGCATAGTATCAGAAGCACACAGATTTGCAGATGGAGTCGGAGGACGGACCTCATCAGGAGTCACAGTGTAAGTGGCCTTGGGACCATACATACGAGCTTTGTAGTCAGCAAACCAATCAGGGTAACCATGCTCCTTAAAACACTTCTCAGAGTAATGATCCCCATTACAATGGCGGCACTTAGGCGGACCTTCAAAAGAGCTAGAGGTGGGGGCAGAAGGACGAAACCCAACAGAAGATCCAAACTTTTTTGACGGAGAGCGACCGGTCGCGACTTGCGGGGCGACCGGTCGGTGACGTGCTGGATCCACTTTAAGAGCCAGCGATCCTCCTCCAAGCATAGTGGACTGACGGGTATCTTCTTCCATGACCATGGCATAGGCTTCGAGAGGGGGTGGAACGAGACTAAGAGCAAGAATACGGCTACGAACACCATCATACGGTGGATCTAGCCCACCAAGAAAATCATAAACTCGATCGGCTTCAATTTCTTTCAGACGACGAGCCCCATCAGCAGAACAACTAAACTCATTCGGACGCAGACAATCAATCTCCTGCCAGATAGCATGAAGTTTTTCATAGAACACTTTCACAGATTCACCATTCTGACCTATAAGTATGGATTGCCGTCGGAGTTGAAACAAACGAGAACTATTCTGAGTCACAGTATAGGTCTTCCGAGCAGCCTCCCATATATCATAGGCAGTATCACCATGTTCGAACAAGGCACGAACCGGTTTAGTCATGGAATTGAGAAGCCATGACTGCACCAAACAATTATCTTCTTCCCATTCATCATAGGTAGCGGAATCTTGAGACGGAGCAGGCTTCTTCCATTGATCCAACTTGCCATACGACGACTAGTAATCGTAATACGCGCACCACGAGACCAAGAGGCATAATTGGAGCCATCCAATTTGTCAGATGTAAGCGGGGTAGAATAATCACGCGAGGGACGTGCCTCCTTTGGTGCAGACGCACTTGCACCAGTCACAACTATGGAATCATCACCCATGATAGCAGCGGAAACAAACACAACACGAAGCAGATACGATAAACACGGCACAGGCACGGACACAAGAACCCTAAAAAGAAATTAGGGCACAGAGTAGAACACGGGTGGGCACAATACACAGGTTACCAGAAACCTGGCTCTGATACCAAGTCAAACAATATGGTAGAATATTTTCAGATATATTTCATTCTCCAAAAGGAGGTATTTATAATAAGGTTACAAACCCTAGTAGGGTTAGACAAGGAAAACAAGTGGTATCCTAATTACATAATATCTATACAAAAGGAAAAATAAAACCCAAATAGAATAGGATATACTCTACTCGCCAACAGTACTTAGGTTACAATTAGACCTGAAGTAGGAAACTAAAAGTCTAAAAAATAATAGATAAACCACCTTCCGATAAAGCGGGAAAATTGATAATCGATCGGTCGGCTAACTACTAGTCACTCGATTTGCGACAAATTGTGACTGTTTGGTCAACTACTCTGACTGGCTGCCTTGTTGCTGCTCCAAAAACTACGCTCTCAGTATTAAAGGCCGGTCCTCATATTCCAGTTGTTTTTCCTACTTCAAAACTTGAATCCAAAATGACGAGCAACTACGACAATCTCCGCCTTTGCGAACCATCACCCAATAAGTATGGTTGTTGTACATTCTATAACCTCTTTAACCTATTGAAAGCTGTCCTAACATTCTTCAAGAAACTTCACTTTGGGAAGAGACCATTTCCCTTAACGCGCCTCAAGATAGGAAAGAATAGCACGAAGGTTAAAGTTTACCGGGATGAGTTACTTATTTGGACAAATTCTCTGTTTGTCGGGAAAGATATAATTTCTTTGTAGTGAGGACCGGTCCGGTTCTTGGAATTTAAAACCCATTTTTAATCGATTTATTTCAGTCCCTTTCAGCCGGTTGTGGATAGTTCTTGTTCGGTCAAAATCCCAAACCTAAGATTTTTGTAACTATCTTAGTTAGTGGATGCGTTTGTACCTATCATATCTTGTCCAACCAAAATGGAGCACAAGAACTTGTGCGCTCATAATAATATTTAGAAAATAAATAAATAAATTTGCATCAAAATTATTGATTTTCCTTCTTAGGAAATAAAAAATAAAATAAATGATGGACTTGGAGGCATGATGTGCATGCCTTTCTTTCCCTATCAGAAAGATGTTAACGTTTGCCTTGGCCTCCCTCTGTTGTGCCTGCATGCAACAGATGACCCGGCTGGCTTAGCAATCAGAATTGACTGGCGTACCAGCACTGTGCTTGCTGGATAGGGATAAGGATATAAGAAAGTGACAATTAGCCAATGTTTATATGCAAACCTACCAAGACAAATCCAAATTTTCAAAAAATATCCCAGAGGGACATAGGCATCGGTTTTCATGAATAAGATGTCATATTCATATTTATTGTAGTCGTTTTCTAACGTGTTTTTTGTTTCGTTTGAAAAATAAAAAGAAATAGGCAAAATACGAGAGATACCGGACACAATAAATGTGTAAATGACTTGAGTTTATATATTTGGACACGATAAATACCTGAACCCTAATCCATTTGCAACCCAACCAAAACTTCAACAAAATGTTTTCAGCCACAAGAAAGAAACAGGCGAACTATAATACTGCTGAGCTCAGCCAGAAAATGCTTCTGAAAATTGCATGGTAGTTTATAGCTGTCACAGGATTAGAGAGAGGAATATCTAATTAAACATGCATGGTTGCTTTCTTCGTACCATTCGAATTAAAGGGAGAATGCTATGTAGCAGCTGGCTACATGAGACAGACTAGTGGCTCACGATGTGCACCATATGTGCAAGAGAAAATCAGATGTACCCTAGGACACATGTCAGCAGGCTGTGGTTTGTGACATTAAATGACCAATATTGTATTTTCCTATATATATATATATTCTGTTTTGTGACATTAAAGGACCACTTCGTTATTGTAAGAGCATCTTCAACCGATATGTCAAAAGTGCCACATAGACAATTAATGGCTAGAAATAACATTTCAAATCACTCCAACCGAATTGTCAAAGCTGATGTAGAATGAAGGCTGTAGGTTCAGCTGTTACTTTTGACATCCCAAAAGCAAGATGTCATATGAATATTTGATTATTTTTTAAAGACAGCTGGTTGTTACTTTCATTTATTTTTTTTATTTTTTATTTTTTTCTTCTTTATTTTGAATGATTTGACTGTTACAATAATTATTTATTTGACATATCGGGTGGAGTGTAAATGTCAAATTTTAAATTTGATGTTTGGTATTTGACATCTCCTCAGTTTTCCTGTTACCATTTTCCCAATGCCACCTTGTTTCTTCCTTATTTTTGTGACACCTGTCTTCTCTCACTTATCATTAACCTAACTTTGTTAACTTATCATTGAAACTAAAAAAGCAAAAACCCAGCAGCCAACGACGAATCACCCACCCAACTCCAATAGCCGACCCCCCCGCGCCCCCCTTCTGTCTGTTATGGTGAAGATGATTTGAGGAGAATCAATTGTTGGTTTTTGGGAGGAAACGGATCTGGCAAACATCCAAAGGCTCCAAGGCTGAAATTTTGAAGAACTGAAAGACCTAAAAAAGAGACCTTTCAAGATTTTCCGGCATCGTTGAGGCGTCTCACATGTGGTCGTTTGGAGAGAAAATTTTGATTTGGTGAGGAAGGGAAAGCAAGGGTCACGGTTGATGATGCACTCGAAGTGGAGATTAGGTGGCTTAATTTAACAATCTTGATCTGGTTTGGCAATTTTAGGAGAGAGACATGGAGGCTTGGGGCGGTGGGGGCAAAGGAGGTTGCAAATCGCTTTTGAATCATTATTATATTTAATTTTAAAAATTAGTAGACTTAACAGAGTTAGGTTAATGTTAAGTGAGAGAGGACATGTGTCACAAAAATAAGAAACAAACAGGTGGCACAGGGAAAATGGTAACAAGAAAACTGAATTCCCATTGGAGATGCTCTAATGGCCCTTTATGGTTAGTGGCTTTTTTTAGCCGAATTATAAATGCAATATTAGAATTTCTCAATTAAAAAAAAAAAAAAAAAGGAGAAAGAGAGGTTGGCGAAACATTTAAACTACCAAAAAGTATCATTAGACCATCTTCAATGGAGCTATCAATTTAAAAACATCTAATTTTGTGTTTGATGGATTAGAGCATCTACAATCATATATATATATATATATATATATATATATATATATATATATATATATATATATTCCTTATTTTCTAGTTAAAGTTTAGCTAAAAATACTATAAAGCAGGCAACTCCTTATAAAATTTTAACTCCAACCGGACTCCCTAGTTTAGGAGATCATAAATGCTTTCATTCCTTTTTAATTTAACATAAAAGCTCATTCTCTATATAAACTAATAACAAAAAATTAGTTAACATTAAACAAAATGTTTAAAATAATATTATTAAAGTAAAGTAGCATTTAATTATAGGGAGTCACTAGGAATCCTTTCTCTCTCCTCAGATTTAGGAGCTCCTAGATGTCTCTCTATTTTAGGAGGTGGATACAGAGCATGGGTGAAGTTGTATTTTTCTAATTCCTCCCTAAAATTTATTTAATGAGGTAATTTAGGGAGTCCATAGTTGATAATTTAATATCTTTGCCTAAATCTCCTTCCATCTGATGTGTTCAATAATGGAGTTATTTTATTTATTGGATAAAAATTGCATCCAACAATCAAACTGATTGAAGCCAAAGCTCTAATACCAACTGTTGCAATGACACTTTGAGCAAGAGACAAATTACACGTTGTTGATTCTAAGAATACCCAATTAATTTCAGAAGAAACACATGTAGAGTTAAAAAAAAAACTCAATTAAGAGAGTGTAGTTCTCAATTTTAGAGAAGAAACACATGTAGAGGAAAAAAAAACTCAATTAATTTAATTCAATATTTAAAATTGTTTACTTAGAGCATCTGTAATGGTGAGGGTCATTTCAATAAATTGAACTTTTGAGTTGCACTGGTAAAGTTCAATTCATTTCAGAGATCAATATTATATTTCATTTCAGGGATCAATAAAATGAACTCTGAAATGAAATTCATTTCAATAAGCTGGCACACAATAATAACTCTACAGCCTCTCTCTTATTGACACATGGATAACATTACTTTAAAACAATTTCATTACATTTAGTTAGTGTAAACTAGCTATTACTTCTTTTTTCAAAGCAACTAGCTGTTTCTAATTTATTTCACTGTTAAAAAAAAAAACATCTAGTTATTATATATACTAGCCATTACTGATTTGTTTCAGTTTTCGAAAAAAGGATAGCTAATTATATATTAGCCATTGCTAATTTATTTCACATTTGAAAAACACAAATGGCTAGTTCCCTTTTCAAACGGCTAATTATTTACCTATAAATACATATATATATATATATATATATATATATATATATATATATATATATAGAGCAAACAACTCTCCCAAAACTTCCTACGCCCACAAAAAAATTGTTTATGTTGAAAATTTATTTTTCAATAAAAAATGAGCAACCAAAGAAAGGGATCTCATTTAACTATAGGGAGCAAGAAAATTACTGTGCACAGCCTATGTTGAAATTTCGCAAGATCCAAAATTGTAGGTACCGACCAACATTTAGATGATCTTTGGGTTCGCAAGAAAATTTTGTTATTAATTATATATATTAAAAATTGGTCTCTTTTTAAAGATTTATTTAAAACCATTTTAATTGTATAATTCTTATTGTAATTTATTTTATTTATTTATTTTATTCAATTATTTAAAAAGATATTTAGAAAAATATAAATTTTAATTTATAAGCTATTGAACTGCCCCACTGCAAGTGAAACTGTACTTAAATTCAATAGCTACAAAAAAGTTCAATAAATTGAATTATTGAACTGAACTGTTGAGCAACCATTGCAGATGCTCTTATACAAGCTCTTATACAAGCAGGAGATAACACTTGCATTGAACCAAGGAAAACCTATTTTTATAAATAATTATATCATGAACCTAGATAATATTTTGCAGATCTTAACCGAAAAAATCTATTCCAAATTAATGTCCTTCCTCGTTCATGAATTAATGGTTCATGTTGGTAAATACTATATGTTTGCATCACACTTCCTTGGTATCTGATTTTCCAATTTTCCTTCAAGTGTGACAACTAAATTTTTTTATGACGTACGGAATGTTAGGATCCCAAGGATAATATTCTTTTTAGGTTATCTTTTGTTTCATAATATATAAGGGTTTTTGACCGAAATGGTTCCCTAATTATTGCTTGAGTTTTATTTCGATTTATGAATTAAAAAATTTCATTATAATAGTCCTCCAACTCTCCATTTAGTATTAAAACAGTCTCATCTTTAAAGTATTATAATATTGCAGTTAAATTGAGAAGTAAAACCATCTATATGAATTAAAATATTAATATAATAATTAAAAATTAAAAGAAACTATTAAAAAATTTAGAAAATAAAATAAATTGAAAAAATTGAATCGCGCAGAGACAAAAAGGGGATTGATGCCGCAACGTCCACAACTTTCCTATTTTTCTTCCTAAATTCGACTTGTGATACTTTTTCCTGCAGCCATGGGGTTTTGATCACTATATTAGCCATGACAATTTCCTCCAACAGGTAGGCAAATCGGCTAGGTTGGTGGCTAGGGTTTTTGGTGAGGACTGTTAATGGAGGAGGGAAAGACGTGACGAGGGAACTAGGGTTTTTTTGTGTGGTAAAAAGTCTAATTTACCCTTAAAATTGGAGCATGTGCCATCCACGTAATTCAATTTAACGAAAAATCAAACAAAACAAACACTCAACAAACCTAGATCCGAACAGATTGAGGCTAAAAACCCAAGATCCAAGTAGATATGGGGAGGAGGAGAGGAAGGGAAGAGAGGGGCCAGCAAGAGCCCCTAGGAAAGTGGAAAGAGAGGGAGAGAGGATGAGGGGGAGGGAAAAAGATGGGAGAAGATGGGTAGAGGGGAGGAGGGGCAGTGGCCACCTCCCCCTAGCTTAAGAAGGGTTTGTTGTCGGCAAGGAGAAAGAGGGAGGGTTTCTAGGGTTTTTTCACCCTACGCTATGATAACCACTTTTTTTCTATTTAATTATACATATTTGACCAGCCAATTAAATGGTAGTTATTTTAATGGTTTCTTGAGCATTGTGTTAGTCTATTTATTGGTCATAACTAAATGTCCTAATGATTTTTAATTTTTTTAATTTATTATAAGGATGATTTTTGAATTGCCTTAAAAAATAAACAGACAGATCGTTAAAATAAAATTTATTATAGGCCTCAAGAAATCTATCAAATAAATTATTTGAGTTATACCTTATTCCTTAATAAAAAGGGTCAGTGTTAGAACGTCGAACAAAATGCGAAAGCACCATTTTCGAACAAGTGAAACAAGCCATTCAGAAAAGCACAAGTTACCAATTCGACAAATCTCAAAACCACTATAAAAAATAGAAGTGGATATGCATCAATCAAAGAGCTCTTGGCTTTACGGCGGCCTTATTCTAGGCCTACATGTCGAATTTTCTTACATATAAATAATCAATTGTGTACATACATGTATGTTTATCTTTTTAATAATGTGATCTGTTTTATGATGAGAAAATACATAATTTTATAGAACCGGTTGTATGTAAGAGTTACTCATATATTAGCTAGCTAACGTTATCTACATTTTAAATAGTTAGTGGACAAGTTATAACGTCAGTTAAGTCAGTTGGTCAATGAAGCGTGTCTGACCCCTTCAATGCTCTTTATAATATTGCTTTGTCCAAATAAAAATTAGTGTGTGGACATGAACTCAGCTGTCCCGTCGAGTTTTATAGTCATAAATGACTGAAAATTCGAGGGGTCCCTCGAGTTAGACTTGCATTAGCCTAAAATTCTTAATGAAAATTCGAGAGGTCCCTCGAGTTTGACTTGCATTAGCCTAAAATTCTTACATTTTCCTTTTTTCTGGGTTCGAAAAATTCTTACATTTCCTAGACCCATCGAATGGAACTCAACTTGTACCTCCTTGGCACCGAAGAAAACCATGCACAACCTCCCCAGACCACCATTAAATCATTCTCTAGCAATATGCAACCACTCAAATAACCAAAAACAAACCACAAAAGCCCCATAATTTCAGAAATCTGAAGAAAACGACAAGGCCAGAGGTGGCAAAGGTGGCAACGGATCTCGCAAAAGAAGGGTTGGTATATGTACGTATCTTTCTTGATGGCACTGTTGTTGAGTATTTAATAAAAGAGAAATAATGACCTTTTTAAAGTAAGAAATGAGGAAGGCCCAAAAAGAGCAAAATCATGCTCATGCCATCTCATGCTTACATCACTGACAATGACCCATTTGGCTGTTTCCTCTAAATCGAGTATACTTCTTAATCTGTTTTTATTTTTTATTTTTTATGTATTATACAAGTGATATTGAGGGGATGATGATTCAAATACAAGATTTTGAGTGAAAAATGTAACTATTCTTAACCACTTAAGTTATAAGCAGTTTGTTGTTTCTAATCTATTTTTTTTTCTTATTTAAAGTTATAATTACAAAACCTATGTTTTAACCTTTTTCACAAGGAGTCCCAATTTTTGTTTTATATAAACCCCCCAAACTTCCCCTACAATTTCAAATCAAACCTCATCATATTGCCCTATAGCAACCCTTTTGATAATTCAAAGTCTCATATTTCATAATTCAGTGATGGCTCACCACCAAAACAACCATAATTCAGTGATGGCTCACCACCAAAACAACCAAAACAACACCCCAAATGGCTTTAACCAATCCCAAGTTGTAGTGGTCATGGTGCCCTTGCCAGCACAAGGCCACCTCAACCAACTCCTCCACTTCTCCCGCCTCGTCTCCGCCCACGACATCCCCGTCTACTTTGTGGGCTCCCCCACCCACAACCGCCAAGCCAAGCTCCGAGTCCACGGTTGGGATCAAGCCTCGGTCTCCAACAACGTCCAATTCCACGACTTCCAAATCCCTCCTTTCCCCTCCCCTCCTCCCAACCCCAATGCAACAAACAAGTTCCCCTCTCATCTCCAACCCTCCTTCGAAGCCACCGCACATCTCCGCCAGCCCATGGCGGATCTCCTACGCCAACTGTCACCCAAAGCAAGAAGAGTCATCGTCATCCATGACTCCATGATGGCCTCAGTCATCCAAGATGTTGCTTCCATACCAAATGGAGAGTCGTACACTTTCCACACTGTGTCTGCCTTTGCGCTATTTTTGTACCTGTGTGAAGCGATCGGACGGCAAGCAATGCTCAAGGAGCTACACGTTGAGATCCCAGATGACACCCCATCTCTTGAAGGCTGCTTCACCAATGAGTTCTTGGATTTCATTGCTGCACAATATGAGTGCCAAAAGCTGAACAACGCAGGGAGCATTTACAACACTAGTAGGACTATTGAAGGACCTTACATGGGTTTTCTGAATAGGATTGGAGATCAGAAGCATTGGGCTCTTGGGCCATTCAACCCAAGTACAATATTGAAATCTGGTAATTCAAATTGTGGCAGGAGGCACATGTGTTTGGATTGGTTGGATAAACAAGCACCAAACTCAGTGATCTATGTGTCTTTTGGAACAACCACAGCCATGAAAGATGAGCAAATTGCAGAGCTGGCAATTGGGTTGGAGCAAAGCAACCAAAAGTTCATTTGGGTACTGAGGGATGCTGATAAAGGTGACCTTTTCAGCAACGAAGAGGAGAGAAGAGCTGAGCTGCCACAAGGGTATGAAGAGAGAGTCCAAGGAAGGGGATTGGTGGTGAGAGATTGGGCCCCACAGTTGGAAATCCTAGCCCACAAATCAACTGGAGGGTTTGTAAGCCACTGTGGCTGGAACTCATGCATGGAGAGCATCACCATGGGGGTGCCCATAGCAGCTTGGCCAATGCACTCAGACCAACCAAGGAACACAGTTTTGATCACAAGGCTGCTTAGGGTTGGTGTTGTGATGAGGGATTGGGCCCACAGGGATAAGATTTTGACATCACTGAGTGTTAAAAATGGTGTGGAGAAATTTATGGGATCTAACGAAGGGGATGAGATTAGGAAGAGGGCGGCAGATTTGGGTGCTGCCGTCCGGCGGTCCATGGTTGAAGGTGGAGCTTCTCACATGGAATTTTCTTCTTTCATTGATCATATCACCAGATACTAGTTAAGCAAGTTAATCTATTTTATTTTATTTAATCTATTTCTGTAAAATGTAATTACTACGGAGCTTTGTAGTCCTGGTATTTAAGAATCAGATTTTCACCCTCCTCGATTCAAGTCTTTAGTGTTTTTGCACTAAAAACACGAAAATTTAATATGCAATAGGCAAAAAAGAAGGAAAAAAAAAAAAAAATAGAAATATGCAATACCACACACTTTATCAAAAAGTTTCAAGCTATATTTAAGAATCAGAATTCGACTCTCACCCTCCTCCATTCAAGTCTTTCCATTCAAGTCTTTAGTGTATTTTGTACTAAAAAGATGAAAACAGATATGCAATACCCCACACTTAATACATTTGTACTGGGGATAGCTTTTGCACCAACTGCGATCACTTTCAACCTATAGTCAAACAATATGGGTAGAATATTTTCAGATATATTTCATTATCCGAAAGGAGGTATTTATAATACAGGTTACAAACCCTAGTAGGGTTTAATTAGGAAATAAGTGGAATCCTAATTACATAATATCTATACAAAAGGAAAAATAAATAAAACCCAAATAGAATAGGATATATTCTACTCGCCAACACTCCCCCTCAAGTTGGAGCAAAGACGTCACGCATGCCCAACTTGTCAAGCGAGTTGAGAAAGATACTTGTAGAAACAGCCTTCGTAAGAACATCAGCTAACTGATACTCTGAACGGATGAAGGGGAAGGACACAATCTCCGCATCCAACTTTTCTTTAATGAAATTTCGATCAACCTCCACATGTTTTGTACGGTCATGTTGTACAGGATTATGAGCAATTGCAATCGCAGCTGTATTGTCACAATATAAATCCATGGGTTTATTAGGCCCAAAACCAAGGTCTTTCAACAATCTCCTCAACCATAGTAACTCAGATACACCATGGGCCATTCCCCGATATTCGGCCTCAGAACTAGATCTAGACACCACCTTTTGTTTCTTGCTCCTCCACGTAACAAGATTGCCACCCACAAACATAAAATACCCAGATGTCGAACGCCTATCTGTGGCTGAACCTGCCCAATCAGCATCTGTATACCCTTCTACATTCGTATGGCCATACTTGGAGAAAATTAACCCCTTGCCATGAGTTACTTTCAGATACCTTAAAATACGAGTCACAGCCCATATATGATCCACACTAGGAGAGTGCATAAACTGACTCACTATATTTACAGCATACGCAATGTCCGGACGGGTATGAGCTAAATAAATCAATTTCCCCACAAGTCGTTGATAACGTTTTTTATCAGTCGGAACTTGATCGGGATATATCCCCAACTTATGATTCTGCTCACTAGGGGTATCAATTGGTTTACAATCCAACATTCCAGTTTCTGCAAGTAAATCCAAAACATACTTTCTTTGGGATAGAAAAATACCATGTTTAGATCTGGCAACTTCAATCCCAAGAAAATACTTTAAATCACCCAATGATTTCATCTCGAACTCAGAAGCCAGATACTTCTGAAGACTCTGTATCTCTACATGATCATCTCCAGTTACAATCATATCATCAACATAAATAATTAAAGCCGTCAATTTACCTTTATGACGCTTCAGAAACAAAGTATGATCAGAGTTACTTTGCACATACCCAAACTTCTTCATGGATGCAGCAAATCTTCCAAACCACGCTCTTGGAGACTGCTTTAATCCATACAAGGATTTCCGTAGCTTGCACACCACACCCTCCTTAGAAGTCACAGGGATACCCGGCGGAGGATCCATATATATTTCTTCCTTGAGGTCACCATGGAGGAATGCATTTTTGACATCAAATTGTAGCAGCGGCCAGTCACGGTTAGCAGCTAAGGATAAGAGTACGCGTACAATGTTGAGCTTAGCTACTGGAGCAAAAGTCTCTGTGTAATCCACTCCATATGTCTGAGTATACCCTTTTGCTACCAATCTTGCCTTGTAACGGTCAATGGAACCATCAGCCTTGTGCTTCAAAGTAAACACACATCTGCACCCAACTGCCTTTTTTCATTTTGGTAAAGGAACTAACTCCCAAGTAGCATTCTTGTTCAAGGCTTCCATCTCAACATGCATTGCATCTACCCAGTTTTGATCAGATAGAGCATCCTGCAACTTAGTTGGCACACATACACTAGATAATTGACACAAATATGATGCATATGACTTAGATAAACGATGAGTTGACATATAATGGTTAATGGGATATTTAGACTTGGCATGTATATCAGGAGAATATTGTACTTTAGGTTTCCCACGGGTAGTACGTGGGGGCAAAGAATAGGCAGGCACATCACTAGAAAGTACCTCATTATCACAACTTGATTGAGGCAATGGCAGGGCAGAGGGGGGTCTATTATCAATTTCATCTGTACGAAAGTCGCCAATATCACTGTTATGTCCTTCTGAGAGAGGCTCGAAAAAACCAACAATTTCGTCTGGCTACCGGTCGTGGCTTTCCTCGAGACCGGTCGCGTCACTCGTATCAGTACTGTTGTCGCTCGTCGACGCGAGCGACCGGTCGCTTCCTATGTGCGACCGGTCGTTTTCATCACAGAGTCGTTGGCGACCGGTCGCGTCTTCCTTGCGACCGGTCGCTTCCTGTTTGCCAGAAATTCCTTCTTCAGGTCCAAAAACTTCCATATTTTTCACTTCGAAACTCTTCAATTCACTCCCCCTCTCTCCCTGAATTGAAGAGGAGGGAGAGACATAGTAGGGTACTTCTTCATGAAAAGTAACATCCAAAGTGACATGTACCTTCTGAGTAGGCGGGTGATAACACTTATAACCCTTCTGAGTAGTAGAATAACCAATGAAGACGCAGCGGAGAGCACAAGAATCAAGTTTACTCCGTTGATGGGAGTAGACATGAACATACGCAACACACCCAAACACCTTCGAAGGTAACTTAGAGACCGAAACCGGAGGAGTAAGAGCACACAATACATCAAGTGGAGTCTTGAAATCAAGAACCCGACTAGGAGTACGGTTAATCAAGTAGGCCGCGGTCAAGACACCATGTCCCCAAAGATGATGGGGAACAGACATATCCAACATAAGAGAGCGGGCAACTTCAAGTAACTGACGATTCTTCCTTTCAGACACGTCATTCTGTTGAGGAGTGAATGAAGTGGTAGTTTGGTGAATGATACCGTGATCACGAAAGAACTGATTCAATGTATGATTCACATATTCACCGCCATTATCGGTCCGAAAAACTTTAACATGAGCATGAAACTAAGTAGACACCATGGCACAAAAATCAGGGAGAATAGAGGCAACATCATGTTTATTCTTCATCAAATACACCCATGTTAAGCGAGTGCAGTCATCAATAAACGTAACAAACCAACGAAAACCATTTGAAGTCACACGAGCAGGACCCCATACATCAGAATGGACTAACTCAAAAGGCAAGGCAGCTTTATTATTACTTAAGGGAAAAACAGTACGGTGACTCTTGGCCATTACACAAGTCTCACATTTGAAGCTAGACTCATCACAGGAGCGGAATAAAGATGGAAACAGACGCTTAAGGTAGCCAAATGATGGGTGTCCCAAGCGACGATGCCATAACCAAATTTGCTGTTTGTCTTTGACACTGCAACGTTGAACAGTATTAACGACACGATCACGAACTGGTGCAGAAGGTAATGTCAAATAATACAACCCCCCTATCCGTTTACCATACCCAATCACCTCGTGAGTCTTGAGATCCTGAAAAGAGCAATAGGTAGAATAGAAAGTAGCAGAAGCAGTAAGTGTATCAAGTAAGCGACCAACAGATAACAAGTTACAATGGATATTGGGAACTAATAACGCACGAGACAAGGACAGAGTTGGGGTGAGAGAAATGGTGCCCTCGCCAGTAATTGGAGAGGGCAAACCATTAGCACTAGTTATGTATGGGTCACGGGTGTTACTAGACAACTCATCAAAAAATTTAGCATTATAAGTCATATGATCAGAAGCACCAGTGTCAATTATCCAAGTATTAGAGCCAGTACCTGGAATAGAGTCAGAAACACGCAAATTTGTAGAAGCAGCAGTAGCACCAACAATGGAATTATCACCCATGATTGTAGCAGAAACTCAACAAATCACGCAGGGTATACAACAGATCACAGCACAGACACAAATATGGCAGATGCACGAAGACAACAGAGGCACAAACACAGTAGAGGCAGATGCACGAAAACAGTAGAGGCACACAGTAAAGGCACGAACACGACAGAGCACAAGGCACAAACACAGTAGAGGCAGATGCACGAACACAGTAGAGGCACAAACACGACAGAGCACAAATCGGAACACGGCAAAGACACAGACACAAGAACCCTAAAAGAAATTAGGGCACACAGTAGAACACGGGTGGGCACAACATACACAGGTCACCAGAAAGTCGGCTCTGATGCCAAGTCAAACAATATGGGTAGAATATTTTCAGATATATTTCATTCTCCGAAATGAGGTATTTATAATACAGGTTACAAACCCTAGTAGGGTTTAATTAGGAAATAAGTGGAATCCTAATTACATAATATCTGTACAAAAGGAAAAATAAATAAAACCCAAATAGAATAGGATATATTCTACTCGCCAACACCTATGGCCAAAGGGAAAAAGATCACTTTCAACCGAATTTAATATGGACCTTTATTTCGTCCCCAAAAAATACAGTATGGACCATTATTTGAACAATATCGCCGCTTTTCAGAAATGGTTGCTACACTTCCTTGTCTACTAATAAAAAGTAAATGAGAGGTACTTTTTAAATTGGAAATCGTAGGAATCCTTGGATACCATTTTCTCACAATTACCAGCAAAAAACATTTCTCTGCAAATAAAACAACAATAATACTTTAGACATTAACAAATTAAACCATCATCTTGGGGTCGAAAATATTGGTGTCTATAGCATTACTTAACATTTGACTCTTTCCACCCAACACTTGATACATATTTGTCAATTCCACCTTCGTAGTAATCGACTATAAGACATAAAAGTTATACATAAATTGTTATTTTTATATTTAGAATAACTCATTAAGTTATCTAAAACTATTCTCTATCCACACTTCATAGCCATCGTAATCCTTTCATCAAACACTCACATATTCAAGGTACACTAAACCCTTTTAAAAGAAAGCTAAGAGAAAATTATTTCTGTGACAATTAAAATATATATATATTTCTATGACAGTAAAATTTTCTGTTGAAAATGATATGCATCGTTAAATTAACTTCTCATTTTTCATCTATTGGAGAACTTGGACAAAAGCAGTTGGGCTTCATACATGGGCGAATCTAATACCATATTAAAATGTGATAATCTAATTCAAAATAATTTGAGGCCCAATATCATTTAAAATATTATAAGCAAAGCTCAATTTCCCAATATAGAATTAACATCAACAAATGACTATGATCATGAAGGTTAGAACTAGGGGTGTACAACATTCGAAACTAATACAATTTCACCAATCCGCATCTAATCCAATATAGATTGGATTATGATTTTTCCAATCTAATCCACTCACATTAGAGGATTAAATCTAATTTGAAATTGGATTGGATGATCGGTTTCCATAATAAAAAAAGATAATAATGAAATACGAAACATTTATTATCAAGTTTAATATAATCAAACATTTTAATATACGTAAATGTAAAGTATAAATAAAATGTTAGAGAAAATCATTTTGATTTTATAATATATTAAACATAACTTCATCAAATTACTTAAAATGTTTATAACTTTCTTAATAAAAATTACCTAACGAGCAAAATACGCATGAAACTAACTAGATTGGATTGGATCCTCACAAGCAAATCCAATACCCGATCCAATCATGTCATTTTAGAAATTAGGGAATCCAATCTGCCAAATCATCGAAACCGATTAAAATTGGATTGAATTGGATTTGATCGATCAATTTAGGCAGATTAAATTTGATCTTGTACCCCTAGTTTAAATTGGATCTTGTACCCCTAGTTTAACTTTGAAGCCCCCAAACAAGCAGAAAATAATTTTATAAATTGTGTTTTTTGAAAAACAAATGGACCTTAATTATGTTCAAACCCTACATAGACCACTTCACGTGGGTCCATGCATAAACATCATTAAATGTCCATTTAACATTATTTCTTCTGTTGTCTAAAACTAATAAATAAATAAATAAATAAAAAGTTGAAGGCTTTGCCGTGTATTTCATGTTTTCAATCTTAGGTTCAATAATAAAAATGTGTCCCAACATATTTGCCTCACCATAATTTCCCAATATGAACATGTGTGTCGGTTGTGTAAAACTTTTAGATCAAGTTAGGAATGCACCATAATGTATGTCTAGTCAATTTAGAATGCTTGTTGCTCCTTTTTTTATTTATTTATTTATAATTATTTTTTTAAAATTATTTATTTTTAACGTATTGGTTTGCCAATTAAATCTCTAACAAAACAAACAAAACAAAATGTAGCCAATTTTTTTACCAACCCATTGAAATCGAATTTTATCACAAGTATTTTTCATGTAGACATCAAAAACTTTGGGGACATAAAAACACATTGAGGAAGTCACATAACATAACATGTAACCAAAAAGTTGGTAGGAAGACCCTAGAAAAATTAGGTAATCATGTGCTAATATATTAGTATGGTACCATGAAGTTGGGTATCTCATTAATTACGAAAAAGCTAATTTCTATTAATTAGGTTTTGGCATTGGGTGGCATTGGGTGAGTGAATGACTAATTGCTACATTAAGTATAATTATTTTTATTTACATCTAAGTGAATACGTTTTGCAAGCATGTGCTAATATATTAGTATGGTAGTAATAGGTTTTCGAAATCATGCAATACTTAGGGTTTATTGCAATATTTCATAAAATAGAGGATAATAGAAAGGTGGAGAACCTTGTTGAAAGTCCCCTGGGAGACGGTGATCAAGTACTCAGGGATGGCATGTGTGTGGTTCTGGGAGTATGTGTCGAGTTCGAACCAAAATTGGGGGTTGAGTTTCATACTCTTGACGATGTATACAATTTCTATAATATGTATTCAAATAAAGCTAGTTTAGCCACTCGGATAAATTTCAAGTAGAAAATCAACTTACACAAGGGAGATTTTGTGGAAAGCATATGAGTGCTATAAAGAAAGGTGTCATAGGATCCAGGAGGATCATGTTTCCAAAAGACGGTGGGGCAATACCCGAACAAATTGCAAGGCCAAGCTTGTTGTTGGGAAGGCATATGGGTTGAACAAGTACAATATTGTTATCTTTGTAGAGGAACACAACCATGCAATTACAATGCATGATAAAGTGAATTTTCTTCGATCACACTGTATTTACAAAGTCTAAAAAGTCATATTATGAAGATCTTGGGTTAGCTAATATCCATAAGCAAATGGGTATTCTTGAGACTCAAGAAGGAGGAATGGAAAATATTGGGTGTGCAAGGAAAGATGTGTACAGTAGCAAAAGATATTTGCGAGCAAAGTGCGATGGACAAGATGCAGAGTTATTGAGAGAGTATTTTTTTGGGTGAGAAACAGAAGAACGACTGTTTTAATTTCAAGATGAAGGCATATTATACTAGAAGCTTGTGTAATTTTTTCTGGATAGATGTGCGATCTATATGAGCTTATGGGTTCTATGGAGATGTAGTTGTGTTTGATATGACGTACAACACCAACCAGTATGGCATGATTTTTGCGCCTTTACTGGCAGGTTAATAATCACGGCCAAGGATTAAAATATCGGGCCTCCAATTTATGGATATTTCGGGGGATATATCGTTATTGTTTTAGGTATCGGGAAAAAAATCAACCAAAATAACAGATATAAGCATTGAAACACATAATTTTGGTATAAAACTTTCATAGATGTTATGTACATTATCAATAAATGTATTGAACAAATAAAACTCAAAATTTACTAATAATAAGATATACATATGATGAAATATAAGTGGTATGTAATGCGTGTTAATGAAAAGTTTGAAAATAAAATATTGATTAGAATGAATAAACCATGCATAAATCCATAGTTTGTTTAAACATTGGATTACAATTTAGATAAGTGTCCATCTACATAAATGAAGAGCTCCTATGAGGTTCAAACAATGAGGAACAACCATCTAGATTCATACAATAGTCATACCAAGTCATGTAACCCAAGCAGTTTGTAAACCATGTTTGAACATGGTGCACATAGGTCTTTCTTGAGCTCCCTACTATCCTCTCATATATGGGATAGTTAGGATTAACCCAACTAGTATGTCCATAATCTGTTTCATCATCTTGAGCTCCATAACTAGTTCCACTATAATCAAACATGACATAACCATAGCCATCACATAAGATTCATTTGAGTTAGTACTAGGTCTAGTTCCTATGCTCATGATCCAAAATTGATCGCCATGTCCTCTTTAGATGGATTGGAGGTATGTGGGCAATGGATTGTGCATAGATTCTTCATATTAATAATTTATAGGGTTCTGGGCAAAGATTAGCTATTTTTGGATTTCAATTTGCTTCAATTGCCTTGAAAACTTCTGAATTTTTTTTGGGTTATGTTATGGGTATCGGGAAATATCAGGGATATCGGCAAAATATCGAGGATATCGCACTTATCGGGGATATATCGTCGATATAGGGGAATATATGACCTTACCCCCCAATATCGGTGTTGATTGTTGAAAATACCGACTTATGGGCCGATATATCGGTGTATCGGCCGATATTTCAATCCTTGATCACGGCTAAACAATATTGTTCGCATGTGGATTCCTAACTAGCAAAACCATCAATTGTTTTGTTTGGTTGTTTGAGGAATTCAAGAAAGCCATGTTGGGTGGGCCACCAAAACTGATTATTACGGATCAAGATGCAGCCACGACAAAGGTTATTGTGATAGGTCTCCCTAAGAAATTTCATAGATATTGTATATGGCATATCGTGAATAAGTTCGCAGACAAACCCAATTTAAGAGACAATTTTTGTGAGTTGCATCAGTGCATATGGGAGGTAGATACAAGAGAAGAATTTTATGCTAAATGGGATGATGTGGTCACAACCAATGGACTGAAGGAGGATAAGTGGTTGAGCTCTATTTATGCTTTGAGTGCAAATTGGGTTCGGCATACTATAAAAATGCATTTTTCAAGTAGTATATTGACATACGAAACACATTGGTGAAATATAGAACATGTTTTGATGGGGTGCTTGCCTAGCAGGGACATAATGAGGTGGTTATTGATCATGTTGATTGGAACAAAAAACCTTCACCCTCACTCCACACGTCAATGGAAACTCAAATGGCGGGTATGTGTGCAATACCTGAATAGTCTTTTATGTTTCTAAACTCTTATTTCTCTTTGATTGATGTCATCTGATATTTGTCAGTGCTACAATTTAATTTGAATTTCCTTCAAAGTCATGAATTATTTTTTTGAAATCTATTTGGCAAGATCAATTATTAATCTAAATGGCAACAAACAACATATTAAGTTATTACTCAGCATTTTATGTTTTTAGGTATGTACACTCGTGCAATACTTCACAAGGTTCAAGTGGAGGAATGGAAAAGTCTTTTTTGTTTTCTGGAATTGGTAAATGTGAGGTTTTAGTAGTTAAGGGGTTTGTGCGTGATAAATGTGTCGATCAAGCGTAGTGCAGCTGCAAAGGGTTTGAATTTTACAGGATTATATGTTGCCACATGCTAGGCTGTTTGAGAATGAAATAAATTGAGCATTTTTCAGATAAGTACATAGTGAAGGTAGTTGAAAAATGTCGGTGTGGTTTATAATAGCGAGGGCAAAGAAATTAAGGATGTTGTTAACACTTGTATGGTATGAAGAGATCGATGTTGTCCAAACTTACAAACGAGTTGATTGATTGTGCGCTACTCAACAATGAAGGTAATAAATTACTTGTAGGGAATATTGTGGTCTCGCACAACTTTGTGATTAGACATAGGAAACCAAGCATTGGTTGGCTAGACATACACAACAAGTCCACACGAGTTGTTGATGATCCTATTGAAAATAATTTTTGATCATGGAATAGGTAATCCATAAAGTCAAGGATGAGTCGAGAGCCTCGCGAAGATTGTGAAAATTGTATCGGAGAAGATGCAATAATGTTGCTGCGCATAACATACCATGGTAGACCATAGTAGTTGTCTAATTCTGATTTTGTTTGTCGCAGTGCTCTCTCATTTAGTGACACCAACTGCGACATGCCTACACTTGGGGATTGCCTTAAGAAGAAAACCTTGGCTTGATCACACTTACAATCAGGGAGGCGCAGAGCAGAGGTGATGGTGGACGGAGAGAAAGGAATACCTGACCTTCTTAGAGTAACAGTACAGAACAAGCAATCCAATGTTGTAAGGGAGGGCATCAACATCATGTGGGGTCAACTAAAGGCTGTATCATTACACAAGGGTACTCTAATCACTGTGGTAGGAGTTGGTGTGACAATTGGTAACTTCTTTAACAAAAAGCACACTACTAAGCAGTAGAAACTGCTGAGTGCGAGTGTGGATAAGCTAACTACCATTCCAAATGAGCTGGAAACTGTAAGTTTGTTGCATTAAATTTAATTTTCTTGATTTGTTTCGGAATTTCCATTTTATTTCATGTTGTTGGGAAATAGGCCACTTTTGAGTTGAAGGAATCGACGAAAGTGTTGCAGACGAAAGTGGACGCCATTCAAACTCCTTCCTAACCTCCCTTATCTCACCTATCAATCAAAGCATAAACACGGAGAGGAGCAGGTTGACCAACAATGGACTATCATCTCGCCTAAGGCATTGGCCGTGTAAGTTATGTGAACTAGAGTTTACAGCTTTTAACGCTTTCGGTTACCATATGAATTCTCATAGGCTTTGTGGACCCAAGCAGAAATACTTACATATGGCTGCCAAGCGGTACAATTGTAAGATATGCAAAGGGTTTCCATTTACTCGAGCTCTGTATGGTCATATACATCTTCACAAGGTTCGCCCAACTCGGCCGCAACCCTTACCCTCATGTATTCGATACGCTAGAACTACTTTCACATTCTCTTTGGACGTAACTCCAATTTGTAAGTTTGTTCCATTTAATTTAATTTTCTTGATTTGTTTGGGAATTTCCATTTCATTTCATCTTGTTGGGAAATAAGGCACTATTAAGTTGGAGGAATTGACGAAGGTGTTGCATACGAAAGTAGATGCCTTTCAAATTCCTTTCCCGACCTCCTTTATCTCACATATCAATCAAAGCATAAACACGGAGAAGAGTAGGTTGACCAATAATAGACTATCATATCCCCTAAGCCATTGGCCGAGTAAGTTATGTGAACTAATGTTTACATTTTTTAACGCTTTTCGGTTGCCATATGAATTCTCACAGGCATCGTGAACCCAAGCTGAAATACTAACCTTTGACTGCCAAGAGATACAACTGTAAGACATGAAACAAAGGGTTTCCATCTACTCGAGCATTGTATGGTCATATGCATCCTCATAAGGTTTGCCCAACTCGGCCGCAACACTTACCGCCAGGTGTTCGGTACAGTAATACTACTCTTAACCTTATCCTTGGACGTAACTCTAACTTGTAAGTTTGTTTCATTTAATTGAATTTTCTTGATTTGTTTGGGAATTTCCATTTCATTTCATCTTGTTGGGAAATAAGCCACCATTAAGTTGGAGAAATCGATGAAGGTGTTGCATATGAAAGTAGATGCCTTTCAAATTCCTTTCCCAACCTCCCTTATCTCACTTAACCTTATCCCAGGAAGTAACTCCAATTTGTAAGTTTGTTCCAATAAATTTAATTTTCTTGATTTATTTGGGAATTTCCAATTGATTTCATCTTTTTGGGAAATAGGCAACTTTTGAGTTGGAGGAATCGACGAAGGTGTTGCAGACGAAAGTGGATGCCATTTAAACTTCTTCTCGACATCCCTTATCTTACTTAACCTTATCCTTGGAAGTAACTTTAATTTGTAAGTTTGTTCCATTTAATTTAATTTTCTTGATTTCTTTTGGAATTTCCATTTCATTTAATCTTGTTGGGAAATAAGTCAAATTTGAGTTGGAGGAATCGACGAAGGTGTTGCTGACGAAAGTGGATGCCATTCAAACTCTCCCAACCTCCCGTATCTCACTTAACATTATCCTTGGAAGTAACTCTAATTTGTAAGTGTGTTCCATTTAATTTAATTTTCTTGATTTGTATTAGAATTTCCATTTGATTTCATCCTATTGGGAAATAAGCCACATTTGAGCTGGAGGAATCGACAAATGTGTCACAGAAGAAAGTGGATGCCATTCACACTCCTTCTCGACCTCCCTTATCCCACTTAATTTTATCCTTCGAAGCAACTCTAATTTCTAAGTTTGTTCCATTTAATTTAACTTTCTTGATTTGTTTTGGAATTTCCATTTCATTTCATCTTGTTGCGAAATAGGCCACTTTTGAGTTGGAGGAATCGACAAAGGTGTTACTAACGAAAGTGGATGCCATTCAAACTCCTTCCTGACCTCCCTTATCTCACTTAACCTTATCCTTGGAAGTAACTCTAATTTGAAAGTTTTTTCCATTTAATTTAATTTTCTGGATTTGTTTCGGAATTTCCATTTGATTTCATACTATTGGAAATAAGCCACCTTTGAGTTGCAAGAATCGAGGACGGTGTTGCCGACGAAAGTGGATTCCATTCAAACTCATTCCCGATCTCCCTTATCTCACTTAACCTTTTCCTTGGAAGTAACTCTAATTTGTCTTTTGAGTTGGAGGAATCGAAGGTGTTGTAGACGAAAGTAAATGCCATTCAAACTCCTTCCCGACCTCTCTTATCTCACTTAACCTTATCCTTGGAAGTAACTTTTATTTGTCTTTTGAGTTGGTGGAATCGACGAAGGTGTTGTCGACGAAAGTGGATGCCATTCAAACTCCTTCCCGACTTGCCTTATCTCACTTAACCTTATCCTTGAAAGTAACCCTAATTTGTAAGTTTGTTCCATTTAATTTAATTTTATATTCGTCAGGGAATTTTCATTTTGTTTTGATCTTGTTGGGAAATAGGCCACTTTTAAGTTAGAGGAATCGACGAAGGTGTTGTAGACGAAAGTGGATGCCATTCAAACTCCTTCCCGACCACCCTTATCTGACTTAACCTTATCCTTGGAAGTAACTCTAATTTGTAAGTTTGTTCCATTTAATTTAATTTTCCTTATTAATTTAGGAATTTCTATTTCATTTCATCATGTTGGGAAATAGGTCACTTTTGAGTTGGAGGAATCGATGAAGTAGTTGGGGACGAAAGTGGATGCCATTCAAAGTCCTTCCCAAGCACCCTTATCTCACTTAACCTTATCATTGGAAGTAACTCTAATTTGTAAGCTTGTTCCATTTAATTTAATTTTGTTTATTTGTTTGAGAATTTCTATTTCATTTCATCTTGTTGAGAAATAGGCCACTTTTGAGTTGGATGAATCGACGAAGGTGTTGCAGACAAAAGTGGATGTCATTCAAACTCCTTCCTGATCTCCCGTATCTCACTTAACCTTATTCTTGGAAGTAACTCTAATTTGTAAGTTTGTTCCTTTTAATTTAATTTTCTGTTTGTCTGGGAATTTCAATTTCATTTCATATTGTTGGGAAATAGGCAACTTTTGAGTTGGAGGAATCGACGAAGGTGTTGTAGACAAAAGTGGCTACCATTCAACCTCCTTCCTGACCTCCCTTATGTTACTTAACCTTATTCTTGGAAGTAACTCTAATTTGTAAGTTTATTCCATTTACTTTAATTTTCTTTATTTATTTCGGAATTTCCATTTCATTTCTTCTTGTTGGGAAACATGCCCCTTTAGAGCTGTTCCAGCAGTGAGGCTGGGGGGCGGGCTGGGGGTGTTTTAGCCCAAAAATCGTTTCCAGCAGAGCAGGCTGGCCCGGGCAGGAGGTGGACCCCAGCAGACTGGGCTGGCCAGAGGGGGAGGCAAGCCCGTGCGTGAGCCCGAGTTTTGGGTTGATGTCATGCTGACGCTAGGTTGGCGTCAGCCCTTCTATTTCAAATTTTTTTTTAATGTTGGCGTGTGCACGCGCGCGCTACATTGGCCGCCAACGGCTAGCAGCCACGTGGTGTCCTCTGGGCTCTCTGATCGGATTTTTTCCTCCAATCCAACGACAGCCAATTTTTGTGCAATAAAAAAGTGAAAAAAATTCAAATTTTTTTTTATAAAAATAACCCAAAAATTAATGATTTTTTTTTTTCTTTCTATAAATACCAACCAATACTCTTCACTTTTAACACCAAATCTTCATACATTTTCCTCTCCGTCAACTATTATTCACTTTCTACTCAATATTTTTTCACTTTCAAATTTTATTTTTATCTATCATATTATGGCTTCTTCTGTCGACGGTATTGGGGCATGAAGCACCATGGAAGATGTTTTGTTGTGTGAGTGTTGGGTCCAAATTAGTTAGTGTCCCGTATCAGGCAATGAGATGAAATTCTATCATACGTGGAAAAAAATTCATCAAGAATTTTGTGACAAATCGAGTTCAACCCGTACGGAAATGGCATTGTCTAGTAGGTGGACAATTCTCAATAAAGAGTTGTGGAATCTAACCAATGAGGTAAATTATTTGTAATTTTCGTTTTATTAATTTTAATGTTCTAGTAATTTTTTTAAATGTTTCTTGCAATTTCTATATTTTGTTAATATTTCTTGCATTTCCAATATTTATTTAAATGTTTCTTACATTTCCAATATTTTGTTAATATGTCTTGATTTTCCAATCATTTTTTAATATTTCTTGCCTTTCCATTATTTTGTTTATATTTGTTGCATTGCCAATATTTTTTTTAAGTTTCTTGCATTTCCAATATATTTTCTATATATAGATTTTGCAAGCACAAATGTGGTATGGTGCTACTGGACAAGGCAAAAAAAGTTTCAACCATAACCAATGTTGGGAGATGGTGAAGAATTGTCAGAGATTCCGAATTATTCCAATGGGTCCGACTGTGGTGTTGAACAAAACGCCACTCCATGATGAATCGGCATCGGATTCGCTTATGGATTCCTCAATGAGTCAAGACTCACCCATCCAAAGGGAGCCGAGGCCTATTGGGAGAAAGGCGACGAAGGCGAAGAGAGCGAGTAATTCTACTAGTAATACATCTAAATTTTTGGAGGAAATTGCAAGGCAAAGTGCCATGAGACTTGAAATAGACAAGAAAACCCAAGAACATGAGAGGGCATTTCAAGTGGAATATGCAAAAGAAAGGGAGTATGTACGCAAACAAAACATTGAGAAGAAGGATTGGGAAACCATGGCCATGGATACAAGCCATTTGTCCCCTGAAACAAAACAATTTTGGAAGCTAGAAAGAAGGGATGTTATGAGACAAAGACTTTTTCGTGACGATGGACCTAGCAACACGGATTGGTTAAATGATGAAAACCCTTAAGTTAGTTTGCTTGCCTTTTATTTCATTGTATTTTAATGTTTTGTTTTGTTTTCAAAAGTAGTTGTAATTCATGTATTTTATTTCATTAGTAGTATTGGTTTTATTTGAGTGAATAAAGAAAGCATTCAATAAAATACCTTTTTATTCAAGACATTCCATACATAAAAAACAAACCACATCCAAAGCATTAAAAATAAACAAACCACAACCAAAGCATTAACAAAACAAAGCATAACTAAAAATGAAACATAAACATAATAAATAAAAATGAACTTCTTCACTTCACTTCATTCACCGTCATTGCCTTTCACCGCCCATAAATACTCCATCAAGTCAACTTGACGTCATTCATGAACATAAGACGATTGCATCTCCGTATGTCGATCAATCATACGGGCCATTACACGACCATCCCTAAGCAACGGTTCATGCTGCACTGGTTCTCCATTTGGCCCCATAGGTTTTTCATAAATTCTTGTTAAGGCCATGTTCATTGGATCCGGTTCGTAAACGTCTGCAGAATCGTAATCATACTCATCCTCCACAATCATGTTATGGAGGATGATGCATGTCATCATTATGCTCCTCAGCACCTCCACATCAAACAGACGTGATGCACCCCTAATAATAGCCCACCGGGCTTGGAGGATACTAAAGCACCTCTCCACATCTTTTCTGTAACCCTCTTGATAGGTAGCAAATAATTTTTGCTTCTTGGATCGGGGATGCGGAATTGATTTCACAAATGTGGTCCACCTCGGGTAGATGCCGTCAGCTAGATAGTACCCATTTTGGTAGACGGTGTTGTTGATTTCATAGGTGATATTTGGGGCTTCACCTCTCAAAACATCGTTGAACACCGGGGATTGACCCAGGACGTTCAAGTCGTTTTGAGATCCGGCAACTCCGAAGAAAGCATGCCAATCCCATGTATCAAATCCAGTAACGGCTTCAAGGATGATACTTTTTTGTCATTTCCGATTCCCATAATCTCCTTACCAAGCAGTTGGGCAATTCTTCCACTGCTAGTGCATGCAGTCGATGCTACCAACCATTCTTGGAAATCCTCGAGTTTCGGCTTTTTGTAGAAGCCGTTGCAAGTCCCTGGGAGTAAGTTTGCGCAGGTAGTCCCTAGTGTACAGAGTTTCGACTGCATGACAAAATCTCACCAAGCTCTCCAAAGCAGTGGACTTCCCCATCCTGGCAATCTCATCCACCTGATCAGCAGATGACCCATACGCCAACATTCGTATAACAGCTGTGAACTTTGGCTCAGGAAGAAATCCCAAATTTCCAACAGCAATTTTCTTTTGAACAAAGTATTCATCATAATTGCAAAGATCATGCATGACTTTATTGAACAAATGAGGTCGCATTCTATATCGCGCTAAAAAATGAACATCAGAGTACAGAGAAGTTGGGATAAAATAATCTTCCAGAACATTCTTACCCCGAGAATGTCTATGTTTGTCCATATTCGGGCCACGGCCTTCTCGTGAACCACGGCGGCTCTGGTTTTCTTCATTAAGCAAAGCCACTGTTGTGACAATTTGTTGATCTAGTTCTCTCTGCGCTCTTTTGCCTGTAGCTCGTCTACGCCTTCTTTCTCTAGTTTCTCGCTCTTGCTTGTCCAAGACCTCGTTTATGTCTGCCATTGAGAATTGAGTATGAATTCTAAAATCTGAGAAATGAAAATATAGAGAAGATCCGGTGCGAGAGGTATGAGCTGAGACTCTGGTTTTATAGAAAAATTTAGGTCGATAGAGATGACACATGGCGCAATTTTAGATGTTTAAAATATTATCTGAAATTTGAAATTCAAATTACATTTATCTGAAATTTGAAATTTGAAATTTATCTGAAAATTGAAACCGAAAATCTTATCTGATTATGATATATGAATTTTACAATAAATATTGACGTGTTTTAGCCCAAAAATCATATCCGAAAATATTCTGCAAATTAATTGTTTAGGTAAACAAACTTGTGAAAAAAACAAAAAAATGAATAGTGTTTGCCCTTTGCCATGGCAACTGCTGCAACCACACTTTGCTTTTTGCAAAGGCAACCACTATTCGCATGAATAGTAGCTGCCCCAGCCCCCCCCCCCCCTTGCCATGGCAAGGGGTTCTCTGCTGGAAGTGCTCTTAGAGTTGGATGAATCGAAGAAGGTGTTGTAGTCAAAAGTGAATGCCATTCAAACTCCTTCCCGACCTCCCTTATCTTACTTAACCTTATTCTTGGAAGTAACTCTAATTTGTAAGTTTGATACATTTAATTTAATTTTCTTGATTTGTTTCAGAATTTCCATTTGATTTATTTTATTTGAAAATGGATCACGTTTGAGTTGGAGGAATCGACGAAGGTGTTGTAGACGAAAGTGGATGTCATTCAAAATCTTTCCCGACCTCTCTTATCTCACTTAATCAATCCTTGGAAGGAACTCTAATTTGTAAAAAAAAAAGGTTCATTACCGACCAACTTTTTCCGAGGGCCCCCAAATTCCTTCGGTAAAAGTGTTTTTTTCCGACGAAAAAATGTTTTCCGTGGGAAATATGTCACGGGTCTGGAATTTATTTCCGACAAAGGAACGGCCCTCGAAAAAATATTTTTTCTGATGAATTCCAATGGCAATTTGCTGTCGAAAAATGGTATTTTCTACGACAAAACGCCCTTTTCGACCATAAATCGCCATCACTTAAGTCATTCTTTTTTGTAGTGTTACCAAAATAGGGAAAAAGGCCATGGAGGCTCTGCAACTCCTGTGTTGATTTGTTAAACAGCACAGTGATCTATTTCCCAAAAAGATGAACTTAATTGTAAATTTTAAAATAAATGAAGAAAATTAAAGTAAATGGAAAAAAAACTTACACTATTCATATTATCTGTAACCTTGTGTAAGTTAGCCACACTATTATCCAGCTTGTTCTGCTGCTCGGAAGTTTTCCACCTGTTGACCCACTCAGAAATTATAGCTCCAGCCTCAATAGCAGTTACTAAAGAACTCATTGTTATCATCTTCGCATCTTGCACTCTACCTCAAAGGTCTTTTATTTTTTCTCTTATTGGTTGGGGTTGGGGTTGGGGTGAGTTGGGCATTGGGGTGTGGAGGAGAGACGAAGAAACGGAATGTGAGGAGACCTAAGTCATTGCTTATGGTTAAACCGACTTCGTCAAAAGAACAAATTCATGTTGTCGTTTGTTCTCTCCAACATCAGTCTCTGATATAGAAAAACTACACTAGATAAAACTTTTAACACTAAATTTTAAAATAAATTCACGCTACAAAAACAAATGGTCCATTGCCGACCAACTTTTTCCAAAGAACCCAAAATTCCTTCAGTAAAAGTGTTCTTTCCGATGAAAAACTGTTGTCCGTAGGAAATGAGGATGCAAATGATGACTTTGATTCGAAGAATTCACACCCACTCCTTACGCACCTCCGATCACTAGAGGAACATGCAAATTCTATTTTCACTCACGACATATACAATTTGATAAGAAATGAGATGAATAAGGCCACTATTCGAAAAATGGTATTTTCTACGGCAATTTGCTGTCGGAATTTCCATTTCATTTCTTCTCATTGGGAAATAGGCCACTATTAAGTTGGAGGAATTGGGGAAGGTGTTGTTGACAAAAGTGGATACCATTCAAAATCTTTCCCGGCCTCCCTTATCTTACTTAATCTTTCCTCCAAAGTAACTCTAACTTGTAAGTTTTTTCCATTTACTTTAATTTTTTTTATTTGTTTTGGAATTTCCATTTCATTTCTTCTTATTCGGAAACATGCCACTTTTGAGTTCGAGGAATCGAAGAATGTTTTGTAGTAAAAAATGAATACTATTCAAACTCCTTCCTGACCTCCCTTATCTCACTTAATCTTTCCTTCGAAGTAACTCTTGCAAGTTTTTTTCATTCACATGAATTTTCTGTATTTGTTTGGGAATTTTAATTCTATTTCATCTCATTGGGAAATAGGCCATTTTTTAGGTTGAGGAATTGGGGAAGATGTTGTTGACAAAAGTGGATACCATTCAAACTCTTTCCCGGCCTCCCTTATCTTACTTAATCTTTCCTCCGAAGTAACTCGAAAATGTAAGAATTTTCCATTTACTTTAATTTTCTTTATTTGTTTTGGAATTTTCATTTCATTTCATCTTATTGGGAAACATACCACTTTTGAGTCGAGGAATCGAAGAAAGTTTTGTAGTCGAAAATAGATACTATTCAAACTCCTTCCTGACCTCCCTTATCTCACTTACTTTTTCCGGGAAGTAACTCTAATTTGTAAAGTTTTTCCATTTACTTTAATTTTCTTTATTTATTTGGGAATTTCCATTTCATTTCTTCTCGTTGGGAAATAGGTCACTTTTGAGTTGGGGGGAATCGGCGAAGGTGTTGTAGACGAAAGTGGGTGCTATTCAAACTCTTTCTTGGCCTCCCTTATCTCACTTCATCTATCCTTGGATGTAACTCTAATTTGTAAGTTTGATCCGTTTAATTTAATTTTCTTGATTTGTTTCGGAATTTCCATTTGATTTATCTTATTTGAAAATATGTCACTTTTGAGTTGGAGGAATTGACGTAGGTGTTGTAGACGAATGTGGATGCCATTCAAACTCATTCCCGACCTCCCTAATCTCATTTAACCTTTCCTTGGAAGTAACTCTAACTTGTAAGTTTTTTCCATTTACTTTAATTTTCTTTATTTGTTTTGGAATTTCTATTTTATTTCTTCTTATTGGGAAACATGTCACTTTTGAGTTTGAGGAATCGAAGAAGATTTTGTAGTCGAAAATGAATATCATTCAAACTCCTTCCCGACCTCCCTTATCTCACTTACTCTTTCCTTGCAAGTAACTCTAATTTGTATGTTTGTTCCATTTACTTTAATTTTCTTTATTTGTTAGGGAATTTCCATTTCATTTAATCTTGCTGGGAAATAGGCAACTTTTGAGTTGGAGGAATCGACGAAGGTGTTGTAGAGAGAAGTGGATGCCATTCGAACTCCTTCCCGACCTCTCTTATCTCACTTAGCCTTATCCTTGGAAGTAACTCTAATTTGTAAGTTTGATCCATTTAATTTAATTTTCTTGATTTATTTCAGAATTTCCATTTGCTTTATCTTCTTTGAAAATATGCTACTTTTGAGTTGGAGGAATCGACGAAGGTGTTGTAAACGAAAGTGGATGCCATTCAAACTACTTCCCGACCACCCTTGTCTCACTTAACCTTATCCTTGGAAGTAACTTTAATTTGTAAGTTTGACCCATTTAATTTAAATTTCTTGATTTGTTTCAGAATTTCCGTTTGATTTATCTTATTTGAAAATATGTCACTTTTCTGTTGGACGATTCGACGAATGTGTTGGAGACAAAAGTGGATGCCATTCAAACTCCTTCCCAACCTCATTTATCTCACTTATCAATCAAAGCATAAATACGGAGAAGAGCAGGTTGACCAACAATGGACTATAATCTCCCCTAAGGCTTTGGCCGTATAAGTTATGTGAACTAGAGTTTACATCTTTTAGCACTTTTGGTTGTCATATGAATTCTTACAGGCTTCGTGGACCTAAGCCGAAATACTTACCTTTGGCTGCCAAGCGGTACAACTGTAAGATATGCAACAAAGGGTTTCCATCTACTCTAGCTCTATATGGTCATATGCATTCTCATAAGTTTTGCCTAACTCGGCCGCAACCCTTACCCCCAGGTGTTCGGTACGCTCATACTACTCTTAACCTTATCCATGAACGTAACTCTAATTTGTAAGTTTATTCCATTTAATTTAATTTTCTTGATTTGTTTGGGAATTTCCATTTCATTCCATCTTGTTGGGAAATAGGCCACTTTTCAGTTGAAGGATTCAACGAATGTGTTGGAGACGAAAGTGGATGCCATTCAAACTCTTTCCCTACCTCCTTTATGTCACTTATCAATCAAAGCATAAACACGGAGAAGAGTTGGTTGACCAACAATGGACTATCATCTTCCCTAAGGCATTGGCCGTATAAGTTATGTGAACTAGAGTTTACATCTTTTAACGCTTTCGGTTGCCATATAAATTCTCGCAGGCATCGTGGACCCAAGCCGAAGTACTTACCTTTGGCTTTCAAGTTGTACAATTGTAAGATATGCAACAAAGGGTTTCCATCTACTCGAGCTATGTATGGTCATAAGCATGCTCACAAGGTTCGCCCAACTCGGTCGCAACTCTTACCCCATGGTGTTCGGTACGCTAGTACTACTCTTAAACTTATCATTTCACGTAATTCTAATTTGTTATCCTCATCATCACCTTCATACTCATCCTCTATGCTATCACCATTTAGTAGCTCATTGTCTATCACATCTTTGATATCAACATTTTTTCTTCCTCCGATTTTTTTGATACGATCTAGCAAAAATATGAAAGTTGTTGCGGTGGGGCATCCTTTAACAATCAATGCTTCGGATTTAAGTAGTAAATTGCGTAGTGCAAAATCTTTATACGGGATTGGAGATAGTCAATGTGATGGTTTCATTGGCCATGAAGATGAAGATGGTGCAAAACAACTTTGAACAAGACAGCTAATCACATCTCATTCCTAGGTTTATGAGAATTCTTAACCTATAATTTTGATTTTTGTGAATTCTTAATGCCTATATATAGTGTGCCTCTACTGTCTATATGTATTATTTCTTTATTGTCTATATGTATTGTCGTTGTGGCATTCATATAGTGTCTCCATGATATCGCTAGAGTATATATGCAATGTTTTATAGTGTCCATTGAGTGCTTATATAGCGTCTCCATAATGTCTCTAGAGCCATCCAACAAAAAAGCCAATTGGCAAACGCATCAGTTTAACTTTAAATTTATATTTTTTTTCTCTGAAAGGAAGCGATACATTGTATTTATAAATCAAGCACAAAGAATGTTAGGCGCCTTTTAAATTTTTATTTAATTCACCAGTCAAGGTTATAATTATCCAAGTGTCGTGAGTTTTCCCCTCCCAATAGGCGTCTTTTACATAACACTGGTGTGGATTTATTAAAACCCACTCTTTTTCTTTTTTCGATTCGTACATTGTATTTTCACTATGTTATGAACTTTTGTGTATGGTGCTTATGTCTTCTCTCTCATATATTTTCAATATGTTATGAACTTTTGTGTATTTCGATGTTGTAACTTATAACAATGTGTAATCAAGTTCATGGCCACTTCGAGCCTCTACGTTGCCCACATTGTGTCCTGCACATCACATCATTTGGCCACATAAAAAAAATTGACTTTTAAAAATAACAAGATTAGTATTGTATATACCAATTGTAATTCACATTAACCTAGGTGGGCTGGGTTGAAACAAATAATTGAAATGAGGTAACCAAATATGGAATTACATTTTAAAATGTATATGGAATGATTTATCCACCAGTCAAGGTTGCAATGGTTGTACATACCCCATAAAATGACTAATTGGACCTTGCACTCGCTGCAAATGGCTCACAGAGGTGAAGTTCTGGTTCAAACTCCTTAAGAGACTAACATATTAGTGTTCCCATGTTTACAGGCTACAACTCAGCTTTGGCTCAAAAGACATAATACCAACATGTCAATAACAACTTTGGCTGAAGGAATACCAAATACTTAAAACCTAAATTGTAATAACAACACACATATATAATATATTTAAAACATCTCCCGCTCCCATTTTTTTCTACCAATGTGTATAAGGGAGTTTATAATGATAAGTTGGTCATATATATTGTAAGGCTGTCCACTAACATATAAATTAGGGGAAAAAATAATATGTTTTAACCATTTGTATATAAAAATAATATTAATGTATGATACATTTTGGGGAGTTGATCTGACTTAAACCCCAATACTCCACCATTTTTCTCAAGTTTGTCACGTCCCTTTTATTAGTTTTACTTTTTGATATATTTTATTTTCTTTGATTATTATGCATTATTTGATACAATTTCTTCTAAATTATTGAGGTTTGACATTTTGACATCACCCTTTGTCTAATATATTAGATGTAATGTTAGTTTGTGTAGTGTCTCTTTAATAAAATTATATTGTTAGTTTGTCTCTCTTTTTGATACACCTATGCTTTAATGTCATTGTTATTACCCTCACAAAACAAGTATGTCTTGACAATACTTACAGACAACCTAGCATTGTATAACATAAACATGAAGAATCAGATATGACCATCAAACCTTGTACTACAAAATGTTCATATCATACCGATGTTCCCAGTTCGTAACGACTCCGCTCGTTGTCATCAAGGTATTGCGGCCACCATTGTTGTCGGGGAGCCACAACAATACTTATGCAACACTCGGAGTTTCAACACTTGTCACACTTCGCAGGCGCTACTCCCTGAGGACAAAAACTTCATACGACCCACTAATCCAATCACCCGATATGGCAAAGGGAAAAAACGCCTTTTTCCGTACACTCTTTGATATTTATTTCTCCCTCATTAGTAAAGGACTCCAATACGTCCATAGAATTTTCACTCATTTCGTCAAATATGTTCCATAAGCATATGAGATACAAGGCTGACTTGTGTCCACCACGTGCAGCCACGATGAGCTGTTGGATCCCTTGATGATATTTTTCTTTCTCAAAAGATGACACATTGCCACACTGAACCGGGCTTTAGGATTTTCAGCCTTCCAACCACAATCCATAAATTTCCATACAGCGTCCAGTGTTCCAGGTTTATGCCAACTGAACTTGTCAATGTCCATGTGGAGCCAAATTGATTTAGTCCGTCAATGTCAATGTCAATGTCCACGGGCTACATCCTTAATGACGACCATAAATGTGGTAAGGTAAGTCCAATACAAAATGAACTGGAAAATGAACTGGTCGTCGCTAAAGTGGGAATAATAAGATAGTTTGCAATATTACAAAATATTCATATGATTTGCGTACATTGTTTCAAGGCTTCATCCAACGCACAATTTGCAATATTATAATTTTGACCAGTGAGGGATCCCGCTTCACTTAACTTACAAGCTTTTGAAAGCAATTCACTGAAATGCTCCTTCTGCACTCCACCTGCAAATCTTTTGTGGCATGCAAAGATGTGTGCACTCTCTGGACATAGTTTATGGTTATGATCTTTCACAAAATTATGAACATGCCATTTTCCCATCTTTTCACATGTAAGATTGCCTTGCAATCTGTTTTCAAGGAAGGTTGAGGGTTAAGAGAGTTACTTTTCCTCTTTTTTCCATACCTTGTACAAGAAAATCTTGCCTCAATCCATTCCTCATAACTGTAAGAGCGACGACCACCTATTTTTGCAATAACAAACCTTATATTAGCTTGGCATATTGTAAATATAAACAATATGCATCAAGCTCTAAATCAAATTCCATGTCATTATAAAAAGGGTGAAAGTTTGTATTTCCATTAATTAAACTTCCACCATCAATACGTTCTTCACCCTCATCATCATTATTGGGACTCAAATTTAAGTCAATATGGAGTCCCATCACCACCTAATAAAACATATAGGAATGAGAATACATTTATAGGAGCAAACAAATCAAACTCACCAACCAGATTAATATTTACTATAATAGAACTCCAAACAATTCAGAATTTTGGAAATTGAATTTTTATTTAAAACAATTCCAATATGAAGATAGATTAGCATAATAATTGGTCATTTCCATTCGTTGTGGTTCCATTCCTTTTTCATATCCCTAATAAAAATAGTTGGTCATTAGGAACTATTCCAGTATAATGAAGTTTTATATATGTTTTGGTTTCATTTGTAGAAATGAAAGAAGAAAACTATTCCTAGTAATTCACTTAGCTTTGACAACATAATTCAGAATATTTGATTGGATATACAAAATTCAAGTACTAACTGTTTGATTGCTAAGTTCTGGTTCCAACATTACTGTTTGAAAATTATCAGTTTTCTATTTTTTCTATGTTCGCAATGTAACTGTAGGCAACTCCTAATTAAAGATACAAATTGTGTTGCGTTGGAGCTTAACCCAACACATGATGTTATCAATTATCTTAATTTAACATACCACAATTTTCGTTTCTTTTTTACATTCTCACATTTTAAAGTTCGTCATAATATACTATTGACCTAAAATCAACAATGATTTCAGTACAGTAATAATAAGAGCATATAACCTAGGCTTAGATTGGTTACAACCTATGACTGATATGGTTGAGAGATGCATGATCTATGTGGTAGCATGTGCCTGCCAGAAAGGGAAGCATAAGGCTTGTGGTTGTAAACTGCCAAGAGAGAGAGAGAGAAAGGACTGGCTCTTGTAGATCAAAAGATGACAGACAACCTTCAAAATTCCATTGGGTTTTTGAAACAAGTTTAACTAAGAACCCTTAAATCCTCCGTTTTTCTACAAATAATTCAAAATGAATTTGTTGCACGGATATGGGTGAGTCGCCTACCCTACTATAGGAAATCATGATAGATATCAATGTTACTAAAAAGTAAATCTTTTTATCAAAAAGAAAAGAGTAAATCATATATAACCCCATTACTGACCAGTATCTAACTCCACTACTGGCCAGTATCTAACCCCATAATTGTTTGCCTCGTTAACATACAAAACTAACCTCTTTTGAAATACCCTGGTCACACATTTGGTGTTTTGCACCAAATTTTAATTCGAATAACCTTACCAACAACATTTCTGGTACCAACACCAACACCCGGAAAAACAGCACCAACAAGGTCAGTACTAGTCTATATCTGAACTCTTCCATCAGTGTCTGCTTTATTTTTTTCCATAAAAAAAGTTGTGGGTGCAAACCACTGGTCATCTCAGAATGTGGGAACATGGTAGCTCTCACACATATTGGTGATTAGGCAAGGAAAATCAAGCACGGTGCAAGAATTATCAAAATGTCCATAGGACATGAAGATGATTGACATAAAAATAAGTTAGGATAATGGAGTAAGTTCATGTTGAATTAATTTGAGGATAACACGAGTGGCTTCCGAGTTTGGTGATCTATGTTTCAGAGGAGAGGGAAGAATGCTGGTGCGCACAATAGACCATAGCAAACTATAATAGCTTTCCATATGTGATTTTGTCTCTATCTGTAGGGAGCGGATTCGCTGTCCCCAAATTCCATGTCCCTTTGTGTCTCCTTTCTAATAATTTGAGATGTGTGCACCCACTTGAAATTAACACTGTTAACTTCGTAAAATTTAGAAAGAAAAAACCTAAAAATCAAAGAGAAAACAAACACAACAGCAGCAGCCACCACCCCCGTGACTTCCATGCCTTTTAC